>SOZL01000297.1:2068-37015 GCA_009733165.1 Naja naja | reverse complement strand
CCTTCTGCGCGTCCGCAGGTCAGGCACTGGACCCAGCAGTTCCTCCTCTTCCTCATCAGCCACCTCCAGACCTGGGGGCTCTTGACTCTCCATCTGGGGCTGAAGGATGGCCCAGGCTCCCCCTCTGTCTCTACCTCTGACAGCTCCATTCCCTCTTCCTCCTCGGAGCTCTCAGATTGCCTGGATGCTGGCCCTGACTCACATGCTGCCGCCTCATCTGATTTGGCTGCAGGAGGGGCCGGTGGCTGACAGGCCACAACATTTACATTCATAATGCTTTCCATGAGCCTCTGGGAGGGTGAAAACGGCCTTCCCCAGGCTCCGGAGTTTCTCTCCCAGAACTTCTGGGAGGCCTGTTTTTCACTCACCCCGAGCCTCCATGCGTGCTCTGCACTTAGCTGGCACCCAAAACTGGCCACTGAAGACTCCTGAGAGGGAGGGGTGGGGTGGGAGGAGGTGCCAGCCAGGGTGGGATTTTCAGGTTCGCTGAACTGTGCAGAACCTTAGCTCACCTGGGTAAACCCGGACTAACCTGTAGCAGCCTACTCCTGCATAGGGGTAAGATTAGCCAATTTTCTTCTTGAAAACATGCTTTCTGGTAATCAATCTGCTGTTTTCAAGGAGTTTATAAATCTCTTTTTTCTGTTCTTCAATTTATTTGTCACCTGTTCTAGAATGTTCCCTATGATTGATTGATTCTATCATGTATATTATATATGGTATGGATGTATGTATCTATGTATGTGTCTATGTATGTATGTATCTATGTTTAACAATTTTTTCTGAAACTTTTTCATTCACTTGTGAAGAATGTGGTGACACCTGTTCTCCGAATTATGTATATTTGCAAGTTAGACAACTGTAGAAGATTCAAATGTGAATAGGCCATGTGGGATAAGAAACCCTGTTTTCTCCTTTTAAAATTCCTGGATGTTCCCATTCTAGTTCCATCCTTTCCTGGAGAAGAATGAGTTTTGCAATATTTCCAACTTGAAACTCTATGTGGACCAAAATGGAGATCTAGCAGCAGATCTAGGCTTCTGGGCTTCTTGGTTCTCCCGAGGAGGACCCCAGAAAAGAGGTTCTGGCAACTTTTGAAAAACAGAGACTGTTCACCCTCCAAGATACTCTTTCAAAACTAAAGTTTCTCAACAAGGTAGGAGAAAATTGTGGGTCTGTCTATCCATGCCTCTTGGTGCCCTCTGATTGTAGTTCTTCAACAGGAAGGTCCTTTTCTAGGATAACTAGCTGGGCTTTAGAAATATCCTTTTCTGACACAGGCTCAGCCTCGCATCCCATTGGCTGCAGCAAAAGATCCTTGACTTGCCCAGTTTGGGGGACACGTTCTCATGACCTCACCTCCATCTCTTCCCACTCCAGTTCTAGACAATCAGTTTTGGTCTCAATTCTCCAGTATGGCAGACAAACAAGTTAAACCTTTTCTCATTCCATTCCTCCAGACTTTATTAAGCAGCAAATAACTTTCTTGCAAAAGGAAAAGGCAATAACTAAATAATCTTCCAGTTTGTATACCTTGTACATCTATTTAGAATGAATCAGAGATTTCATATTTACCTCAGTGAGGCATAGAGACTAATGTCTATTTATATCCCCATTTCCATGGATGGAGAGTCCTAACACATTTTCTTTGCCATTCTTTGTTTCTCTGCTCAGTCCCTGCCTCAGTCCAGATGTGTGGAAAGTTGTCATCCTGGATTTGTCAAGAGGGCTCAAGAAGGAGAGCCAGTTTGCTGCTATGACTGTGTTCCTTGTCCGGAGGGGACCTTCTCCACTCAGGAAGGTGGGTCACATTGAAGAAAATGAAAGGACTTGTGGAAATGGATCCATCCCAGTGGTGGGTTTCAAAATTTTTTACTATTGCTTCTGTGGGCATGGCTTGGTGGGTGTGGCAGGGGAAGGATCCTGTAAAATCTCCATTCTCTCCCCACCCCACTAACCTGCTTTCCAGCTCAGTTCTCCTGTGCAGGGCAACCAAAGGAGACCCAGCCAATCAGCTGGGACTCGGGAGGCGGAGAATAGATGGGAGAGGAGCCAGTCAGAGGCGGGATTGGCCACTTGTCCAAACCATTCAAAATGTCTGCTACTAGTTCTCCAGAACTGGTCAGAACCACTGAATACCACCTCTGATCCATCCAGAACATTTTCATAAAAGTGCAAGTTTGAAAAAGATTCAAGCTCAGTTTTTTTCTTGTTTATTCAAAATTTCCAAATTATTAGGACACCTTCCATTTTCATAGATTTAGCTATGTAGGTTTTAGAAAACAATATTCTAAAATTATTCTGTGAAATTATTAAGCTATGCATTTTGGAAAATGTTCCAGGTATCATTTGTTGTCCCAAGAAAGCATTTATTAAAAGATGATAGATAGGTAGGTAGGTAGGTAGAGACAGAGATATACACATACAAATTATATACAAATTTTACAACATTCATTCTACTATCCTGAATGCTACCTCAGATTCAGTGTAACTTTTACATTACAGGCTTGGTCTCCTGAAATGATATCTACATTTAGACATATTTAATTTCACATAAGAAAAACCTCTTTGTAGAGATTTCAGTTTAACGCAGAGAAGTATGGAAGTGTGGAAACCGTAACTTCTTAGATGCCACTTCAGAAATTCCAACAGAACCACATCAAAACCCTTTCCCCCTTCCAATGAGATGAAAGCAGTCAATTCATGGATCCAGAGACGTTTCTCACAGTCACCCAGGCCTCAGTCACCCTTGGAAGGGTTGTAACCAAGGCTGGGCATGCTTTACTACTATCAGAGAAAATATGCATTTTAATTTGGATGTTTCCTGCCCCATTTACCTCTCTAGAATATCTGAGTTCTTTGAAACTTGAGGAATTGTTTTAGGTGCCCTGCCTGAATTATTGCAATGATTATTGCAATGTGTTGTTGTACATGCATCTCCCCCAGTGGTGGGATTCAAATATTGTTGCCACCGTTCAGTGGGCATGGCTTGTTGTGCTGTGTGCACACACTTTGTGTGCAGTCCAAACTCACACTGTGCAGGCACCGAGGTGTTCTAACTCACCTCCTGCAAGCCTGCATGATCCCAGTCTCTGCAGCAGCTGCCGTGTGGCACTATTCTGTGCCGTGAAAAGAAGCTGTGCTTCAAATTCAGCAAATAAAGTGAGTATGGGAGCCCGAGCGGGTGTGGGCCCAACACTGAGTGGCAAAGAGAACCGGCTGCTACCAGCTCTCCAGAACCGGGCCGAACCGGTTGAATACCACCACTGATCTCCCCCTTAGAAGGTGTTGCTAGTCTATAATGAGGTGGTGTAGACAGTCATGACAGTCACTCATTGCACAAATATTATGGCTGCCAACTAGATATCACAAGATAGGCATCCTCAGATTCCATCGTACAGGTAGTTCTCAACTTACCACAATTGAGGCCAAAATTTCTGTTGTTCAGTGAGACATTTGTTAAGTGAGTTTTGACCCATTTTATGACTTTTCTTGCCACAGTTGTTAAGTGAACCACTGCAGTTGATAAGTTAGTAACCCTGTGGTTAAAAGAACCTGGCTTCCCCACTAATTTTGCTTGTGAGAAGGTCGCAAAAGAGGATCACACAGCAATGGTCATAAATATGAGTCACCAAGCATTTGAATTTTGATCAACTGAACATGGGGATGCTGCAAAGGTTGTAACTGTGAAAAATGGTCACAAGTCACATTTTTCAGTGTGGTTGTAATTTTGAACATTCACTAAATGGAGTATTCTAACGACTACCTGTATTAAGAAGTGCCATGTAGATTATCTGGTTCCTTATTTTACTCTAATAATGGAGGTTCCTATTTGGAAAATACTCCTGGAATCAGCTGTTGTTCCCAGAAAGTGTTTCTTGAGATGGAAAAGGACAGAATATTAAATAAATATTGATTTTTGTTTTCTCAGATACAGAAAAATGCACCAAGTGTCCAGATGATAAATACCCAAATAAAACAGAGTCCAATGTATCCCCAAAGCTATAACCTTCCTGTCTTATGAAGAACATCTGGGCATCATCCTGGTCTCTTTTGCCCTTCTCTTCTTCCTAACCACAGGCCTTGTTTTAATCATCTTCATTAAATACAGAGAAACTCCCTTGTCAAAGCCAACAACCGGGACCTCTCCTACATCCTCCTGGTCTCCCTCCTGCTTTGCTTCTTGTCTTCTTCTCTTCATTGGTCAACCAAGGAAAGCCACCTGCCTTGTTCGACAGACGGTCTTCAGCATCATCTTCTCAGTTGCATTTTTCTCTCTTGGCCAAAACCATCACGGTGGTGCTGGCTTTCCTGGCACAAAACCAGGAAACCAAGTGAAGATGGTTGGGGAAGAGCTTGGCCAACTCCATCATCCTTCTGCTGTCCAAGTTCTCATCTGCTCCATCTGGCTGGGAGCCCCTTCCCTGACTCTGACCTCCACTCCCAGCCTGAGAGATCATCCTGCAATGCAAAGGGCCGTTGTCATGTTCTATGTCACCCTCAGCTACATGGGCTTCCTGGCTGCCATCTGCTTCACAGTGGCTTTCCTGGCCAGGAATCTGCCTGGGGCCTTCAATGAAGCCAAACTGATCACCTTCAGCATGCTGGTGTTCTGCAGTGTCTGGGTGACTTTTGCCCACCTACCTGAGCACCAAAGGGAAATACATGGTGGCTGTGCAGGTCTTCTCCATCCTGGCCTCCAGTGCTGGTCTGCTGGGCTGCATCTTCATCCCCAAGTGCTACATTATCCTTCTGAGGCCAGAGCTGAACACAAAGGAGCATCTAACAGCTAGATCGAATGTAAAACATGAGGTATAACACCATCAATGGAAGAACTGTTGAAGTTTCTTTTATTTGAAAGGAGATATGATTTTCATTTATAGTATACAGGAATCAAAGAAAATTGTATCTATATGTTTTAGAATGGGAAATCGTTGAACACCTTGTACAAGGAATTCTTGTAGCCTTTCCTTTCAGCACAATCTCTGTGAAATTCATTCAGAGGAATTTCCTGTTCAGCAACAGCTACTGATCGCATATCTTATAAAAATAAAGTGGACCCTTGTTCCTACTGACAGCAGCTAAAAGTGTGTGTGTGTGTGTGTGTGTGTGTGTGTGAGAGAGAGAGAGAGAGAGAGAGAGAGAGAGAGAGAGAGAGAGAGAAGAAAAAGAGGTCAGGAGGAAGCTGTGGGACCCCAACACCAGCCTGGTTGCCTGATCCTCTCCTTGAGAATGCTGGAATGATGTGAAATGCCTTGTTTGACTGGCTTTCAGCTGGGAGGGAAATCTTCCTCCCTCTTATGTGATTCTTTCTTGATTTCCTGATAAAACCTCCTTTGCAGAAAGAGTTCAGCAGAACAGCTGTCTGGGATTTCAGTTTAGGATTGTTTTTATTTTGGTATGTACTTAACAGCAAAATAATGAATAAAAGTAAATAAAAAATAAAGTGTGTAAAGCAATTACCACTGTATATATTTTTTCTTTCCTCAACCAGAGAAATAAAATAGCAGTTTTCAGGCCCTTTAATTTTCCACTCTACAGTTTGTACCTAAAGCTTCTCTGCTCCTCTTCCAAGCTTGGCTTGTCTGTGAAGGGCTGGAGAAGATGTCCAGAGAAAGGGGACCTTGGGACTCTCCCCAGGAGGAGGTTGCAGGGATCCTATCTCAAGGCAGCCGCATCATTGACCAGGTCACAAACCTTCAATGCTCCATAATGTTCATCCAGGTCCAAGAAGGGGTTGATAAGTGGGGGGAACTTCTGGGTTTCTAGGAATAGGCACCCATGGAAGCTGCTCTGGTCTCCAACCACAGAGATTGCTGATCAACTGGTCACCAATGTTTAGGTCTCAGAATGGCTCCTAACTGAGAATAGGATCCCTTTGTAAATTCTGTTTTAATGAGAGAGAAAAGTCCTGATAGACCAGAAGGTCAGTCTAACATTCCCAGTGAGCACAAAGATGCCTCTGGTTCTCCACAAGCAGAAGAAGGCAGAGACGTACAACATGAAGCAGGTGTTTCCACATTTCACTTTCTCCATCCCACCACACCATATTGGACACTCAGCCATCTCACACTCTGGGAATCCCCATTCTGGTATCTGAGATTGATCTAAGAAAATTATTCCAAGTTTCACACCCTGAATGAATAAGTAGTAAGGCAGGACTGGAACTCAAGTGTCTCCTGGGGTTCATTGGCCCAAAGTCCCCAGGAAGTTTTATGCCTAAGAGGGTTAGAACTCAGAGCCTCCTCTTTCTTGGGTGAAACTCACTCATCTGGCTTTCATGCCTGAGGCAGGACTAGAACTCCCAGTCCCCTGATGATTGTCCTATTTGGCTTTGATTTGGAAGTTGGGATTATACCTTCAGTGATGGGCACAAAGTCCCTCAGCTGGCTTTGATTCCCGCACCCCACCTGGCATTCCTTGCCCTTCCCCAACCCCAAAGGCTCCTTCTGCCCTCCCTGCCCCCTCACTCGAACAGACAGCTGTCACCACTGATGGGATTCAAATAATTGAACACCTTCTCTGCCCTAATGACCGTTTTCAGTATAAAACCAATACACCAAAAGAGTTTGGGCCTGAATATTTTGGACCACCCTAGAACTTTGAAGCAGATTGTTGGTGTGGAAGTCCAGTGGCTGGACTTTGCTCCTGCCGGAAGGGGTTGGGCATAGAAGTCCCCTCCAGAGAGGCAGTGTTGCATCCCAGCGGCTCCTTGGGAACCTGGAGGGGGTTGGCTGAAGGAAGGGGCTGCCTCTGCCCCCCACTCCTCCATAACTTCTATGTAGACATGAGGGGGGCGGGGGGTGAAAGAAAACAGCTGAAATAATAACAGCAGATTGGGGATTATTGGGAGGGGCTGGGGAGGAGGATCCTTCTGGGTGAGGAGGGATACCTGCAGATCCTCTGTGCCTGTTCCTGGTTCAGCTGAGGGTTTTCCTGTCTTCCCTCCAGATTGGGGGGTGTCTGTCTGTGACCCCCAAGTCCTGGCTGGCTGAGAGGCTGCCCCTCCCCCTTGTCATCCAGGCAGCAACTCTTCCTATGGCAGAATCTTCCCATTGAATGAATGGGGAGGGGGGTCCTGGCCAGGTACTTCCAGCACCAGAGGAGGAATCAGTGGTTCTGAATGGGGGGAAGAAGCCTTTTTCTCTGATTCTTTGACTCTTTTGAGCCTTTCTTTCCTCTCCACTTTTTTCCTTTCCTTTCCTTTCCTTTCCTTTCCTTTCCTTCCTCTTTTCCTTCTTTCTCCCTTTTCCTTTTTTTTGTGTGGTTGTGTTCTTTCCTGTCAGGAAATGTCCAGAAAGTGATGCTGGATGAAGGAGCTCAGAAACCAGGAAGTTGACTTCTGCCCGTCCTTCAGCATGGCCTCTTTGCTCACCCAGAGCGTTGGAGTTTGGCAACACTCTAGGTTGCTGTCCCTTTGTCTCGAATGCCAGGAAGCCAACCTAGTGAACCCTGCCTAGTGTTAAGGGCAGGGCTGTCCTTTCAGATCAGAACTTCATATATGAATCCTAATTTGGGGCTGATTTTAAAGTTCCTTGTGTCTGAAGTGGGATTTCATGACGAATGAAGGCCTTCATTTCCCATCTTTTCTAACAATATTGATTTTGTGTGAGAGGCAGGAAAGTGACAGCCTGTGGACTGTACCGTTGGGTAAATAGGGAGAAATTATAGAATTGGTACATTTTCCTTTTCTTTTTTTTTTACAAAAGTTTTATTTTTCCAAAAGAACAAACGTAACAAACAAACATACAACACATAGATCCATATCAATTTCAAGTATGTCGGTCGGTCAAAAATCACAGTGCCTTCCCTCATTATTCATACTCAGTATTACAAAGGAAAAACTATAATCGTTATTATTAATCCTCTATCATATTATAATCTCTATATTATTTCAACAGTTCTATCTATCTTTATATTCCCAAAAATATATTACCAAACTTTTTATCTAACCATTGATAGAACATATTCCATATCTTATAAAACTGCTTTCCTTCTTGGTCCCTAATTTCAAATGTTAATCTACTCATTTCGCACAGTCCAAAATCTTCTTAATCACTTCCTCCCTGCGCAGGTGTCTTATCATTTCTCCAGTTTTTAGCAAATACAATTCTGGCAGCTGTCAATACATTAACAATCAAATATTTCAGTTCTTTGTTGAGTGTCTCTGGTACAATTCCCAACAGAAATATCTCAGGTTTCAAGTCTATATGTTGTTGTGTCATTTTTCCAACCACATGTGGATTTTAGTCCAATATCTTTTAGCATCAACGCAAGTCCACCACATGTGATAGTAGGAGCCAGGTATCTGATGACATTTCCAACACTTATCGATTTGTCCTTGAACATTCTTGCAATCCTTCTCGGGATAGGTGCCACCTGTAAAACATCTTATACAAATTTTCTTTATATGCAGTTGACATTGTCATTTTATAATTCTGATCCCACAGTGTTTGCCATCTCTAGATCTATCCCATAACCAAAATTTTTCCCCAAGCAATCATTGTTTCCTTTAACTCTTCCATTCTAACTTCTAATAAATGACCATAGAGTTTTTTAATCACTTTTCGTTCATACCCATCAAAATTTTATCTAGTTCAGTTGGTTTTTATAAATACCTTCAGTCTTAACATCCTCATCATATCTAGATTGTATTTGCAAATATGAAAACCAATTCATTTTTATACCTTGTTCTTGTAGTGTTTGCATCGATTTGAGTTCACCCTTTTCATTTAAAATCTCTCCATATCTGTTTGTTCCTTCTTGTATATTATTGAATATGAAAAGGCTTCAATAGTAGATACCCATAATGGAATTTGTATATAATGTTGTTTTCTAGTTTTTCCCAATTTAAAATAAAGCTTCTAACATAGTGTCTTCTAAAATATCCTTGTTTTTAGTTCCCTTATACCATAAGAAAACATGCCATCCTAGTAATAAATCGTGACCCTCTAAAATTAACAATCTATTATTTCTCAATGTTATCCACATCAAACTTGCAGCTTGATAATACAATTCCCAGTTTGGTAGTTAACCCCTCTTGACCTTGCATCTTGTAATAGCTTAAATTTAATTCTTTTTTTGCCCTGCCATATAAATTTTGATGTGATTTTATTTAAGTCTTCAAAGTACTCTTTCCCCAAGTCTAATTGGGATTATCTGAAATAAATATAGAATTCTAGGTAATACATTCATCTTAACTGTCGATATTCTACCAATAAGGGATAATTGTATATTTTCCCATCTTTCAAGATCTGTTGCTATCTGCTGTTTAAGTTTTATGTAGTTGTCTTCTTTCAAAGTACTGCATCTTGGCGTTATATATATTCCCAAGTATTTAACTTTATTTGCAATCTGGATCTCTAATAGATCTTCTAAATCTTTCTTGCGTTTTGCTAACATATTCTTTGTTAGGATCTTTGTTTTGTCTTTATTAATTTTAAACCTGCCACCATTCCATATTCTTCTATTTGTTCTATCAACTTAGGTGCTGATTTAAGTGGATCCTCTAGTATGAATACCAAATCGCCTGCAAACGCCAGTTTATTCTTCTTTTTAATTTTCTCCTTTTATTTCTTCATTTCTCTGATAGCTCTATTCAGTACTTCTAGTGTTAAAACAAACAGCAGGGCGACAGAGGGCAACCTTGTCTAGTTCCTTTTCTTATCCCTATAGATTCTATCAACTCTCCGTTTACCAATATCTTCGCTGTTTGATTATTATATATTGTCTCAATAGCCTGTATAAAGTTTTTCCAAAGCCCATTTGCATCATTTGCAATATCATAAACCCAGTTCACATTGTCAAATGCTTTTTGAGCATCTAAAAACATCAGTGCCATCTGTTTTTCAGGGTGTGCTTCATAATACTCCAAAGTATCTAAAATTATTCTCACATTTTGCTTGATTTGTCGTTTTGGCAAAAATCCATTTTGATCTGAGTGGATAAATTCATTTAAATATCTTTTCATTCTTTCTGCCAAAATTGAAGCAAAGATTTTATAATCTGAATTCAACAATGAGATAGGTCTATAATTTTTAACTTTTGTAGGTCCATTTCTTCTTTAGGTATAAGGGTAATATAAGCTTCCAACCATGTCTCAGGTATTTTTTAGTAACACTTCATTCATCACTTCTAGAAGGGGAGGTTTAACACTTCCTGGAAGGTCTTGTAAAATTCTGTAGACCATCTGGACCTGGTCTTTTCCTGTATTTTGTTTCTTCAAGGCTTCTGTCAATTCCATCATGGTTATGTTCCCTTCTAGCATTATTTCAATATCTTTAGGTATCTGTGGCAATCTTGTCTTTGTAGATACTGTTCAATTTTTCTTCTAGAATATCTTCTTGAGAGTTTTCATAGTAGTCTCAATTTTTTCTTTTCATTCCCATGTTGTATATTCCCTTTCCATCTATTAATTGGCTAATTTTCTTTGTTTCTCTCCTTTCTAATTTTATACGCTAACCATCTTCCTGGCTTATTAGCATTTTCAAAATAATTTTGTTTAGCGCTTTAATCTTTTGAGCGACTTCTTCCTTGTCCATTAAAGCCATTTTATGTTTAATCACATCCATTTTCCTTTTTAATATCTTGGTGAGTGTTTTTCCAATTTCATGAAATCATCTTCCAATATTTTGAGTGTCTTCTTCCGTTTAATATTTCTTTTCCTTATATAGTCAATTATCAAACCTCTTGTATAAGCCTTCATCGCATCCCAGCGAGTTTGTAGTGATGTATCTTTTCTGTTTTCCTTGAAAAAAGATAAGTTCTGTCTCAATTCTCTTTTAAATTCTTCTTCTTTCAAAATCATGTTATTTAGTGTCCATCTAGAACTTCTCCTCTGTCCCCAAGCAACTATCAATGGATTGTGATCCCCAGGTCCCACTTTCGATTTGAATTTTCTGTATATCGAGAGCATATCTGCAGATGCCCATACCATATCTATTTTGACCATAATTCATGTCTATTTGAATAAAAAGTAAATTCTTTATTTCCAATATTCTCTCTCTCCATATATCTTTAATATTCATTTCTTCTATCATTTGAAAGAAGGACTTGGGTAGCTTTATTCTAATTTTCTTTTGGTTCTTTCAGATTTGTAGTCAAGCTGGTCATTAATTATCCCATTAAAATCTCCCATCAGAAAGATATTTGCATAGTCTAATTCAATCACTTTTGGTATAATTTCTTATAGAATTCTTCTTGATTCTCACTTGGTGCATATATTGCTATCAGGAGCATTTTAGTGTTCAACAATTCTTTAGATAAGAATGCATATTCTCTTCTCCTCTCTCTTATTCTTCTTGGTACCTGTTTCAATACCATAATGTCTTTGTTATTGTGCTTCAATGTCTTGTGTCTAGTTGCTTGCAGTATTTGTGATTTAATGCTCTTCTTAGTGAACCTAATATGGATTTCCCTTGAAAGTCTATTCCTCTGCATACCTTGTATAGACTCAAAATATTTCATCTATTCCATCCCTCATCTTCTTCGGTTGTTTCTAACAATTCTGCCAAAATCTGTGTCATTTTCTCCAACAAGTTTTCACCCTTCTTCCTCAACATTTTGGAATCTCAAATAAAATTCGATCTATCCACTTCGCCATGAGTGATTCATTATGGTCACTCTCAACTTCACTTAATCTGATGTTGAAACTCTTCATTTCTTCATCTCTTTGTTCTTGCTGCTCCTCAACTTTCTTAATCCTCTCACCATATTTCTCCATTGTTTGCCATAGAGTTTATATTTTCATCTGTCTTGTCCAGCTTCTGTTCAATTATCTCAATTTTCTACTTTTTTTCCATCTCGCCACAGCTTGTAATATCATCTGTATTTTATCTTTTTCTTTTCCCTCTTGTTGTGATGTTGTTGATGCAGGAGTTGTAGCTTGTGGAGCTGAAGACCTTCTACTCATTCTTGCAGAGATTGTCAACACCAATTCCAAAAAGGAAAGAAAAGAGGGATGGAAGCCAATAATAAAAAAGTAAGGATGAATAATATAAGAAGGGAGAGGAACAATCCTACTCAAAAAGAAAAAGAGAAAAAAAGTAAAGAAGAAAAAGAGGAATTCCATAACGTGTCAATGATATATCAATGATTTGAAGAAAAGATAAAAATTTAAAAACTAAGAAAAGAATGTATAAATAAAAACTTGAGTTTTTGTTTTTGTTTTTTTAAAAAGAAGGGAGAAAAGAAAAGATCCAATAGTTGACTGTCTTGTTTCCAATGTACAAAATGAAAAGCCAACTCAAAAGAGAAAAGGCTAAAAATTGAAAAATAGGAAGATATCAATAAAAAGTTGAAAAAGTAACAATAAAATAGTAAAGTATCCTTTAAGAATAACAAAATATATTTTAGGGGCTCCAATTATAAAAAATTAAACTACAAACAATAGGAGACCTTGGCAGGAAGCAATATCACTCTTTATTCCAGTGCCACTATGCAAAGTCCAGAGCTTAACAATTGAAAGAGGAGAAATTCCAGCTCTTCTATTTTTGCCTCTCAAAAATTCCAGTTCCTTTGTTTTAAAATTCTCCAAGGTCGCTTTACTCTTCAATTCCAAACTGCAAGCTCAAAGATATTCCAAAAGCACCTGTCCAGCACTTTCTAATCAACAGAGCCTTGGATACAATCCTTGCAAATATATATGTTTATATAAGATAGTGAGCCTCTAGGTAGCAATATTATATCTCTCAGCCAACTTTCACTTCCTTGCCAGATGGCTCCCAAAATGTATCACTTCCTGTCTCATTCAAAACAAGAAGGACAGAAAAAAATGTCAGCAGCCATTTCTTGTATGCAAAAAATGAAAAGTAACCAAGTCCAAATAGCCAAATTACATTGGAGCCCCCAGTGCCAAAAGAGAAAAGGAAAAAGGAGACAAAGTTCAAAAAGTATAAAAGGCATTCAAAACTCCCAAGAAGAAAAGTGGAGGAAAAGTCTTTAAAGCCATAAAAGAAAGAAGAAACAAAGTTCTTTACTTTCAAGCCCAATCTCTTCCACCTAGTCCATCTCATTCAATTTCATACCATTAGAATCACTAGGTGTTCCCAAAGGGTTAACAACCAAATGATCTCACCACGGACACACTTCTTCCAATCTCATTCCTCCGAGCTGTCACAGCTTCTTCAGCCCGATGGCTGCCTCAGCATGTTTCAGGTAAAGAGGCTGTCCTGGATCAACCGGGACTTTATATGTCCCTGGGATCAACAGAAGGCCCTCAACTTTCACCAACTCTACGAGTCAATTTAGATCCCAGGGGACCGCCCCAAAGCGGCAGTATTGGGGTGATCTCAGGAGTCAAGATCACCTCCGCCTTGCAGCGACTCCAGCTCACCATCTCCTCCTTGAGAAGCTTTATTTTAAATTGGGAAAAACTAGAAAACAACATTATATACAAATTCAGTTATGGGTATCTACTATTGAAGCTTTTTCATATTCAATAATATACAAGAAGGAACAAACAGTTAGATATGGAGAGATTTTAAATGAAAAGGGTGAACTCAAATCGATGCAAACACTACAAGAACAAGGTATAAAAATGAATTGGTTTTCATATTTGCAAATACAATCTAGATATGATGAGGATGTTAAGACTGAAGGTATTTATAAAAAACCAACTGAACTAGATAAAATTTTGATGGGTATGAACGAAAAAGTGATTAAAAAACTCTATGGTCATTTATTAGAAGTTAGAATGGAAGAGGAGCAGGTTAAGGAAACAATGATTGCTTGGGGAAAAATTTTGGTTATGGGATAGATCTAGAGAGATGGCAAACACTGTGGGATCAGAATTATAAAATGACAATGTCAACTGCATATAAAGAAAATTTGTATAAGATGTTTTACAGGTGGCACCTATCCCCGAAGGATTGCAAGAATGTTCAAGGACAAATCGGATAAGTGTTGGAAATGTCATCAGATACCTGGCCCTACTACCACATGTGGTGGACTTGCGCTGATGCTAAAAGATATTGGACTAAAATCCACATGTGGTTGGAAAAATGACACAACAACATATAGACTTGAAACCTGAGATATTTCTGTTGGGAATTGTACCAGAGACACTCAACAAAGAACTGAAATATTTGATTGTTAATGTATTGACAGCTGCCAGAATTGTATTTGCTAAAAACTGGAGAAATGATAAGACACCTACGCAGGAGGAAGTGATTAAGAAGATTTTGGACTGTGCGAAATGAGTAGATTAACATTTGAAATTAGGGACCAAGAAGAAAAGCAGTTTTATAAGATATGGAATATGTTCTATCAATGGTTAGATAAAAAGTTTGGTAATATATTTTGGGAATATAAAGATAGATAGAACTGTTGAAGCAATATAGAGATTATAATATGATAGAGGATTAATAATAATGATTATAGTTTTTCCTTTTTGTAATACTGAGTATGAATAATGAGGGGAAGGCACTGTGATTTTTGACCGACCAACATACTTGAAATTGATATGGATCTATGTGTTGTATGTTTGTTTGTTACTGTTCTTTTGGAAAAATAAAACTTTTAAAAAAAACTTGGGGAAAAAGGAAGCCTGAAGAAAACAGGTTCTCCTTGAGAACTGGGGTGGGGGGCAAATGATTGACAGGTAGACCCCCATCCTGTGATGCTCGAGAGCCCAAATTCCAGCTGGTTGAAAGGCCCAACCAAACCCTAGAAGCAGAGGTTGTTTTCTGGGGCCATTCCTCAGCTCTCTGGCTCTCCATCCCTAATGGGGCCTGAATCCCCTCCAGGGGTGCCCCAGGTGAGGGGGAGCCAGCTCATAGCAGACACCCCTCCCTCCCACTACCTGATCAGAGGACTGCAGCAGCATCCACCCCACTCCATAAAGATTCAGGGAAAGGTAAAGAAAGAGGCCTGAGAGAAAAACAGAGAGAGGCCTGAGAGAAACAGAAAAATTAGCCTGAGGGAAAAGGGAGAAAGAGGCCTCAGGGTATCATAGGAAAATTCTAATAAAAACCAAAGACAGACCACAAGCAATAAATCTTACTTTAAGACTAGAGGTGTATTGTTTCTAACAATTTGGGACAAAAGAAAGAAGCAAGAGATATAATAACCACAGAAAACTCACATTAACTAACCATTGCAATGGAGGCCTTCAAGGACTGCTATAAATCAAAGGACGCCATTCTCATCTCAAGCTACATTTCTTACACTTTCTTTTTTTACTGACATACACATTCCACAGTTTCCCTTCCTTCTTCTTTCTTACTTTCTTACTGAGCGGCACCTTCCATAAACACCCGTGGACATTTGAAGCTCTCAGCCATTTGCTACTTTCAGTTCCTCATCTCCCCCAGTTTCATTCTGCCCGTTCTAAATCTCTCCGTACAAGTATGTAACTTTGCAGAGACATAGCACACAAGTCAGCCCATTAGAAATATTTCTAGTACATTTTGCAATTGTGTTGGTTTAAAACTTTGGTTCGGGGAGGCCTTCAAGCCCACTCCTAGGCTTTGTTACCTGCAACTTTTCAATGGATATTTTTCTTTTCTCTCAAGAGGGAAGGTAGAGAAATTAGCCTGAGGGAAACAGAGAGAAATTAGGCTGAGAGAAACAAAGAGAAATTAGCCAGCAGTGTGCAGCAGCAGCCAAAAACTAATGGAATCCTAAATTGCATTAACAGAGGGACAAAACCTAGATCAAGGGAGGTACTAATACCACTCTATAAAGCCTTAGTAAGGCCACACCTAGAGTACTGCATCCATTTTGGTCACCACACTATAAAAAGATGTTGAGACTCTAGAAAAGGCAGAGAAGAGCAACCAGGATGATGAGGGGACAGGAGGCTAAAACATATGAAGAATGGCTGCAGGAACTGGGCAAGGCTGGTCTAGTGAAGAGAAGGACCAGAGGAGACAGGAGAGCAGTCTTCCAATATTTGAGGGAGGGGGTTAGACTAGATGACCTACTAGGTCCCTCCAACTCTATTAATCTGATTTTAATGAACAAAAGGACCAGGGAGACAGGAGAGCAGCCTTCCAATATTTGAGGGGCTGCCCCATAGAGGAGGAGGGTCAAGCTATTTTTCAAAGGATCCGGCCAGACAAGGAATAATGGATGGAAACTGATCCAAGGAGAGATTCAACCTGGAAATAAGGAGAAACTTTCTGACAGTGAGAACAATCAACCCATTGAACAGAAGTTGCCCTCAGAAGTTGTAGGAGCTTCATCACTTGAGACTTTCAAGAAGAGATTGGACTGCCTCTGTCAGAAATGGTGTGGGGTCACCGCGGGGGTTGGACTAGATGACCTACAAGGTCCCTTCCAACTCTGATTATCTGTTATCTGAATAGAGCCAGATACAAGAGGGTCGGCTGCACTTGTGATGGGCTGCCTACTAAAATAAAGCCAGGACATACACACACACACTTGAAAGTCAATGGGAAGCCTGTCATTGTGGAGTCTGCCTGGCAAGACCGAAGAATTCTTATCCACAGGAAATACATGTGGAAATCTCGTGACAATCCTGGCTAATTAGAAAGCTGATAGAAGCAAGAAAGAGTTAGGCATCTTGCAGGCCTCAGCTAAAAGTGAGGAACAGAGACGGCCTGGAGCAAATCAAATGTGTTATGAGATAACTGCTGGAGCATTCATTAGCCAAGGCTTGGGAACAGGGAGAGCTAGAGACCAATAGGACAGATTGTTAGAGCATTACTAAAAGGTTTATTAGATGGTATTTCTTATTATCCTTCTCCTTTGGTGAACATGTAGAAAGCTTTCTGAATCCTTTGTTCTTGGCGTTTTGGCCCTTTCCTTGGGCTGCTCCAATAAAAAGCAATTGAAAGAGGGGTGGCCCTTCCAAAAGGGCCTTGGTGGTGCAGGCTGTTAATAGCCTAGCACTTAGTTCCAGCTGCCTGTAATTATTGCAGGCTCGAATCCCACCAGGCTCAAGGTTGACTCAGCCTTCCATCCTCTCGGGTAGGTAAATTGAGGACCCAAGATTGTTGGGGGCAATAAGCTGACTTTGCAAAATGCCATTTAGTAATAAGCAGGCATATACAATGGAAGGAAGGCTATTGCTGAGCATTGGGTTGTATCCCAAAATTGTAAGCAGCCCTGAGTCTTCGGAGAAGGGCGGGATATAAATATGAATTAAAAAAAATCCCAGCAACGGGTTCCCTGCAATCCCAGCAATGCTTCTCTGACCGGTTTCTGGGTGGGCGTGGCCATGGTGGGCGTGGCCTCCCAGGACCTCCGGAAGGTCCTTTTTCACCACTCCCCAGGCCCCGCGCGGGCCCTGCACTTACCTGCGTTCAAAATGGGCTGCGTGGACACTCCGGCGGGGCAGGGTGGCAGGGGCCAGCCAGGGTGGGATTTGGCGGTTCGCGGGACCAGCCGTAACGTTAGCAATGGGGCTGGCCAAAGGGAGAACCCATCGTAGCCCCCACTCAAAACCAGCACCTCGTCTCTGGTGTTCCTCCTTGGCCTCGGCACCAGGCTCAGACCCGAATTGGGGATGACAGTCGTGAAGTCAGCTAACAGATAATCAGAGTTGGAAGGGACCTTATAGGTCACCTAGTGCAGAGAGTTTTCCGGGCTTCTCCCGCCCAGCCCCTCCTTACCGGGGTCTCCCCCCTTCGCTTCCGGGGATCTGGCCCAGCGCCCCACCAGCAGCATCAGGGGAGCCCAGCAGAGCCCATGGATGCCGCCCCACAAGCGCCCCCAAAGAGAGGGGAGGAAGACGCGGAGGCTCCCAGCCCTAGAGGTGGAATCCGGGCTCTGAACTGAGGCGAGGACCTCCTTGATTCCCCTTCTTCAAAAATGCGTCAGGAACATCCTGAGGTAAATTCAAACAGCCCAGAAAAAGGCGGGGAAAAAGGAACGCCCCTTCCACCCGCAGCAACCAATCAGAGCGCAGATCCCCTCAGGCGGGAGCCCGCCCTCACCCACGAGGAACGAGCAGAAGCACCATTGGGAATTCTCCTGCGTGAGCGTCATCGGTCTCGGGCAGAGTCCTTGTGACTTCACCTGAAGGAGGAGGAAGCGTTCGGCGCAGAGAGCGAAAGGGGGGGGGGATCCCTTCAGTCTTGGGGAGGCTGCATCTCAAGGGGGATTCATGGCAGGCACTGAGGGGACCCTCCACTTTCTTTGTTCTTTTCACCATTCTCTGACAGGGATTCCCGCCTCCTCTCCCCTCTTATTTCTCCCCATTCACATCAACAACTCCCTTCTTGAACCAGAATTGACCTTCCATTTGCGGTGGGTCAGAAAACCACACAACGCCGGTGAAACCGGCCCTCCGGCAGCCCCGTTGACAGGAAGGGAGCCAAAGGCAGAAGCTTTGGGAGGGGCGGGGAGGGCAGTGACCCCACGTGATTGGGGAGGGACGCTCCCACTGTGTACGTGCGTGCATTCGTACGTGCATGCGTGTGTGTGAGAGAGAGGTGGGGAGAAAAGGTGCCCGAGGACGCCCCAATCAATCCCCTAGTCCTCGCTGGCTGTGGGGCTGCGGCTCCCCTTCTCCTCCACCGCAGCCCCACTCCACCGCGGATTGGGAGGGGAGGGCAAAAGGAGGTCCACGCTCCCTCCAGGGCTGGCCTGACCCCCTTGACCCGCAGCCCCCAACAATGAAAAGGTTCCCCTCCCACTTTCCCCGCCTCTCTCTGCGCTGAACTATCTCTCTCGCCGGTGAAGTCCAGTGAGAATCTGCCCGGAGACCGATGACGCTACAGAGGGAGGATTCCCATTGGTACCTCCTTGTTTCTCGTGAGTGAGGGCGGGCTCCCGCCTGAGGGGATCTGCGCTCTGATTGGTTGCTGCGGGTGGAAAGGAAGCGTTTTCCTCCCCCCGCCTTTTTCTTCTCTGGGCTGTTTGAATTTACCTCAGGATGTCCCTGACGCGTCTTTCAAGGAGGGGAATCAAGGAGGTCCTCGCCTCAGTTCAGAGCCCCGATTGGTCCTCTGAGGCTGGGAGCCTCCGCGTCTTCCTCCCTCTCTTTGGGGCGCTTGTGGGGCGGCATCCATGGGCTCTGCTGGGCTCCCCTGATGCTGCTGGTGGGGAGCTGGGCCGGATCCCCGGGAGCGAAGGTGGGAAGGAGACCCCGGAAGGAGGGGCTGGGCGGGGGGAGGAGAGGGATTGAGGCCGTGAGAGCTCCTGCGGGGAGATCCTCCTTCACCAAATGCTCCAACTGGCACAACTCTTGGATGGATTAATGGGGCCTGCGTGCCCCCAAAAGAGGGTCCTAAAAGATCAACTCCTCCTCGGAGTACTTTGCTAACAATGTTTCTCTCTGTGGATTGTTTTTAATAACTGTTAATTCTATAATGCGGAAGAACATTCACTTTGTTATTTGTAATTTAAAGCAGAATTTAAAGCAAGGAACATTTCAGGTGTGGGTTGTTGTTGTTTTTCTTAAGCCCATTTGCATCTGGGAACATTAAAGATTTTGTGGAATAGCTAAAAAAAGAAGGCAGTGGCTTTAACAAAGGGAAAATCGTGACTCTTTGTTTGAACAAGAAATGCAAATTCTGCCGCTTTGTCCAGACGTTCCGAGCAAGGGAGACCCGGCATTTTCAGCTGGGAGGGTCCAGAACGAGGTGAAGCACCAATGGGAATTCTCCCTGGTCCTGCGTCATCAGTCGCCGGGCAGAGTCCTTTGTGACTTCACCTGAAGGAGGAGGAGAGCGTTCGGGGGCAGAGAACGAAGCTGAAAGTGGGAGGGGAATCCCTTCAGTCTTGGGGCTGCAGCTCAGGGGGCGGTCAATGGCAGGCCCCTGGGGACCCTCCATTTTCTTTGCTCTCTTCACTATTCTCAGCTAGACTTTCCTCTTTGGGCATGGAGGGGTTGACTAGATGTCCGTTTAGGTCCCTGAATTATGGGAGAGACCAGGACTCCCCACTTCACAGTCCCCCATTACTCGATCAACACCTGGGGGTGGGGAGCCACAGGGGGAATTGATGAATGGGGGTGGGAGTTCTCAGTTGCTCCCTTCAATTGTCCCCCAGATCTACCCCTTTGTGAAGGGGGGAGACCCTCCCTTTGAGGTGATCTTTGGGGGCTGTTTTTGGGGAGGAGAGAGCCTGATTCTACCCCAGATCCTAGAAGGGCTGCAGATTAGGGGGAGGGGAAATGTTGGGGGTAACCAGAGGAAGTGGGGATTGAGGGGAGGGTGGGAGGGGCTGGGAGACCCCAGAAGGATCCGCTGGATGTCCCCATTGTTCCCCTCCTCATATTGCCTCCTCAAGGAAGAGAGAGAGAGATGGAGGCATAAGATATTTGTCTTTATGTATGTTACATGTTTTTATGGTGCCCATCTTGTCTGAAATGGTCTGAAGGGTTTCCTGCCTGAGGAGGGGTGGGACTAGATGACCTCCAAGGTCCCTTCCATTGTTCTGTTGTTCTGTTCTATATCTCCCCTACCCAGGAATACTAAATGGATTACAGGTTATAATAGAAAACAAAATATATTAAAATCTTTTAATATAGTATATTTTTATATATACACACACTCCTGCCTCAAGCAGCAGGTGCAGAGAATTTGCATTTCTTGTTCAAACAAAGAGTCACCATTTTCCCTTTGTAAAGCCACTGCCTTCTTTTTAGCTATTCCACAAATACCTTTAGTGTTCCAAGATGCAAATGGGCTTATTATTTAAAAAAAAAACAACCCACACCTGAAATGTTGTCCTTTGTCTGGGTGGCAACCAGATTGGATCCCTGCTTTAAAGTACAAATAACAAGTTGAGTGTTCTTCAGCACTGTAGAATTAACAGTTATTAAAACAAGCCCTGAACAAAGAGAGAAACATTGTTAGCAAAGTACTCTGAGCTGGAGCGGACCTTTGAAAGACCCTCTTGGGCCCCCAATCATTCATCTGTCAATGGATGATGGGGCTCAGGCAGACTCTGATTGGGGAAGGAACCTTTCCCAAGAGGCAGAGAAACCCACTGTGGTCCAGGACTGGGAGGGGGTCCGATGCCCCCACTGGAGCCCCCACAGGCTGAGAAAGAAAGGGAGGGTGTGAAACTGGAGGGGACCATGGAAATGTTTTTCCTCCTGGGTGGGAAGAGAAACGGCCCCAGATGTGAATCCAAGGACCACACTAACCAGCTCAGGGAAGGAAGAGGGGAGGCCGAACAGCCCAATTCCAGAGACAGACAGAGATCAGATGGATCATGATCTGAAGGGGAAAGGAGAGAATCTCAGGGAGAAAAGCAAGTGGGAGATTTGTCCAGTCTGGGGGTCTGGGGGGATCCACAGGGCTCCGCCAGCTTTGGAAACCCCGTGGGGAACTCCATGTCCGCTGAATATCTGAAGCCTGGACAGAGTCAAACTCAGTGGTCATCTTGTGCCCAGGAAAGTGGACAGATACCCCGGAGGCCTCTCGGGAGAGGAGAAGGGGTCGCGGGGGGCCTCCTCTTGGCTTGAGATGGCTGGAGTCCATCTGGGAGCCAATGGAGTTGTTCAAAACCTCTGCCCTCCAGCCTTTCCCTGGATCTGCTGGCCAGTCTGACTTCCACAGAGTCAGTTCTTAAAATCTCCCCATGAATTAAAACGAAAATTTTACAAAAATTTTCTAAAAAAAATTGAAAGAGGAAGAGGCTTGGAGGGGGGGGAGACCCCATTCTGGACAGGGATGGGCGGAGGGAGGAGTGAAGGGATCTGTGGGGCCAAAGCGAGGCTCCTTTTGTCTATGGAGGCTCATGCACAACTGCCCCCTCCCATTTCCTGGGCTACTCCTCACCAGCCACCAGGAACGTCAAGAACGACCCCAGGATTTCAGGAGTTGGTACGCTCAACGACTCTCTGCCTACCCAGCATCCCCTGTCCAAGTGGATCAGCCCCAAGAAGCAGCAAAACTCCCAGCTAATAAAAAACAAACCCGGTTGCCATGACGATGTTTCCAGGCCACCATCTTGACTTCAGAATAGAATAGAGAATAGAATTTAGAATGGATAATGGATAATAGATAATAGAAAAGAATAAGAATAGATTAGAATAGAATAGAAAGGAAAAGAAGAATAACAATAGAATAGAGTAGAAAAGAAAAAGAATAGAATAGAATAGAAAAGTAAAGAATAAGAATAGAATAGAATAGAATAGATATTGGAATGAAGAATAGAATAGAATGGAATGGAATATAGAATAGAATGTAGAATAAGAATAAGAATAGAAGGACAGGATAGGATAACTTTATGGTCACTTTAAATGTACACTAATCGGCATACATTAAAATGACATTTTCTTCCATACAGCTCTCAAAGGTTTGCCACCTCCAATATACACTACATAAACATGGCTAAATAAATAAATAAATAAATAAATGTTATGTATATTCCCACAAACACACCTATACTGTATGACACAGAGAAGCCACACAGTCTAGTTGGGGTGTCTACATGGACATGGCGAGAAACGGAGCCTGAGTGTGCCAGGCGAGGCACTGGGAATGAAGCCCTTGCAGATCCCGCTGGAAACTTGGGATCCCCTTCCCAGAGGGGAGCAATGGTGGGTGTGTGGGGCCTCCAAAAAGGCTCTAAGCTTATAGTACTTATAAGCGATATACAACCTCTTTGGCCACAGTCATTAAGTGAGTCCGGCTTCTAAGGTGGTCCTCAAATGGCACCCATGAGTTCAGCTAGGGATCTATCTGTGGTGGCACAGGGGTTGTGTGCTGGGTCAGAAGGTACCTAGCGAGTCTGGAGTGCCACTCTGTAGGCCCCAGCCTCCTCAGGGTATCTTTGGCTGATCTGATCGCTCTTTTAGCCAGGCCATTACTGGGTAGGTGAAAAGGAGCTGGTAGAGCATGCCGATTCCCAGATTCACTGGGAAAATCTCAAATTTGCAGGATGCGAACTAGGGCCATTATCAGACACGATGGTGTCTGGAAGGCCGGGTGGCAAACATTTCGTGACACAGTGCCTTAATTGCAGCTTCTGAAGTGGTGGAGGTCATTAGAGCTAACTCTACCCATTGTGAAAAGGAGTCAACTGCCACTGGGAATGTTTTCCCATAGAAAGGACCGCCAGATCAATATGCAACCTGGACCATGGGGCCCCTGAATCCTACCATTTCCCTGGGGTGGCTGGTGGAGATGGTCTGGTGGTCTGGCATGGCTGGCACGTGTTCACCCAGCTAGTAATTTGAGCGTCCATGCCTGGCCACCATGCATACTAAGCTAAAGCCTTCATCCTGGCATTGTCAGGACCTCCAGGACTGAAGACTGCAATTGTGCAGGAATAACTACCCTGGTTCCCCAAAGTAGGCAGCCTTGCAAGGAGGAAAGTTCTTGCTGCCTCATTTTAAAAGGTACAAAGTCAGGGGGAGTAAGGGCTTTAGGCCACCCCTTCCCACCCAGTCAAGGACTTGGGAAATTACCTTTCCTTGGCAGAGTGGGAGCGATATCAGAAGCGTGATGGGCAGCTTGAGTTCACTGATAGCAGCACATCATTGACTGGTGCAGGATCTTCTACTGAGTAGGTGGGGGACAGCGACTGAGAGTGTCAGCATGGCTTAGACATTTGCCTGCTCGATGAATCAGGGTATAGGAATATGCAGCCAGAAATGCAGTCTACCTGCTCATTCTTGGAGACGAAATCTGTGGTGTTTGCTTGTTGCCAGCTAAGATGCCCAAAAGAGGCTTGTGATCTGTAATTAACTCGAAATGGTGGCCATAAAGAAACTCATGAAATTTTTACAGAAGCAACTGCAGCCAAAGCCTCTTTATCAATTTGAATTGCGTCCTGCAGAAGATAACGTTCTGGAGAAAAGGCAATGGGTGCCTCAAAACCATTAGGTAGTTGTGACTTAAAATGGCTCCTATGCCAAAAGGTGAAGCATCTGCAGCTAAGACTAAAGGCGATTTTTGTTGAATTGAATCAGAACAGCATCAGATATAAGTAAGGATTTGACTGCTTTGAAAGCATTGGCCTCCCTAGGTCCCCAATGCCACTGTGCTTGTTTGTCCTGGAGTCTATGTAGAGGTTCTGCAATGGAAGCCTTATAGGGCAAAAACGAGCGTAGAAGTTAAGGAGGCCTAAGAAAGATTGAAGCTCAGTCTTAGTAGGAGTGGGCGATCCTGAATAGCCCGAACTTTGGATTCAGTTGGATGAATTCCTGAGGCATCGACTTTGTAACCTAGAAATTCAACCTGTGAAGTGGCAATAGTGCACTTTTCTTTTTCAGCTTAAGACCAGCCTTTCTGAAACAGTCAAGAACACCTCTGACTCTCTGTAGTAATTGAGGCTTGTCAGCAGCGGATATTAAAATGTCATCGAAATAGGTGTTACACCATGTAACCCATGAAGCAGTCTTTCCATTAACGATTGGAAAATTCCTGGGGCCACACTATTTGTCAAACAGAAACAGGGAAAGATGGAAGAAACAAGATGAATTAATAAAAGAAATCACAAAATTAGAGAGCAAACAAAAGAGAGGGCTAGATAGTGAGCAAACCAAAGATGCACTAATACAAAAAACATGAACTTAATATACTTGAGCAAGAGGAACTCCTTAGAAAGCTACAATACACAAACAAAATTACTTTGAATATGCAAACAAACCGGGAGATGGCTAGCATACAAATTGAGAAAAGAGGAACAGAAAAGAACGATACAATACTTAGAGAACGAAAATGGAGATCTTGAGGTTGATTTGGAAAAAGAAAGAAATTGCAAGAAACTATTTTGAGAAATTATATAAACGAGAAAATGCAGAAGTGTCAAAATAAAACAATACTTAGAGGAAGGAAATACACAGAAACTTACTGATGAAGAAAGAGAACTGTTAAACAAAGAGATAACAATAGATGAATTAAAGAAAGCAATTCAGAAGCAAAAAATAATAAAACACCAGGTCCAGATGGATACCCAAGTGAATTCTATAAAAGATAGGGGACATATTAAATAATACACTTTTAGAAGTATGTAATGAAGCACTGGGTAAAGCCAAAATCCCCAATACTTGGAAGGAGGCATACATAACACTTATACCTAAAGAAGAGACAAATAGTAATCAAATCAAAATTATAGACCAATACGCTTTTAAATACTGATTATAAAATTTTTATGACAATTATGGCACAAAGATTAAAAGGAATTATTAGTGGAAAAATTAGCACAGATCAAAATGGATTTCTGCCGAAGACAAATTAGACATAATATAAGAACAATAATAAATATATTAGAATATTATGAAAGTCACCGGCAATCAAATGGCCCTAATCTTTTAGATGCACAGAAGGCATTTGATAATTTGAATTGGGATTTTATGAAACAGCAATTTAATAAAATGGAGTTTGGACAAAATTTTGAAGGAATGATAAATGCAATATATGACACCAAAAAGCAAATATATTAGTAAATGGCGAGACTACTAAAATGTTTAAATAGAGAAGGGTCAGACAAGGCTGCCCCCATCACCATTATTATTTATTACAGTGTTAGAAACACTATTAATTAGAATTAGGGGAAATGAAAATATAAAAGGAGCAAAATCAGAAATCAAGAATACAAAACGCAAGCATTTGCAGACGATATGGTCTTTATAATAGAAGAACCTCTAGAGACAGGCCCGATTTTAATGAAAGAAATAAATGATTTTGGAATTAGCAGGTTTAAAGGTAAATAGGGAAAACCAAATTACTAGTCAAAAATATAATAAATTCCAAACAAAAGAGGCTTGAAGAGATTATGGGGCTACAAATAGTAAACAAAATAAGATATTTAGGAATTGGATAAGGGCAAAAACAATAATGTTGTGGGAAGATAATTATATAAAATTTTAGAACAAATCAAAAGGATCTGGAAATCTGAGCAATTGCAAATATCCCTCTTAGGGAGGATTGCAACAATTAAAATGAACATACTTCCCAAAGTTTTATTCCTATTCCAGACAATTCCAATATTAACAAATAAGAAGTTTTTATGGAATTGAATAAAATGACAATGAAGTTTATTTGGATGGGAAAAGGGCAAGGATAAAGAGAAAATACCTTCAAGATGATAGAAGAGGAGGATTGGGACTGCCAGACTGGGAAATTTACCAAAGCAGGAAGTTTGTTATGGACAAAAGAATGGGTCAGACTAGAAAAATAGGAGAATATTAACACTAGAGGCATGACTTACAAATAGGATGGCATGCACTTCTATGGAACCACGGACAAAAGACAAAAACATACTACAAAACATATAATAATGTGTAACTCATTGATTAAAATTGGGCTGAGATAAGAAAGAAAATTATACAAAAATACCAAGGTGGTTCTCAACAATGGAAGCAACCTTCAATCCAAATACAATGGATTTGAATAAAACTTAAATACTATCAGATACTGGATACAGATGGAAAATTAAAACAAACAAGACTTGGAAACACAAGGCATATTAATAGATAGTTGGGTTTATTTACAAATTAAATCAAGATATAATAAAGATATAAAGGAATATGATAGAAACAAAAAATACAAATCTGGATAAAATACTCTTGGGACCAGAGGAAAAGTTGATATCCAAATTATATAAATTACTATTAGAACAGGAAAGAGCAGGACAATTAGTAAAGGATCAATGGTAGCCTGGGAGCAAAATATAGGATACAAATTGGATCTAAATGATTGGGAAGAGATTTGGAAGAAAATTTAAAATATACAAAGTCAGTGGCATACAAAGAAAATCAATATAAAATGATGTACAGGTGGCACTTGGCCCAAGCAGACTAGCAAAAATATTCCCCAGGCAAATCCAAACTGTTGGAAATGTCAGGACAAAATAGGAACCTACTACCATGTGTGGTGGACATGCCCTAAAATTAAAAAATATTGGACAGGAATCAAAATTGGATCGAGGATGTGATGAACTGTGAGCTGGAGTGGAACCAGAACTGTTCCTACTTGGAATGATAAAGAAAAAGTTTCCTCCAAAGACAAATACCTGATTGCACACCTCCTAACAGCTGCCTAATCGTTTTAGCTTAAAAATGGAAAGAATCTACAATTCTACACAAACAGTAATAAACAAAATGTATGAATGTTGAAATGGAAGATTAACTCTCAAACTAAATGGAAAAGAAGATACAGATTATTATAAGATATGGGAAAAGTGGTATAATTGGATGGAACATAAAAACGAAGGAATGGGAATGTTGGAAAATAGAGTGCTATTTGAAACATTAGAATCTAGAAAACAGGAGATAGTAGAAAATGGGTGATGTAAGAATTTGAAAATGAGATAAAAGAAAATTTTAAAAGAGGTCAAACCAAATATTACTAGAAGAAATATTTATGATTATATATGACTGTAATATTACATGGAAAAGCATTTTGATCTGCAACTAAAAAGAAACCAAAATGCGATGTATTTATGTTTAAGGTGACTGTATGTTTATATGTTGTTGTGTCTTTTTTAACCAATAAACTTTTCTAATAAAAAAAAAATTAAAAAAAAAATAAAATAAATAAAATAAAATGTCATCGAATAGGTGTTACGCCAGGTAACCCATGAAGCAGTCTTTCCATTAATGATTGGAAAATCCTGGGGCCACACTAACTCCAATTGAGGCACTTACACTTAAAGCGCCTCTATGAGTCACAATAGTTTGAAGTTCAGCAGCTGTGTCATCAACAGGAAGCTGCTGATAAGCTTGGGACATATCCAATTTGCTAAAAATTGTTCCTGGCTGAGGGAATGTAGCAGGTGTTGGATAAATGGGACTGGCTATGCTGCGCCTGATATGCAAATACTTGTTAAGAGAAACCTTGTAATTGGTGCAAATTCTCAGACTGCCATCTTTTTGGGGGTGGTGTTACTATTGGGGTTTCCCATTTTGCAAAGTCCACAGGTTCCAATACACCTGGTTAATTAATTTATCAAGTTCTTTGTTTAGTTGAGGACGGATTGCAAAAGGCACTTCTAGGTTTTGAACGAATAGGCACTGCTGAAGGGTCCAAATGAAAAGAGATTGGAGTTTCCTTATAACAGCCTAGGCCTCGCTGAATATATCTGCATAGTCTTCAAATAGCTTATCCACATCCAAATTGGCAATAGAGTGGATTCCAGTTATGCCAACTGCTCCCAGGCGGTTACAGCAGGCAAGGACTCCTTGGGGTCCCGCCGGCAGGCCATGCCAGCTGGCGGTCACCCCACCATCTAGCCTACTCTGTCGTGGCCCTGACCTCTGGAACCAACTCCCCTTGGGGCTCCACTTGGCCCTGACTCCGCACCTTCCTCACCGTGATTTGAAGACCTGGTTGTTTGACCATCTGGGTGTGACCCTTCCTGGGGGTGGTTTTATATTTTTGTATCGTGAATTTGTTTGGGCTTGTAAATCTGGTTTAATTTTTCTTTTATTATTTATTGTTGTTGTTTTATTGTGAGCACCCAAGTCTTTGGAGATATGCATACAAGTCCCAAAATAAATAAATAAATAAATAAATAAATAAATAAATAAGAAGGCCAAGGGCAGGGAACCAGTCTAACCCTAAGAGGCTGGGGAGGCTACCATCCACTACTACTAAAGGCAAATGTCCTTTAAAATTTTGAAATTGAATAAAAACTTGCCTTTCCGAGGACTGGGATGCCTTTGCCTTGGTAGTCAGTAGGGTCAGGTCGCAGCATTGGAGCCCCTCCTTGTCATTCTGGGAAGTAGTTGTTTCAAGGTGCTCCATGAGATGATGGAGAGTGCTGAACCAGTGTCAACTTCCATTCTGCAAGATTTCCCTTTAAGGAAACAATAACACTCATTTTATTAGAGCCTTTGTCTATTGGTTTGGTTTGAGAGCAGGTAGAACAGTCTTCAGTTTGTTTTGAAAATGTTGGGTTGTCTGAGGCTGCTGGGATTGTGCAAAGTCTTTCCTGCCTGGCAGATCCTGGCTAAATGCCCTTTCCTCTCTTTTAGGCCAATTCATGCTGCTGAACTTGCAGGAGGCTCTGAGGTGATTCCCTCCACACCTTAGACAGATGGGCTGAGACTGTGGAGGCTGAGTGGGAATAGGCTTGTTTCCCTCTGACTGTTTTTTGGCTGCCTGAGGCGATATATATCCCTAAATTCCTCAGACCCTTCCTCATTTGAGGCCTCATCATGATGGACAGCTGAGCTGTTCTGACTGATTGGGCTTCCTGAAGTTCTGCATGAGAGTGCGGACATCTCTGCAGCTTGAGATTCCTCCAATGCCATTGGAAGGGTTAAATCTCCTTTAGCTAGAAGGTACCTTTGTAGTCTTAAGCCTCTGACCCCACAGCCTAGTTGATCCAACAACATGTCCTCTAGATAATCTCTGAACCCACAGTGTAAGGCAGCTGTTCGTAGAGCTGCCATGTACCCACTAATAGTCTCTCCCTCAGCCTGGGCCCGTCTCCTGAAAGCCGGACTGGCAATGCGAGAGGGTTTAGGGAAGAGTGTTTACATACAAGCTCTTGCAATTCCTCCCATGGAACAGATTTAATAGAGCATGGTGCCAGCAATGCTGTGGCAGTGTCAACTTGTGGCCCCACAAAAGCTTAAAAACTAAGACTTTTTCCTGTGGGCAGATATCGGCAAGATCAGTGGCATCGAGGAAGGAGTCAAATCGATTCATGTAGGACTCCCAGGTCTCTGATGGAGGTCTGAAAGGCAGGAATGCAGGGGTTGAAGTCACCTTGTCTCAGCAGCTCCGGTTTCTTCTGAGGGAAAGTTGAAATTAGGCCAGCAAATAGTGACAGCAGCTCTTTTTTCGGCTTCAGCTCTTTTTGTAGTGACTTTGCTTCGGCTCTTTGGCTCAATTGCCTCTTAGGTGGATCCCCGCCTCATCGCCAATGTTCTAGAGTGGCGGAACGACTGAGGCAACATGGGAGCAACTTCAACTGAACTTTACTTTAACAAAGTGATCTGCTGGCTTTAATCTAATGGGCTTCAAGGAATCTAAACTGTCCCTGATATTCCATAATTTCAGGCAATAGATACACAAAGCTGCCTGCAGAGGGAAGATTTTATGAGTCAATTTTGAATCAGAATAGATCTGGAAGGGACCCTGGAGGTCTTCTAGTCCAGGCCCCTGGCTCAAGCAGGAGACCCTATTCCATTTCAGACAGGGGCTGTCCAGCCTCTCTTAAAATCTCCCTGTGAATTAAAAATTAGAATTGTAGAAAAATAAATAAATTAGAAGAGGAAAATTAGAAAGAAATCCCCTTTTCCAGTCCATCTGAGAGTGTCCAGAAGAGTCCTAAGGAGGCTTTCCTGACCTCGCCAGAGCAATGGAGAAAGTGAGGCACAGAGTCAGGAAACCCTCTGTGGGTCCAAGAGGACATCCAGACCTTCCCTCTTCTCACCAGCTGTGGAAGGAGAGAAGCAGTCTTCCAGTCACTTCTCCTCCTCCTCCGTGATGGCCCTGGAGATGCTCCCGATCCTTCCTGCCCCTTGATCTGGGATCCCTTCCTGGGGATCCTGAGGAGCTCCGATCTCTCCTGGCCACCATGGGATCGAGGGGAAAGGATCCCCTAGGAGAGACATCCTGAGTTCCCGTGATGGGGGCTCGGAGGGGGTGGGAGACCATTCTGGACAGGGAAGAGGGACAGCAGGAGGGAGGGTGAAGGGATCCATGGGGACCAAAGTGGATATTTCAATGAAAATCAGAAAAGGAAGGACCAACTGGAGAGGTGAGAAAGATTGAGAAGCAGGGTGTGCTGCTACTGGTTAGGTTAGGGTTATATCTATCTCTATCTCTACCTATTTATATCTAACTCTCTCTCTATCATGAGAGGGCTAATTTCTGTCTGTTCTTCATAATTTACAGAAATTGCTATTTCAAGACGTGGTCAAGGAACAAGTTGCAATAAAAGGAGAACTAGAACAAGAAGGGAGAACCTCAGCCTGACAGAGGAGAAAACCAAACTTGATGGCAGGAAATGTCACTTCAGGCACAGAGTGGTCGATGTCTGGAAGACTCTACCTGACTCTGTGGTTTCTTCCCCAAACCCCAAAAACTTTATCCTTAGACTGTCTACTATTGACCTCACCCCTTTCCTAAGAGGCCTGTAGGGGGCATGCAGCACACCACCGTGCCTACCGTCCCTGTCCTATTTTTGCTTTTTATTTTTCTTATACATATCCATCTCATGTATTCATAACTACGTTTATACTTATACCGGTTATCTTGTAATCACTTGACAAATCAAATAAATAAAAATAAATCCTGAAGATCTTCAGGGAACGACTGAGGAGGTGAGGAATGTTTAGACAGCAGCAGCCCTGACTAAGTGAGGTCTAGGCAAATTATCTCTTTAAACGGCTTAGAACCTGATTTCCTAAACCAATGAGATCCCCGCCCAGCCACTCCTGGAATAATGAAAACCATCCTCAAAATACCAGAGAGAAATTCACGAATGCCTGGCTCCTGACACTTTGACTCCTACGCCTACACACCTAGGAGAAGGTCTCCTGGAACCGGGGTTTTTCCAAAGATACCTATGGCAGAGGCCTTTTGACCCTCTTCCCCTCCCAGACTGCCCCAAACGGTGGAATGTTTTCAGAGTGAGACTTTCCTGACATCAAAGCAGTGGCCCTTTTGTTAAGTAAGACTCTTTGGTTGTTGGTTGGGATCCACGCCTCCCCTTCTGATTCTTCCAGAGCCACAAAGAGAGCAATTGAATTATTTAAGAATGACTATTGTCCCACATTGGCCAAACCTCGCCCCACTTTGGAGAGGAGGAGGAGCATGCAGTCCTCCCCTGTGGGCTTCCTTCAATCTCTCACCCGTGGAGGACAAGCTGCCTTCTGGCACCAATCAATCCCACCCCCATTTTCTCATCTTCCAACAATTCCTGCCTTTGAAGAAAATGCCAGCTTTAACAATGATTAAACAAGGAAGACCTCCTAAACAGGGCACAGATCTGTAAGGGTGAGGGGTGAGTCAGAGAAGTATCTGAACTCTTTCTTCTTCCCTTCCCTTCTTTCTCTTCTTCTCTTCCCTTCCTTTCTCTACTCTTCCCTTCCCTTCTGCATCCTGGTCATATTCCAGACAAGGGACAACAGATGGAAACTGATCAAGGAGAGACTCAACCTGACTAAAACCTATGATGAACGGTTGCAGGAACTGGGCCTGGTAGTCTAGGGAAGAGAAGGACCAGGGAGACAGGATAGCAGTCTTCCAATATTTGAGGGGCCACAAACAGGAAGGTCAAGCTATTCTCCAAGGCACCCAAAGGCCAGACAAGGAATAATGGATGGAAATGGATCAAGGAGAGATTCAACCTGGAATGAGGGAATTTCTGCCAGGGAGAACCATCAACCCATGGAACAACAGAAGTTGCCTTCAGAAGTTGTGGGAGCTTCATCCTTGGAAGCTTTCAGGAAGAGACTGGACTGCCACCTGTCAGAAACTGTAGGGTCTCCTGCTGAGGCAGGGAGGGGTTGGACTAGACATCCAAGGCCCCTTCCAACTCTGTTATCCTGTTGTCATTCATCTTCCCATCTCTCTGCTTGAAGGTTTCTTCTGGGCCCTTTGAGCTGACCCTCCCATCCCCCTTGTGTTCAGCTCCTCTTTGCAGAAACAATGAAAGGGCCACCGAGGCAGGGCTGTCCTTTCACAAGATGGAAGTGGCTGACAGAGTCATCCAGGCTTCAGACCGACTATGGGCAACATCTGGAGAAGGTGAGGTTTGGTCTCCCTTGGGGAAGAGGTAGAAGGCCACCTTTCCAGATCCAGGGGCCAAACACGCCTTTTGTTAAGGTTGGGATGGTTCCTCCCCATCCAGACCTTCGCAGCCTCCAGGCACTGTGTAAGCACAGGAGTGAGTAGCTTGCATGTTTTCCTAGATGCCAAATATTGAGAAAATGGGGGCAGATAGTTGATTGGCAGCAGAGCATGGTGGATCCTCCGTGGGTGGGAGGTAGAAGGGGCAGGTGGGGGCTGCGTGCTGTGGCTGCTCTCCCAAGAGAAGTGGGGGGTGTTGGGCAGTGGGAAGAAGGTGAAGGTCAGTGGTGTGTGTGTGTGTGTTGCTGGTCTGTGGCTGGTGTGGCTGTGTTGGCAAAGGGCAGCCCCCTCCTGGTGCCTTCCATCCTTCTTCTGCCTCTCCCAGAGAGAAACCTTCAGCCCAGGTTTGGGAAGATCCAGATCCAGAGAAGCAAAGACAGCGGGATTCACTCATTGCTCTTATTAATCCATCTTACAAAGGGTGGTTGTGTCTTGATCCAGGTGCACAAAGGCTTGCAATTCACTTCTGGGATCAGGATTGGCCCAGAGGCACCACCAGCTGAGTTTCATGCCAGATGGGATTCAACCCTGAGCCTCTCAGGTTCTAGGCTGCTTTCTTGACCACAGGCCACCTGAGGAGGGAGAGTGAGCAGCCCTGCCCCACACAAGCTTTGGGCAGGGCTCCATGGCTTTCTGGAAGGGTCTGGCTCTGCCCCATTAGAAAACTGCCAAGGAGTCACTTCTGATTCTGACCCAAATGGGCTTCAAAGCCAGCAGAAGAATCGGAGATAAAATGTATTCTGTGTATCGGTTAATTGCTCTGAACTGCGGCAGAGATGCCTGGATTCCCTGCCTGTGAAAATGGAGCCCCAAAGACCCAAAGGGAAAGGAAAAGATCAGATCTCACTCTGAGGGAGCCACGAAGGCAGGCAGGGAGCTCAGCCCCAGGAGGGGCTTCCTCAGCAACCACAAGAAGGGCCTCATCCCATCAGGTGAGCTGCTCTGCTGACTGGTAGGTGAACAGGTGATGTCACCGCTGTGACATTTGGCTTGGGTTGCACTCAAAGAGACCCCAACCCCAAATTCCCCTGCCAACTGGGTCTCTAAGCAAGAGAGTTCAGGGATGCCCCCTCTTGGTGTGAAGGGCTACTGTTCTAAGAATATCCTACAACTCTTGGAGCATCTTCCTCTTTTCCTACCATCTCTTCTCACACATCTATACTTTCAGCCAGTGACAGTAGGAATAATTGCTCAAATAATTTTCCATAAGCTTGTTGGTTCTTGTTGCCAAATATATTCCTCTGAATGATTTTCACAGGGTTCTTTTAGCTAGATTTATTGGGATGAATTGAAACTAAAAGAATTCCAGTCATTCAACCATTTCCCATTTGAAAACATATACATATATTATTCTTTGACTCCTGCATATTATATAAGTGGAAATGATAAATCTGTTCTTTCAAATAAAAGGAAATTTTACAATTCTTTAAATATCATGGTGTGATGTGTTATGTGTTTACATTTGTTCTGGCTGTGAGGTGCTCCTTTGTGTTCAGGTCTGGCCTCAGAAGGATAATGTAGCACTTGGGGATGAAGATGCAGCCCAGCAGACCAGCACTGGAGGCCAGGATGGAGACAGCCACCATGTACCTTTGGTGCTCAGGTAGGGCACAAAAGTCACCCAGACACTGCAGAAGACCAGCATGCTGAAGGTGATCAGCTTAGCTTCATGAAGGCCTCAGGCAGATTCCTGGCCAGGAAAGCCACCATGAAGCAGATGGCAGCCAGGAAGCCCATGTAGCTGAGGGTGACGTAGAACATGACAACAGCCCCTTCGTTGCATTGCAGGATGATCTCTCCAGGCTGGGAGTGGAGGTCAGAGTCAGGGAAGGGGGGAGAAACTCCCAGCCAGATGGAGCAGATGAGAATTTGGACAGCAGAACAAGAAAGGATGATGGAGTTGGTCAAGCTCTTCCCAACCATCTTTCTTGGTTTCCTGGTTTGTGGCCAGGAAAGCCAGCACCACCGTGATGGTTTTGGCCAAGAGAGAAGAAATAGCGACAGAGAAGATGAGGCTGAAGACCATTTGTCGGAGAAGGCAGGTGGCTTTCCTTGGTTGACCAATGAAGAGAGAAGAAGACAAGAAGCAAAGCAGGAGGGAGACCAGGAGGATGTAGAGGTCCCGTTGTTGGCTGACAAGAGGAGCCGGTATTTAATGAAGATGATTAAAACAAGGCCTGTGGTTAGGAAGAAGAGGATGGTGAAAGAGACCAGGATGATGCCCAGAAGTTCTTCATAAGACAGGAAGGTTATAACTTTGGGGATACAT
>SOZL01000296.1:0-17133 GCA_009733165.1 Naja naja | reverse complement strand
TTTTTCTTTTTATTCTTGCCTTTTTCCCCATCCAAATAAATTTAATTGTCATCCTATCCAAACTGAAAAACTTTTTGTTTGTTAATATTGGAATTGTTGGAATAAATACAAAACTAAAGGGCAATATATTCATCTTGGGTCGTGATTCTTCCTAAAAGGATATTTGCATTTTACCCAAATTTCCAAGTCCTTTTAATTTGTTCTAAAATTTTTATATAATTATCTTCCCATAGCATTGTTGTTTTGCCCTTATCCAGATTCCTAAATATTTTATTTTATTTACTATTTGTAATCCCATAATTTCTCTCCAGTTTTTTTTTTGTTTAGAGTTTTATATTTTGACTAGCAATTTGGTTTTCCCTTATTTACTTTTAATCCTGCTAATTCCCCAAATTTGTTTATCTCTCATGTCAGTATAGGACCCGTCTCTTGGTTCCTCTATCATAAATACCATATCATTCAAGTAATGCTTGTGTCTTATACTCTTGTTCTTGATTTTCGCCTTTTATGTTCCCATTTCCTAATTCTAATTAACAGTGTTTCCAATACTGTGATAAACAACAATGGTGACAGAGGGCAACCTTGTCTAACCCCTTTCTATTTTGAACATTTTGGTGGTTTCCATTTACCAGTATATTTGCTTTTTGGCTGTCATATACTGCATTAATCATTCTTTTCAAAGTTATGTCCCAAATTCATTTTATTAATTTGCAGTTTCATAAAATCCCAGTTCAGATTGTCAAACGCTTTCAGTGCTCTAAGAAAATCAATGCCATTTGATTTCGGTGGTTTTCTAATATTCTAGTATGTTTATTATTGTTCTTATATTGTGCCTAATCTGTCTTTTTCGTAAGAATCCATTTTGGTCTGTATTAATTTTTCCACTAATAATTCCTTTTAATCTTTTGCCATAATTGTCATAAATATTTTATAATCTGTATTTAAAAGTGATATTGGTCTATAGTTTTTAATTTGATTGGTATTTGTCTCTTCTTTGGGTATAAGTGTTATGTATGCCTCCTCCACGTGTTAGGGATTTTGCTTTAACCAATACCTCATTACAGAACTTCTAGAAGAGTATTATTTAATATATCTCCTATCTTTTTATAAAATTCACTTGATATCCATCTGGACCTGGTGTTTTATTGTTTTTTTGTTTCTGAATCGCCTCTTAATTCATCTATCGTTATTTCTTTATTTAGTATCTCTTTCTTCATCAGCAAGTTCCTGTATGTTTCCTTCTTTTAGGTATTGTTCTATTTTAGTCAATTCTACTTTTTCTTGTTTATATAAATCCTCAAAGTAATCTCTTGCAATTTCTTTTCTTTTTTCCAAATCAGCTTCAAGTTCCCCATTTTTATTCTCTAAACATTGTATCGTTCTTTTCTTCTCCTCTTTTCTCAATTTGTATGCTAACCACCTCCCGGTTTGTTTTGTGTATTCAAAATAGTTTTGTTTTGTGTATTGTAACTTTCTAAGCAGTTCCTCTTGTTCAAGTATATTGAGTTCATGTTTTGTTTGTATTAATTCATCTCTAATTTGCTCATTATCTGGGTTTTTTTTTGTTTATTCTCTAATTTTCCGATTTCTTTTTAATTCATCTTGCTTCTTCCATCTTTCCTTGTTTCTATTTGATAAGTATGCAATTGATATTCCCTAATATAGGCTTTAATCGGTCCCATATATTCTGTAATGATGTGTCTCTCTTTTTATTGAAGTTATAAAATTTATTAATTCCTCTCTTACTTTTTGCAGGTATTTTTCTTCCTTTAAAACCTGTGTGTTTAATGACCATCTTTGTCCTTTCCTTCCCCCTTCTTTCCAAATTAATGACATTGGGTTGTGATCAGCCCATATATTTGTTAAAATTTTTGTGTCCTGGATTTCCTTATTTAGTTCGCTATTTATCCAGATCATATCTATCCTGGACCATGATTTGTGGGTTGGAGTGGAAGGTATACTGTGTAATTCCTGGTTTCTTTTCTCCATACATCTTCCAATCCTAGCTCCTCTGACATTTCAAAAATATTTTTGGCAGTGTATTTCTTTTTGATACTGTTTGTGTCCACATTTATAATCTTGCTTATTGTCAGTTATTGCATTGTAATCCCCATTAGACAAATCCTTGATTACCATTCTCTATCAGTTTCATATAGATTTTTATAAAATTTTGGTTTTTACTTGGTATTCCTACAAATAAGGTCTTCCTATTGTGTATTTCCACTTCCACCATTAGTATTCTTCCGCTGTATCATTGTATATCAATTTTGCTGTAATATCCTCTTTACATATAGTACCACCCTCTCTTTTTTTTCCCCTGTTAGCCATGAATGCTTTTCCCAATTTCCTATTCTCTAGATATCTTTTATCCTGTTCTTTATATGGACCTCTTGAAGGCATACTATATCCCATTTTGTCTTTCCAATCTAGCAAATATTTTTTTCCTTTACTTGGGCTATTTAGTCCATTGATATTTATCGATATTAATTTTATTCCTTCCCATTTGGTCTTTTCTTTTCTAGATTTTATTACGTTTTATCTGTTGTTTGGCTCCTGGTTTTCACCCCTATCTCTTCCCTCTTTCTTCCTTCCCGACCGTTGATTCCCTGTCCCCTCCTTCCTCCTTCTCTCTTTCTCCTGGTAGTAACTTGTAGGTCCTCGCTCAGTATTTCGTGAATCTTCCCTGCTGCTTAATTCCTCCTCTGATCCTCCTATTTGCTCAAAAAATCTTTGGGCCTTGGCTAGATTATCAATTTTGTCTTTTACCTTCCCATGTTACCAAGACTCCTTCTGGATCATTCCATCTAAATAATATGTTTTTCCTGTTTAGATGGTTTGTGAGGAATCTGTATTCCTTTCTTTGTTCTCACCCTTCTTGGTATTTGTTTCATACTATAATTTGTCTGCCATTGTAGTTTATGGTCTCCTCCTTGTCAGTCTGTAAATTATTTCCCCTAACTCTTTCCTCGTGAATCTGACATGGACCTCCCGTTGGGGAGTCCATGCCTTCTTATAGCTTGTGAAAACTCTGTATGATTAGTCCTTCTTGCATCATCTGGTTCTCTCTCCTTCATGGTAGGGTTGCTAACATTTCTGCCACTAGAGTCAAATTTTCCCCTTTCCTCCTGTATATTTTGAAACCTTAGATAATACAGAAGCTCTATCCATTTCTAGATAGGTCAGGGTCTCGTTTGTTTCCTTGTATTGATCTTTTATTTTTGCTCAATGACTCTACTTTTTTTCCCTGTTTGATCTGTTTGCTTGGTGATTGTTACAATCTTCTCTTCATTTATCCTTGTCATTTCCTGTAGTTGTCCTATTTTCCCTCTAAGCTTTTAATTTCATTCTTCTCTCCCAATTCACTTTTAGTTCTGATCTCATTAATTCTCTTTCTCTCTTACTTTCTGCATGGTTGTTCATCATTGTTTCCTGCATTGATAACATCATATTTTGTATTGTCTGTAATGTATTCTGTAGTGTTTGGGAGGGCTTGTGTGTTGGATTTCTCGGGGCCCAACATCCCTTCTATTGTTCTTTGGGAGGAGGTCATGTAGGGTAGAAGGGGTTACAGTTATGCTCCTCTTTTTCCCTATTTTGGTAATAGTAGTCGTTGTGATGTCATTTCCTTTATTATCTTTTGTTGTTCCTTGAGAATTTTTTTATATTTCCGTCACGTTTCTAATTATCATTTACCGGGGTCCCCTCCTTAATAATTCCACTCAATTAACTCTCACCAGGGGAAGAAAGGAGAGTATCTATTTTCTTATTTTGTCTTATATTAAGGTTAGAGCCTAGTACCTTTCTTAATAATCTTAGGGGAGGGAGGGACAGTGGTTACAATCTCATTACATTCCTTGCTTACGATTCATTATTACTCTAACAAAGGGTGTATAAGAAAAACAGTATAGATTACAGGTAAATTATAGATTTCCCCAAAGTATATTGAATAGAATGAAAAGTATATAAGTATATATATATATATATATAAAATATTTCAATCAAGTCTTAATAAACTATATAAATTAATTACTTACTATATATCAGCAACTTATATATCATCCAGTAATCTACTTCTTTCTATTTCCACTCAATATTATCTTCAATATACTAGAAATCTTAAATCAATTACGTATCTTAAATGTTGAATAGTAAATATCTTAAGTATTAACTATTAACTATTAATATTTCAGATCTTAACGTTTATAAAAAATACAGTGATCCTATAAACTTCCTTCATATATATATCTATCTCTATTAAATCTCTATTTGTTTCTATTTACTTAATTATTTAAATCGACCTTCTCCAAGCTAAATAATATAAAGTACAATTGAATAGTATATAAAACGATATCAGGGTCCACTTCGTTCTTTAAGTCACTGTTATTCATGCCAGCTTTTCTCAATGTCAAAGTTATTGTACTGTCAAAGACCAGAAGTTTGCACCATCAACGATGGAGTTCTTCTTTATACTCTTCTCACTGGCAATCTTCCTCCCCCTTTCTATCTTTCCTTCCCAAAGTACTTTTCCTCTTCTCCTTTGATAAACAACAATGTTCTCCAAGTGTTAATTGTTAATTAGGTTCTTATAACTTTCCTTTTCTATAACTGTCTATTCACCGCTTGTCTATCCGTATTCAATTTGCACTGTCACTGTGTTGAGCACCCTTGTCACTCCGTCCAATCTTTGCTGCTGATTTCTTCACAAGTCCTCACGCTTTCCGCTTCCAAATTTTCTTTTTTCCTCCCTTCGCTGGCAGGGTTTTCCTCGCTGTTCTGTCGTCGTCGCTCTTCTGGTCTAGGTCTTCTCCACTGCTTCCTCCTGTCACGATGGTCAGCCTCCGAGGTATTCTGTCACTGCCGGATATATGTTCTTTTGGTCTGCCACTCACTCAGTTCTCCTTCCAACCTCGACCGTTCTCCTTCCAGTTGGATAAACGCCTCTTTTCACAAGGTACTTTCTCTTTCTCCACACAGGACTTTCCCTTTTCTTATTCTTTGAAGGGATTCTTTCTTCCGCTTTGGTTTCTCTTGGGGTAATCGCTAGGATGGTGCCGCTTTTTTTTTCGCCCCGATCCTTTTGGCAGTCTCCCCCAAATAGTCTCGCCAACCTTTTGTAGTCCCTCACCAAGCTTCTTTTTTACTCCTCCGGTCTGCAACTTTCTTTCAGCTTCCTTCTATTGGCACACGCCTCTGTCTTTGGTCAGCTCAGGAGCTGGCTTCTTCCGTTCAGAACTTCAGGAACTCTTCTTCACCTTTGGGATCGCACTTCCCAAACCGGCTCCAAGTTTTACTCCTCGCTAGGGTGTTCAAAACGTGAACTCACCCTGCCACGAACGCGCCTTGAGCGGAAAACCCGAGGTGGGAGAAGCACTAGTATTTCTCCCTACCTCGCCATACCGAGGTGTCACCGGAAGTCGAATTAACATTTTCATTCTTAATCTTTACTAATATTGAACCTGGGCTCTGAAAGTGAAGCCTTACTATAAAACCTTTTTGCAAATACCAAGACATGTCACAGCAGATATAAAAGTTACAAATGTTATTTTTCCTGCATTAAGCTTTCACAGCTAAAACTAGAACGCTTGTTAATTTCTTTTGTTTTCTTTAATCCTATTGGTATCTTTCTAAGAATCATGCTTTTTAGCTTACGTCTATTAACTAGATATTTTAAAAAGGATATGTGGTATTTGAGTTTTTCCTATAATCTGAGGAATTCTACTGTTAACAAAGTTCATTTTTTCTGCCAAATTTAGTTACTAACTGTACATAGTTAAGTATTTAGGTAATCAGAGCTAATCAAAATGCACATTAGCAGAGTAACAGAAACTCTCTTCATGGAATATCTGTTAGTTCCTAGTTTATTTTTGTTCTGTTCATGCTGTTATTTTTGTTTTAAACCTTGACAAAACTGGATGCACAGAGATAAATTTTCTCAAGTGGTGCCATAAAAAAGGATAAATAGTTCACAAAGCAGTTCCATTTTCCTTTTGGTTGATCTCTTGATTGTTTAGACTTATGTTAGCTTCCATTCTACTCTCCACAATCTCTCACCGGTAACTGTGAAGAATCTTGAGGATAACCAGGGGGAAATGATCAACAACTTTCCAGAATGATACAATCAAGCATGGCTTATCAGAAGTTCCTGCTTACATCACAATAAATTTGTGGTCCCAATTACATTTTCTTTAATACAGTAATTTCTCAGAGGTTTTTTTCCCCTTAAAACAGTGTGAAAGGTAGAGGTGGTATTCAGCAGTTCTGGAGAATTGGTAGTGGAAATTTTGAGTAGTTTGGAAAACTGGCAAATACCACCTCTGACTGGAGATTTTACAATAGTCTTCCCCTGCCACTCCTGCCAAGCCACACTCACACAACCGGTAGTAAAAAAAATTTGAATCCCACCACTGGTGAAGGACTGAAATATCAAATATTGCTCCCACCTAATGTCAATATGATTCTTCTTATTTTTCTAATCACAACAAGAATGAACTCTGCCATTCATCTTTAAATAATATATCCCCAGAATATCACCTTTGTCTGCTCCCTAAATCACAGTAGTGGCAGCTTAACATCATCTTTAGTTGTTTCCATTTTAAAATGTTTTTGTTTTCCTCCTGAGGCATGACCTAAGATGGGATCTCCAACCTCAGGTTGCAGACCAGTATCTATCTGAGGCCTGTTAGAAACCTGGTCATGCAAACAGCAGGCGAGCAAGTGAAGCTTTATCTGCACATGCAAACAGCAGGCGAGCAAGTGAAGCTTTATCTGCACATGCGGGGGATTTAAATTGTACATGAAAACACCCCCCTCCCCCTGGTCCATGGAAGACAAATTGTCTTCTGAAACCAGTCCCTGACGCCAGAATGGTTGGTGGACCATTGATTTAAGATATTTCCTCAGATATGTGTTTGATGACACAGCTTAATGACTGGAATTTCACCAGCTCTTTTAAAGTCATTTTAGGTTGCTGCAAGTAGGGATTGACACATCCTGTTGATAGGCACAATCTTTCATGGCCATTTTTATTCAAGCTGCAGGAGAAATAGGACATGCAGCTTCTATAGAGGAACTTTCTTGCTTGACGCCTCACTGAATCTTCCGAAAGGCTCAAGAAATCTTATATGGAATTTGTTGAAAAATGTTTTAAGTCAATCTTATGATTGGCTAATGTTTAGAGGATCTTGTTAATCTGTCTATATATTTAAATTGTACAAAGATGTTGAGCCCAGTCTGTTCTTCAAACCAAAATCTTTTATTGTACAAGCAGCTTAATTCAAATAAATTTACAGAAAGACTTACCAGTTTCTTCTTGCCTTCTTTGGTTTCTCTTCCTTCAGGTCTCACTTAGTTTCTGTCACTGTTAAGTTTGCATGAAGAGACAGACGCGGAGTGCTTCAAGCTCTTAGTTTATTAGTGACTACAGCTCAGAACGGACCCAATTTGGCTGGGCTGTGGCTGCTACTTATAGCCAGCAGCCGCAATTGCCAGCCAATCAGAGTGCAGGGTTTTCCCACACTTTTTAAACCAATCATTTCCAACATTTTACAAGAACAGTTCAAACTAAACCAATGACTTCAAACCTGCATACATAACACCTCCCCACTAGGTTCAGTCCATACTCAAACCCCAACCTATCTAATGTATTCTTTTAAATAGGTGGGGCTCTTACGTGTACTTTGAGACCTACGTGGTTCAGATGTTTTAAAGGTTCTCACCTTGTGAGAGAGGAAATGTGTCTGCTGACATTTCCTTACTTGGACTTGTAGTAATGGTAGAACCTGGTTACTACAACCTGGTCTCTCCTCCCAATCCATCTCCAACCCAATGTCAGCACCTAAATCAGATAGTGATGTGCAATCTTCCATTTGTGAAAATGGTTGTTGGTATTGTGACAGGTTTTGGGATGGTTCCTGTCGTGTTAGCTCGTTACACATGGGGTTGATTCTTGCTTGCTGATTACTCTCATAATCCTCCCTTCCCCTAGAAGAGGCAGTAGGTATGGGAACCAGAGAGGAGCAAAGCATGCTCCTGAGGCAATCTGGATCTTAACTGATCAATGTGCCTGCTCCAGAGGACACCATCCTCTGTTTGTACCCTGTAAGACCTGGGGCCTGTGATTTGGGTTATCTCAGCAGGAATCCATAATGGTTCACCCATAAGGTTCTTAGCATAAACAGAATCACCCACAGTGAAAGTGCAAATTTTACTAGTGGAATCTAGTGGTGTGTTGGGTTAAGTGGGATGGAGGTGGTCAAGGGGAGACCTGAGTTTCCTACCCATCAACAATTCAGCTGGGGTTAAATTAGTTGAGGGGTTGGGAGTGATATGCTGAACACTGAGAAGTTTTTCAACTCTCAGTGATATCCCCTGGACCCAATTGCTGAAGTTTTTCCTTGGTAAATCGTATACGCTCAGCCCGGCCGTTAGCGAGAAGGATGCCCAGGGGCTGTCAGGGCATGTCTGATACCCTGTTGTGCTAGATATGATTCAAAAAGGTTGGATGTAAATTGAGGGCCATTGTCAGAAACAAGCACATCAGGTAACCCGTGAGTTACAAAAGCTTTTTAAGCTGTTTGATGACAGCTTCAGTTGTGGTGGATGCCATAGGGATAACCTTCAGCCATTTGGAATATGCATCAACTATAATAAGGAAAGTGTGTGCCTCTGGTAGGGCCAGCAAAATCAATGTGAATCCTGGACCATGGGCCCCTAGGACATTCCCATTCCTGTGGGGGCGAGAGGTGGGGCAGGCCTGACTACCTGACAGTTGGGACAAGATACAACCCAGTTTTCAACCATTTTGTCAATACCTGGCCACCATATAACTCCTGGCCAATCCCTTCATTCTGACAATTCCTGGATGACCCTCATGTAACATTTCCAAAACCTCTTTTTGTAGTTTTGCAGGAATAACCACCCTGTTACCCCACAAAATACATCCTCTTAATACAGATAATTCAGTTTGCCTGGATTTAAAAGGTTGGCGAGTTGAGGTAGATCTTGAAGTGGCCAACCTTCTTAATCCAGCCTATAACAGGAGCCAATAAAGTGTCTTTGGCAGTCTCTCTGGCAATTTGAGCAGCATGTACTGGAAGCTTGGCAACAGTTTCTAGAAAAAAGTGTGAGTCTCAGGAACAGGGTCCTCAATGTGTGAAGGAAGTGGGCAGTGACTCAAAGCATCTGCATGCCCAATGTCTTTACCAGGTCTGTGCATCAGTTTGCATGAATAAGCAGCAAGAAATTCAGTCCATCTCAGCATTCTTGGTGACAGGATCGTGGCATTGGTTTGTCCCCTGCCACAATGCCTAGAGGTTTGTGATCTGTGACAACAGTAATGTTCTCCCATATAAATACTCATGGAATTTTTGACAGCTGCTACAATTGCCAAGGCTTCCTTGTCCAGTTGGCTGTAGTTCCTCTCTGCTTTGGTCAAGGTGAGAGTAAATGCAATAGGAGCTTCCCTCCCACTGGGAAGCATGTGGCTCAATACCCCCCACTCCAAAGGGGAGGCATCACAAGTCAGAACAACAGGAAAGTTCTCAGAGAACTGTATCAGCACAGCATCAGACGTGATTAGTCTCTTGATATTGTTAAATGCAGCTTGTTCCTTCCTCCCAGACCCAAGCAGATTTTTGTCCAGCAACCTATGCAGGGGTTCTGCAATGGTTGCCTTCTGAGGTAGAAACATGTGATAAAGTTAATGAGTCCCAAGAATGCTTGCAAATCTGTTTTGCATTTTGGCCTGGGGCTTCTTTGATTGCCTGAACCTTTGCTTCTGTGGGGTGGGTGCCATGTTTATCAATCATGTAACCCAAGAATTCCACTTTATCTGTTCTAAGTGTGCATTTTTCTTCTTTGACTTTTAACCCGCTTTTGAATCTGGTTAAGACTTTCCCTGAGTCTCTCGTAATTGAGTGTCATTTTCAGCAGAAATTAAAACGTCATCAAAATAGGGCACCACCCCTGGCAACCCTTGTAACATTCTTTCCATAAGGCTTTGGAAGATGCCTGTTGCCAGCTTACTCCAAATTGCAATCTTTTGCATTTGAAGGCACCTCTATGGGTCACAATGGTTTGGGCTTCAGCAGTGGCATCATCAACTGTTAATTGTTGATATGCCTGTGCCAGGTCCAACTTGGCAAAAACTGTGCCCCTCAAGAGAGTGTAATAAATGATGCACTACTGGAACTGATATGTGCTCTGTTGTAACGCATGGTTCAATGTCCCCTTGTAGTCTCCGCAGATTCTCACAGACCCATCAGCCTTGACTGGTGTGACTATGGGTGTCTCCCACCTGGAGTGGTCAGTGGGCTCTAAAACCCCTTGGGCTATTAGTTTATCTAATTGTGAATCAATTTTTTCCTTTAAGGCAAATGGTACCCTTCTGGGTTTTAGACGGATTGGTTGTACCTTGGGATCTAGGTTAAAGGAGATAGGGGTCCCCAAGTACTTGCCTAATCGCTGAAGACCTCTGGAAACTCAGACTTCAAGGCCTCTTCCCACTCAGTGTTGCTCACGTGATTGATGCCAGTCACCTCGATGCCCAGCGGGTTGAACCACTCAAGGCCCAGCAGACTTGGGCGGTCCTTGTCCATGATGGTCAGTGGTAGGCGTTTGGTGTGGCCCTTGAATTTCACGTTGAATTTTCTTGTTCCAACTACTGGAATCTTGTTCCCTTGGTAGTCTTTAAGAGTCAATGCTTGCTTCTTGAAGTGCTTCTTCTGGATGTTGGGAAGAAGTCTGTGAATAGTGTCCCATGACACCATAGATAGGTATGAGCCTGAGTCCACTTCCATTTGGCAAGGCCCTCCTTCAATAAGTACCTTGACATGCACTTTTCTGCTTCTTAAAGGTGATGAATGACCAATAGTTACTGTTTGATGAGTTTCATTCTTCCCATTTGCTTCTGTGCTGCTGCCCATTTTCTCACTGAGATTGTTGGGCTTGAATTCTTTGTCTTTGCTTGCAGCAAACTTTCTTCTGTTGGGTGGAGTTCTGGATGATTTGCAGACTCTTGCTAGGTGTCCTCTTTTATCACAACGGAGGCAAATGGTGTCTAAAACTTGCATTCAGTTCGGGTGGCTTCCCCACAACCTCTGCAGTAGAAATCTTGCCTCTTTCTTCCCAGGTCTTTCTTTTTCCGCTCCATTCTGAGTCTGTAAATTCCTTCCTCCATCTCACTACAGTCTGACTCAGAATCTATTTGCTCACAATGAGTTGTTGTGGACTTTTCCACATAAGGATGGCTTGTGGCCTTGTTGATTTTCTTCATGGCTGCTGCTGAGGACTTGGTAGCTTCTGCTGAAGAGGCCTCTTCTATTGCTTCCTTCAGCATGATCTTAGGTCTTAGTAATAACTTGCTCTGAGCACCTTGTCTTTAAGGCCCAGAACAAATCGATCGCGCATGGCCTCTTCTAAATTGTTAAATTTGCATGCACCCCCAATGTCTCTTAAACTTGCCATGAAGTCGTTTACATTTTCACTTTCCCCTTGATCATGACGGTAAAACTCGTGTCTCTTAATGAGGCACGATACTTGTGGCGCGTAATGGGCTCTTAACAGCTTTTCTAAGTCAGGCCAGTCCATTACCTTCACGTCTGCAGCTCCCGCCAATGCCTTCACCATCTTGAAAACTGCCGGACCACAGTGTGTGAGAAAGACCACCCTCTTCCGCTGAAATGTCGGCAAGATCGCTTCCTCCAGATACATTTGGAAACGATCTGCATACGACTCCCAGTCTTCTGCCATCAGATCGAACGGGCTGGGGGTGTTCAGCAGCCATCTCGCCTCTCCTTCTGTTCCGTTGCCGTCTTCTTCAGGGGAATCCCACCTTCTGCCAGTGTTAAGTTTGCATGAAGAGACAGACGGAGTGCTTCAAGCTCTTAGTTTATTAGTGACTACAGCTCAGACCCATTTGGGTGGCTGCTACTATAGCCAGCAGCCGCTTGCCAGCCAATCAGAGTGCAGGGTTTTCCCACACTTTTTAAACCAATCATTTCCAACAGTTCAAACTAAACCAATGACTTCAAACCTGCATACATAACAGTCACTACCTATGTAGTTAGGTTTTCTCAGTCCTTTAGATTGAGGACAATTCCTAAAGAAACACAGACCTCTTTAAGAAAGCTTAAAACCCTTTTAAGGCTTTTCCCTCTCTCTCCTTTCTCTTATGGCAAGAGGTTCCTCCACCTCATGCTGAGCAGAAAACAAATATCAGCAAGACCAGGCAAGGAGAACAATGGACCCCAGTAGAGAATTTCTCTTCAGAAATTATCCTCAGAACTCTTCTCAGAGAGAGATGCTGCTGCCCCTTATATACCAAGAGGCATGGCTTGTTAAGCCATTCCAGAGTATGTGGTGTTACCCTGTCATTGGTGGATTTGGTTTGCCTCCAAATCCCCATATGTTGTAAACTGCATAGCAACACCAGAAAGTTCCAATTTCTGACATAATTCTTAAATAATAAATTCTATTAAGTTTTCAAATTTTAAAAACATAAAATAAAACTGTATACATTGTTATCAACATCAAGACATCTTTTGCATCTCCTTACATTTTTCAGTATATGTATTTACTTATTCCTTTACCATTACATCTTACTCTTGCTATAAATCAATACCTTTTATCCTTACACATCAATCTTCTCTATAGTATATTTACATATTTACATATTCCTTCATTCTGCCATGACATTAACATTCTCTCTGGGATGAGTCATTTGAACAGGATGTTATCCTTATTCAATTGGGCGGCCAGGAATCTATATTTCTTTCTGTGTTCCCTTATTCTTCTTGGAATTTGTTTCAATGTTACAATTTCTGTTCCCTTAAATATCAGTGGTTCATCTCCCGTCACTTTGTATTTCTCATCTCTCAGTTATTTCTTTGAGAATCGTATATGAACCTCTCTTGGAAGTTTAAAACATCTTGTATAGTTGGTATAAATTCTATATACCTCATCCATTTCCCTTTGAACCTCTTGGCCCTCTTTTTGTAATGCTTCTGCTATGACATCTGCCATTAATTTGGGCAGGTCCTCCCCCCTTCTGTTACATTCTGAAATCTGAGAAAGAAATCGGCCTTTTCCATCTCCAAATATGCAATTGCCTCTTCTAATTTCCTGTTCTCTCCTATTAATTTCTGTTCTATTGATTCTTCACTGGTGACGGGTGGTGAGGTCACAGCAGAGCGGAGCAGGAGAGAAATCTCTGCAATCCTGTATCTGAATTTTTGTGCTTGGAAGCTCTCAGAGGGATCATGAAGCTAGGAGAGACACATGAATCAGAAGGGGAAACCTAGGAGCAGAGTGGGGTAAAGCAACCTCCCACTGAGATGAGGGGAAGCCCTTTGAATCCAGCGCAAAAGAAACCTGGCATTTATAGCGGGTCTGAAGCTGTGGCAGCCAGCTGCAATCAGGAAGCAGGGAAGTGGATCAATGCAAGACATCAGAAGAAGAACAGCAGACTGGGACAGTTTTTGAGAGGTGAGAGAAGAGAGCCCTGTGAAAGATTCTTGACAGAAGGAGTCTCCGGAGAGAGTGAGTACAGCGGTTAATTGGCGGGAGACAGTGGAGCGAAAGGGAGAGGAGGAAACAGAACAGTTTGACAGCTGAGAGAGAGTGCTGCAGAAAAAAGATTGAGACTCTCTGAATAAAAACTTAAAATTTCTATGATTTGGATTGATTACTAGCAGAGCAGAAAAGAGACATTAGAGAGAACAATTGGAACTTTAATGGAGAACTGTTATTGAACAGAGAGTGGAACCACTTTGATAGAAAGCTGTGACTGTGCAATTTGAGAGTGAAAGTGACTAAGTAGTTAAAGACAGCTGATGAAACAGGAAACGAAGAAAGTAATTTGACAGTGTGCAGAAGAAAGGGAAAAGAAGAAGGAAGGAAGAAGAAGAAAGGTGAATAATTTCTAAGTATTAAATTTAAATTTGTATATTGGGGAAAAAACGAATAACTATAACTATAACTATAACTATAACTATAACTATAACTATAACAACTATAACTATATGTATATATATATATATATATATATGATTGTTTGTAAGAAGAATTAATTTATGTATCCTATTTCATAGATTGCTACACTTTTATAACTGCTATACCCTATATTTATTTATTTACTTATTAGTGGGACATGTATGCCACCCCATCTCCGAAGACTCGGGGCGGCTCACAATTAAAACAACAACAACAATAAATACTTTAAAAAAATTAAACTAAACAAGCCCCAGGACATAATTACAAAATACAAAGATAAGAACCACCCCACCTGAGGGTCACAGCCCAGATTGGTTAAACAAACAGGTCTTCAGGTCATGGCGGAAGGTGCGGAGGTCAGGGGCCAGGTGGAGCTCCAAGGGAAGTTGATTCCAGAGGTCAGGGACCGCGACAGAATAGGCACGTCGTCGGGGGACTGCCAGCCGGCATTGCCCGGCCGACGGGACCCCAAGGAGTCCTTGTCTATGTGCTCGCACAGGCGTTGGTATTCGATGTCGGCAGAAGTCGCCCCTTAAATAATAAGGACCCATGTCATGTAGGACTTTGTATGTTAGAGTTAGAACCTTGAATCTCTATATCTCTATATCCTTTATATCTCTCCACAATTTAATACTTTGGATAACAACTAATTAATTAATTTGTGTATAACTAATTAATGGCTATATATTGATTCATAGATTTAATTGAGCTATAAGAAAGTTATAAGATATAGTATATAAGAAAAGAAAATAATCAAACATATATTTATCTATACTTATTGAATTATATAGGTTTACTACATAAGCTATTATATTATATTTAGGATTACAATCAGCTAATTTATTAAAAGGACTAAATAAGATTAGAAAATTAAGAGGGTTACAGTCTATTAGAGATTATAAATAATAATGATATTTATCTTTATATTGTTGTATAAATACATATATATATATATATATATAAGGTGTACATAAAATTAAGGAGAGACATTATTAAGCATATTAGACCTTGTAGTGATAAACTGAAGGGATTAGAATAAGATAAAAGGGAAGAGATAAACACAGAAAATGCAGAAGGGAGTTGATACAATGGATGATAATATTGAAAGACTTCCTTAAGAAAATAGGTAGATTTGGGAAGCCTAAGATGTCCACCACGACAACCATTGCTAAGATTGGGAAGAAAACAACATCCAACTCAACATTAATGATGGCATCACCAGCAGGACAACGCTCGATAGAGGGCATGCTGAATCCTGAGAAGACGAGTCAGGTATCAAATATGCAAACAATTCAAATGGCATTAACAACAATACAAGAAACAATGGTGAGAAACCATGCAGACTTTAAAACTGAAATGGGGGAAATGAAAGGTAAAATATGGAAATTAGACAAGAAGATAAGTACAATCCAACAAACAGTAGCAAAGACAGAACCTAAGATGAAAGCAGTGGAGAAATCTTATATGGAATTCATATATATAAGAGAATATATAAGGGATTCGTGTTTGGGATCCAATCTGGGTCAGTCCTGGTTACTTGACGGAAACCAAAGGTGCAAGAAACAGCGTGTTCCACTCTTCAAGGATACCTAGCCTGGGAAAATAACGTGAAATGCACTGAGTGGTGCCAAACATCCAATCTCTTCCCAAAACATCTAAATGGCATGCCATTGGACAGAGATGGACTTTTTAAGGGGAGAGAGCCAGGGAGAGCAGGGAAAATGTTACGTTTTGCACAGGAACCTCAGATCTAGCCTTTTGCTTACACCACCTAACCTTAGTAAAAGAACCTAGCACTTCAATCAAGTGGAATTGAGGGTTTTTCTTTCCTAGGGACCTGGACTTGGGCAAGCCTGGAGTTATCTTTTTGGGAGAGTTTGTTTGAAGGATGATTGGCATCAGAGGACCCTGCATAAAGCAGTTTATCTTATTTTTTTCAGTCTTAGTTCAGATTAGGTTATAGTACTTAGATGGTATCAGTTGTACTTGTGGATGACTTATGGAGGAATCAGGTCAGTGGTTGTGCAACCATCCTGGTGCTTCTTGGATATCTTAGTAGCTTTCAATACTATTCAACATGGTATCTTTCTGAGATGGCTTCAGGAGTGGGAGGCATTGATTTGTGATGCGTTTCATGGCAAAAGTCTATCTTTTGGTGATTTTTAGTGATTCCTCAAGATTTTAAAAAAGAGAGAATGGGTCAGATTAGATTTAGTTATGGAGGAAAAATAATGGCATATATTAGTCACATGATGTTGAGGGAATGCAACTATTCATATATATAGAAAGAAGAGACTGCTTTCTCTCAGCTATGATATCAAATGTAAATGTAAGTAGGCAGGTAATTAATGCATGATCATAGACATTTTATGTTTCATTCACCTCAATATGTTCTAATAATTTTCTGTTTGAATACATTTCAATGCATTAGTTACTATACTATCTAGACCAAGAAAAATAATAATATTGATTAATTTCTTCAATGGCCAAAATTGACTTGTTTCTGAAAAGTCTGAGAAAAAAATAAGAGAAGATTCTCATATACACATTATAAAGTAACATTTAGACTAAATCTACATGTTATGCTGACTTCAGTGAAATGATTGTAAAGATGATCCACCATTAGTATTGTTAAGTTTGCATGAAGAGTCAGACGCGAAGAGCTTCAGTGAAGAGTTTATTCAGTGACTACAGCTCGAATGGACCCGAGTTGGCTAGGCTACGGCTGCCTCTTATAGCCTGCAGCTGTAGTTGCCAGCCAATGGGAGTGCAGGGTTTCTTCCCGCACTATTTAAACCAATACCATTTAACATTTTACAAGAACAGTTCAAATAAACCAATCACATTCAAACCTACATACATAACAAGTATACTCACAGCATGATACGTAGAGCTGCTTGAAGACTATGAACTCTCAAAGAGCTAGAATGTAAATGACAAAGCAGCTGGCCAATGCAACAAGAATTTAAGAGAGTGTCCAGATTAATGCTCAAATCAGAATAATGCCTGGTGGTTTATTAATATAATGGCAAGGCCCATCTGGTGGCTATGCCATTATTGCAGGGGGAAAAAACCAATCAAACAGCAAAAGTAACACAGATGGAGCTTCATTTCATTTTTATTTGAAGGACAGATTGATACACC
>SOZL01000294.1:36032-62643 GCA_009733165.1 Naja naja | reverse complement strand
TTGGAGTCCAGCGCAGCATCCTGAAAGCTGGATTCTTCTTCTTCCTCTTGAGAAAGTCCACGGACAGCTAGATTTGTCTCTTCTTCAGCTCCGTTAAGTCTTGGCACTTTAGAAGCTGGTCCAGATGTCTCTCCAGCTTCCCCACCATTGCCAGTTAGCAATGGCAAGCCCGGTGTAACCGGATCCTTCGCGGGGAGTTTGGCAGTGTCCATCAGGGACTCTTCAAAGGTGTCTTTGAGACGACAGCCACTAAATGAGACTCTAATTGTTTATTCAAGTATTTGTCCTGGTTAGAGTCAAAATTCCAGGTTCAACTTCAGGAGAAAGCGGTTTTAGTCATCCTAGCTTAGGAAGGAAACAGAGGCCAAGAGGAAGTGAGGTTTCTGTGGATTGGAAGAAAAAAAACACCCTCAAAATATCAATTTTGTTCATTACATTGAAATCGTAGCAAGTTTATTCTGGGTCCAAGTATTCCAGACCAATGCAGAATTAATTTAGTAGCCAAGATAAAGGTTTCCTTGTATTGGACAAAGCCAGAAAATTGACATGTAAAACCAACATACTAGTCTTTTGTAATACAGGCAGTCCTTGAACTTACAACGGTTTGTTTTGTGACGACTGGAAGTTACAATGGGACCAAAAAGTTTGACTTACAACCATTTTTCACACTTACAACCATTGTAGCATCCACCTGGGCACATGATCTAAATTCAGACCCTTGACAACTGACTCATCTTTACGATGGTCGCTGTGTCACGCGATCCCCATTTGTGACCCTCTGACAAGCAAAGTCAATGGGGAGAGCCAGGTTCATTTAACAACCGTGTGACTAAGTTAAGAAGTGCAAGGATTGTGGCCAAAAAGGTCGTAAAAGGGGGCAAAACTCACTATAAGAAATGTCTCACTTAGCAACAGAACTTCAGGGCTCAATCGTGGTCATAAGTCGAGGACTACAAAATAAATTAACAACTTTATGTATAAATTATTACACTATTCAATGAAATAAATAAGGGGTGTCCTTCATTCATTTATGGTGATTAATAAAATAAATACGGTAATAAATGAAGGGGTGTCCTTCATTACACGAATAATTTTATATATAGTAGTAAATTATTACACAATTCAGTGGTATAACAAACTAAGGGTGTCCTTCATTCATTTTATAATTAACTTAATAATAAAGGATGTCCTTCATTATATCAATAATTGTATATATCTTGGTAAATTTATTACACAATACAATGAAATAACATGAAGGGGTGTCCTTCATTCATTTATGATTAATAAAATAAATACGGTAATAAAGTAATTTTATACATAATAGTAAATTATTACACAATTCTGTGATATAACAAACTAAGGATGACCTTCATTCATTCATGATTAATGTAATAAATTAAGGGGTGGACACCATTACATCAATTAACTTCATGCATAATAATAAATAGTTCAATGAAATAACATTAATTTTTAATAAATAATCAACTTAATAAAGTAATAAATTAAGGGCTGCACAACCTTAAAGCGATTTGTAACAAGGAATTAATCCATCTGATGAAATAATACATTAAAAAGTTGGCCACCCTTCAAATTAAGCCTCCTGAGTCCTGACCCGGGCGGGAAAGCATTGACACGCGACTGGCTATGCTGGGGTCGACACGTGTCACCATTGTAACGGTGCGAATGATAGAGCGCGTGTACTTGCGGACCGCCATCAGAGGCGAGCTCCGGGCCTCCCCGCGGCAGCTTTCCCAGGAGGAGGAGGCGAAAGGCGGCCCGCCTTCTCCTTCCCTCCCGGAAGCTTCTGCCTCGCGTTGAGGCGAAAGGCGGCAAAGCGGGCCGCCATGACACTTCGGGTTCCGCCCTCTGGAGCCACGTCGCGTCTCGCGAGAGTTGGAGGATTTCAGGCTCCGTGCCATCTTCCTATGCATAGAGATAAGAAACCGAAGAGTAGACACCCCTGGAGATTTAAATTGGAACTTCCGGGAATAGTACATCTTGAAATTCCTCCTTAAATATCAGAGAGAATTAAATCTGAATTAATTAGTTGAACGAGCTCAAATTCATTATTTGAATTGTTGAATTAAATGAGAGAACTAAGTTATGATCACAACATTTCTGTTGCTAGGTGAGACAGTTGCCAAGCGAGTTTTGCCCCATTTTACAACCTTCCTGGCCGCCATTGTTAAGTGAATCAGTGCAGTTGTTAAGTGAGTCACACAGTCATTAAGTAAATTTGGCTTCTTCCCCACTGGACTTGGCTCGATCAGAAAGTGAATCAGGGAGTAACAGGGTTGTTAAGTGATCTTGCCCCCCTTTTACGATCTTTCTTGATGCCGTCGTTAAGTGAATCGCTGCCATTGTGATGTCAGTGACAAGGTTGTTAAGTGAATCTGGCTTTCCCCATGGACTTTGCTTCTCAGAAGGTTGCAAAAGGGGATCGCGGGACGCTGCAACCATCATAAATATGAGTCAGTCCCCCCAGCGCCTGAATTTTGATTGCAACGGTCATAAGGGTGAAAAAACAGTCATTGAAATGAACTGTCGTAAGTTGAGGACAACCTATATTGGAAAGCAGGCGTGACCAAGGTCAGCTCAGTTGAAAAAAGACCTGATCCACTGCACAACCCTGCAAGGTAGGCCACCGCTAATGCCAAAAATCAAGATTTTGCAGTTCCTTTTTCTTCCATGACAGACATTGGGCGCCCTCTCCTGGTCAGACTGGCTCCAGCGTCCCTCCTGCAAGTCCCCTACTTACAACGCCCTTGTAAGCTCTGTTCCAGCACTGGAAAAAAAATGGGACTTCTGACTGTTTTTCACATCACCGTGGTGACAACCCCAGGGTCATCTGATCCAAATTCAGATGCTCAGCAATCTATATATATCTATAAAAGCGAAATATCCATCACGCATCATCACAAAATCTCCAGAACCGTAAAGCCTACAAACTTGAAATTTGGCCCTTTGGCTTCTAGGGGCTCACCAAGAAAGGATTTTTCGGAATGGCCATCAGAGCATTTAGAGTATTTCCTCTATTATTATTATTATTATTAACATGCTCTGATGCTAAGGAGTTCTACTCCCCCTCCCCCCTGAAAAGAAATCTCTTCCAAATGCAAAACACAAGCAGAGGAGTTTCCGTTTCAGTTTCAGAGCACCAAGCAGCTTTAGGACAGAACAGTTGAGCTAAGCCACACCCAGGCTCCTTGCTGTCTTCTTCTTGCTCACCCAGCAAATACTGTTTCAGTGTCCAAACAGCCCACAACTCTCTCACACACTGACAGGACGCTAGCCAGATGAATACCCATGGATGCTGGTAGGCAGAGGCACAAACTTGAGTTACAACAGTTCGTTTAGTGACTGTTCAAAGGTCCAATGGCACTGGGAAACGAGACTTACGACCGTTTTTCAAACTTAACGACCATGGCAGCCTCTCCACTGCCACATGATCAAAATTCAGGCGCTTGGCAGCTGGTTCATACTTATGACGGTTGCCGTGCGATCCCCTTTTTTGCAACCTTCTGACGAGCGAAGTCAGTGGGGAAGCCAGATTTCGCTTAACAACCACGCAACTCGCTTCAGAACTGCAGTGAATCGCTTAACGACCTGGGCATGTAAGGTCATACAATGCAACAAAACTCATTTTTCTCGCTTAACAATGGAAATTTTGGGCTCCGTTGTGGTCGTAAGTTGAGGACCAGTGGTAGAATTTTCCAGAGGAGTGGGGGAGACGGCTGTAGAGATATTGTGGGGGGGGGACACACAAAGAGAGGTGTGGTGCCCTCCATATTGTGACCCTATGTGGCTTTTTTCTGCCCACGTTGTGTCTTCCACACATCCTTTCGAGTTGTTAGCTTGTTCTTGCCAGCAACAAAAGCTGCACAACGCCACAATTGACCTGTGGCCTTCCCCACATTTTCTGAGTGGAGGGGCTCTGCCTCCACCCCCGGTCCTTCAATTCATCCCTCCGTTTGGTTTTCTTTTCATCCTGCCTTTAGGACTCGCGTAAATCACCCAAGACGGGAAATCTACGTCACAATTCTCCCTCCTTCTCTCTTCCACAGAACAACAGCCCTGCGAGGTAGATTGGGTGGCAAGAGGTGGACTGGCCCAAAGTCACCCAGCCTGTTTTCATGCCTAAGGTGGGACTAGAACCCACAGCCTCCTGGTGATTGACCCAAAGTCACCCAGCCGGCTTTTTATGGCGAAGGCACAACTCTACTACCTAACCGAGGTTACAACTAACCAGGTTTGCATGCCATGGAAATGCCGATCTTGTGCCTTTAACAGACCCCTTGAAGAAGGCACGTGCCATCTCACGTGGAGAGGATGACCCCAGTGGCCAGAAGGGACACGTCAGTTGCCACGAGGGACTCTTGGCCCTCTTCCAAGCAGGACAAGAGTCCCGTAAGGGAGCTGAATGCGAAAGAGATCGGTGCCCAAGAAGGTTAATTTGCAACAGGGAACAGCACGTCTGCAAGGCAGGGATCCAAAAAGTAAGAATCCACAGTATGAAGAAACTGTGTTAAAGATCAAACTGGGACTTGTGATCTCCTTTAGATCAGGCCAGCTTGCCCTCCTCCCACCATCCATGGCATCGAGGGCATGCAACCAAGCGGAGAAGGCAGGGGGGCAAGGGTCAAACAAGGCCTTTAAAGGACTGACGTCCAGCGAAGGAACAACGGCAGGTTCTTCGAGACGTCTCCTGGCCACCATGAGCTTCCTCATCCGTCCTTGGGCCAAAAGGGACATCCGGGATGTGATGCGGCTGGTGAAGGTGAGAAGCTGGACAGTGGAAGGGAAGAAGAGGGGTGGGGGGCTCTCAAGGGGGTCCGGAGGAAGGCAGGGGTGCTGGAGGTTGGCCATAACTTTGTTTTTGATTCCTGCTTTATGTGCCACGAATCCAAAGTGACCATCTAGAGGGGCTTCTCAACCTTGGAGACTTTTTAAAGTTGGGTGAACTTCAACTCTCAGAATTTCCCCAGGCAGCAAGGTCGTTTCTGGTAGTTGAAGACGAGTCCACCCAACTTAAAGTCTCCAAGGTTGAAAAACACTGAACTACTCAGGTGTTCCTCATGAAGATCTCTCTCCAATCTTCTAACAGTGTCTCCATCACCGCTGCACCTCAGTCCATCCACCTTCCTTCTGGTTGTCCTCTCTTCTACTCTTCTCTTCCACCTTTCCCACCATTATGGACTTCTTTGGAGATTGTATGGGTTGCCTTCATAGAAATTGATTGATTGATGGTGACCATCAAGGCAGCGTCAATTCTTAACAACCTCCTAGATGTTCTCCATGAAGATCTGTCTCCACCCTGGTCCTTCAGCTCTTCCAACGGTGCCTCCATCATCACTGTAATTGAGTCCTTCTTCCATACTGCTGGTCCTCCTAATCTTCTCCTTCCTTCCGATTTTATGGACTTCTCAGGATGGCTGGGTCTTCCCATGGATTGACGTTCTTCTGTCCGATCAGTTCTGATTGACCACATAGACATTCTCCTTGAAGATCTGTCTCCAACCAGATCCTTCAGGTCTTCTAACAATGTCCCCATCCCACCTCAGTTCATCCACCTTCCTTCTGGTTGTCTTCTTCTCTTCTCTTCTCTTCTCTTCTCTTCCATCTTTCCCACCATTATGGACTTCTCAGGAGGTTGTATGGATTGCCTCATAAGAAACTGAATGATTGATTGATGATGCGTGATCAAGGCAGTGCAACTCTTAGCAACCTCTTTGTTGTTCTTCATGAAGATCTCTCTCCTACCTGGTCCTTTAGGTTCTCTAATGGTGCCCCCATCAACACTACACCTCTATCCATCCGTCTCTCTTCTGGTTGTCCTCTTCTCTCCCCTTCCACCTTTCCCACCATTATGGATTTCTCTCAAGATTGGATGGTTGCCTCAATAGAAATTGATTGATTGATGGTGACCATAAAGGCAGTGTCAACTTTTAACAACCTCCTAGATGTTCTCCATGAAGACTTGTCTCCATTTTGGTCTTTCAGCTCTTCCAATGACACCCCATCTCCAGTAGGACTTGAGTTCCTCAACTTTCCTGGTCATCCTCCCCTTCTTCTCTTTCTTTCCAACTTTCCCAGGAAGGAAAGCCTTGACTAGGGTGGATGGATGGAGTTGGGTGGGATGTGGAGAGAAAGAAGAAGAACTCATCTTGGTCTTTTCCTACTGTTCGAGAAACCTTGATAAGACTTTTTTAGACAAAGAAGTGGTTGTCTGAAGTTGAGGACAGATGGAGAGGACAGAGAAATGGACTCTGTTTTGAAATCTCCCCGCTGGAGTGAAATCCCAGGAAAGACTCTAGAACATTCTGGTCCACTCACGAGCATTTTCATTTTTTTCAGGAACTGGCAGTGTCTCACAACGCGCTCCACCAGGTGAGAACTTCTCCAGAAGGTAAGAAACACGTGCCCCCATTTTCGGGATGCAAACCAAAACTCAAAAAAAGTGTTTAACAGAACCAAATACGGGTAAGTCCTCTTCTTACGACCATAACTCTGCCCCAAATTTCCATGGCTAAGTGAGACAGTGAAGTGAGTTTTGCCTCTATTCGCTATCGTTCTTGCCCCCCCGCCCGTTGTTAAGGGAATCACTGCAGTTGTTAAAGGAGTCACACAGTTGTTAAGTGAATCCGGCTTCCCCATGAACTTTGCTGGTCAGAAGGTCGCAAAAGTGGATCATGTTATCTTGGCACACTGCAAACCATCATAAATACCTTGTTTCCCCAAAAATACGACCTGCCCTGAAAGTAAGTCCTAGCTTGATTTTCTATACATGTGTGCCCAATATAAGCTCTACCCCCAAAATAAGCCCTAATTAAGATCCCACTCACTCCAGAGTGGACGGATATAAATTAAGCTAGGGTGGGGATGGGGGAGTGGATGGACCTGCCCTACTTCTTACCTTTGGACAGGTGTAGCCAAGCCTCGTACCCCCCGTCACCTGTCTTGCTGGCCCATTTCTTCTGTAGCTGGCAAGGCTTTTCTGAAGGCCTCTGGAGCTGATAATAAAGCTCCAGATAGATCCAGAGCTCCATTATCAGCTGCAGAGGCCTTCAGGAAAGCCTTGATGGCCACAGAAGAAGGAGTTCCTGAGGGCCTCTGATCGCAAAAAGGAGGCCGGGGGCGACGCACGCAAGTTGTCAGGGTTCCGGGCGATTGCCCGAATAAAATCATGAGCCTCGAGCCAAGCTTCAAAAGAATCCGAAAGATTTATTAGGAGCAACATGTCAGCATTAACTTAAGTGAAGCCAACTCCGGCATACGTAATTTACTGTCACCTGTGACCCTGTTTCCCCCCCCTCCCCGCTGGGTGTGTCATCAGTCAGATTCTCTAATGAAGCATGTCCACGGGCTGGGTGTCATCAATCACATTCTCCAATAAAGGATTTTCGAGGGCAGTAGATCCGGTAGCCTAGCTACAATCTTTGTAAGATATGCGTGGAATGTACTTCTGGTTTCCCCCCCTCCCTAGTATGGCAACTCGAAACCAGGCATAGGAATTCTTTACGAGTTGACATAAGTGAGGTTAATCAGTGGATGACATCCCCCGAAAATAAGACCTGGTGCCTTTTTAGTGGCAAAAAAATTATATAAGAGAGGGTCTTATTTTCGGGGAAACACAGTAGGAACCAGTGGCCAAGCATCTGAGTTTTGATCATAAGATACAGCAATGGTTTAAGGGGCCTTGGTGGCTCAGGCGGTTAAAGGCCTGCATTTAAGTTCCAGCTGCCTACAATTACTGTAGGCTCGAATCCCACCAGGCTCAAGGTTGACTCAGCCTTCCATCCTCTCGGGGTAGGTAAATTGAGGACCCAAGATTGTTGGGGGCAATAAGCTGACTTGGTAAAAATGCCGCTTAGTAATAAGCAGGCATATACAATGGAATGAAGGCTATTGCTGAGCGCATTGGGTTGTATCCCAGAAATTGTAAGCCGCCCTGAGTCTTCGGAGAAGGGCAGCATATAAATGTAATTAAAAAAAAAAATAAGTGTGAAACATTATCAGAATGTTTTTTGTTAGTGCCGTTGTAACTTTGAAGGGTCATTAAATGAATGGTTATAAGTCTATTTATATGGGACACAGGCAGGCAGAAGTGCAACAGGTCAAACTTTTCCTTTCAGTAGGGTATTTCTCAAGAGAGGAACAGTGTCTCTTAGCTTGCTCCCAAGCTTGCTCCTCATCTTATAACACTTCATTTAGTGACCGTTCCAAGTTACAACAGCACTGGAAAAAAAGCGACTCATGACCATTTTTCAGCCTTACAACTATAAGTACTGAGTCCTATTTATGATGGTCATAGCATCCCGGGGGTGGGTGGGTCACATGATTCCCTTTGGTGACCTTGTGCTGAGCCACGTCCGATTCACTTAATGGCCGTGTTCCTCCCTGAACAACCGCGGCAATTCGGTGAACAACAGTGGCCAAGAAAGGTCGTAAAATGAAGCTTTCCTTGATTTGTCTCGCTCCGCAGCAGAAATCTGGGGCTCCATTATGGACATTAAGTTGAGGACTAGCTGTAGGGTCTCTTGCTTGGGCAGGGGGTTGGACTAGGTGACCTGCAAGGTCCCTTCCAACTCTGTTAATCTGTATTCTGTAGAAACAGTGTGTGGCTTCCCTCCAGAAGTTGTGAGTGATCCAATACTGGATGTTTTCAAGAAGAGACTGGACAACTGTTTGTCTGGAATGGGATAAAGTCTCCCTTCCAACTCTGTTATTCGGTTAAAATCAGTTAACATGGTAATCTCCAGAACAGGTCCCAGAAAATCCTTGGATTCTCTCTTTCCATTAAAACTTTTTATTGGTTTATCAAAGTATTAGCTCGATACCTGAGCTTTGCTACGAAACTATGTGATTGAGCTGGGAAGGAAAATAAGGGGGGTCGGTGGGAAATTCTGCCTCTGCCTACCAGCATCCATCGGTATTCATCTGGCTAGCATCCTGTCAGTGTGTGAGAGAGTTGAGGGCTGTTTGGAAACTGAAAGAGTATTTGCTGTGTGAGCAAGGAGGAGACAGCAAGGAGCCTGGGCGTGGCTTAGCTCAACTGTTCTGTCCTAAAGCTGCTTGGTGCTGTGAAATTGAAACTGAAACTCCTCTGCTTGTGTTTTGCACTTGGAAGAGATTTCTTTCCAGGTGGGAAGGGGGAGTAGAACTCCTTAGCATCAGAGCATGTTAATAATAATAATAATAATAATAATAATAATAATAATAATAATATAGGAAATACTCTAAATGCTCTGATGGTCATTTCAAAAAATCCTTCCTTAGGGAGCCAGTAGAAGCCAAGAGGAACAGACAGGCCAAATTTTAAGTTTGTAGGCTTTACTGTTCTGGAGATTTTGTGATGATGCATGTGGTATTTCACCTTTATCTATATCTATATCTATATCTATATAGAAGGAAGGAAGGAAGGAAGGAAGGAAGGAAGGAAGGAAGGAAGGAAGGAAGGAAGGAAGATAAAATACAAAGTTTCTCTCTCTTAATTCGTAAAAAACAAATTGGCAACTCTGATCTCCCAGCGAGCTTTTTAAAAATGGTGTGTGTGTATGTGTGTTGTGTATCAGTGCTGCAATTTTTCCTCCCACCTTCCACTCCACCCTCAGAGTGGAGATCAAATGGAAAACTTGCCAAACAAGTGGTTTAAACTTTAACCTGTTTTAAAACTTGATAAACTTCTCTGAACTTCCGCAGCTCTTCAGAAGGATGGGTTTGAAAAAGATGCCATCTTCGGGTACCTGGTGGCCGAGGTGCCCCCCGCACAAAAAAGCAAAGACGGTATGGCAAGAGATCCCAGGGTCTCCTTTATTGGGGTGAGGGAAACGGGGGGATCCCAGCCCTTGGCAGGGTGGAAAAAGGAGGCTGCATGGTCAGAGATGGACCATGGGAATTGGGGGTGAAGGTGAAGGCAACGCTGCCAAGAAATATGATACGTCTTATCAACATCGTTGGGTTGGTTATGGTGCCTGAACATATGTAAGAAGGTTTGGCCTGGCTTGTGCCAATTTGGTCTAGCGGTTAAGGTGCCAGGCTACAAACCAGGAGATGGTGAGTTCTAGATTCACCATAGGAATGATGGCTGGATGACGTTGGGCCAATCACCAGGAGACAAGGAGTTCTAGTCCTGCCTTAGCCACGAAACCCAGCTGGGTGACTTAGGGCCAATTACCAGGAGACGGGGAATTCTAGTCCCACCTTAGGCATGAAAGTCAGCCGGGTGACTCTGAGCCAATCACTAGGCGACAGTGCGTTCTAGTCCTGCCTTAGGCATGAAAACCAGCTGGGTGATTTTGGGCCAGTTCCTCTCTCTCAGCCCAACCCACCTCACAGGGTTGTTGTGGGGAAAATAGGAACAGGAAATAGATATATTATAGGTATATTCACTGCCTCGACTTGGTTGTAAAAACAAAAAAGGTGGGATATGAATGAATGGATGGATGAATGAATGAATGAATGAATGACGGACTAGATAGATGATGGATGATGGATGATAGATAGATAGATAGATAGATAGATAGATAGATAGATAGTTAGACAGACAGACAGACAGACATGGATGGATGGATGGATGGATGGATGGATGGATGGATGGATATAGATATAGATTAGATAGATTGATAGATTGATAGATGATACATACATTAGATAGATGATAGATAGATTAGATTAGATTAGATAGACAGATGATAGACAGATAATAGATGGATGGATGGATGGATGGATGGATGGATGGATGGATGGATGGATAAAATAGATGCCTCCTTCCAGGCCCCTTATGACTCCATTCTGGCCCAGAATTCTCGTCTTCTCTCCCCTTCTCTCCCCCCCCCCATTCCATTCCTTCCATTCCACATTCTATTTCATATTCCATTCTATTCCATTCCTCTATCCTATTCTATTCTATTCTATTCTATTCTATTCTTAATTCTATTCTATTCTTAATTCTATTCTATTCTATTCTTAATTCTATTCTATTCTATTCTATTCTATTCTTAATTCTATTCTATTCTTAATTCTATTCTATTCTATTCTTAATTCTATTCTATTCTATTCTTAATTCTATTCTATTCCTATTCCATTCCATTCCACCTTATGAAAACTTTTGAACCTGGTTTCAAAACCTGGTTCCCAGAGGCAGAGACCTTAATGCATCACCAGGAAGACCCAAGAAAATTCTTGCAATGGGCCACAGAGAGACAGGTGCGTTAAATTCACTCCCCGCCCCGCCCTCCGGCCCATGAATTACGAAGCCATTGCGTTCCTCATCCCCTCCGCAGAACTCAGGTTTCTCCTTCCTTTCCGTTGCCTGTCGTTGACTCTGTTTGCTGCTCCTTTTTCGCTGCAGGACACACCATTATTGGCTATCAGTTCCACTACCTGACTTACTGCACCTGGGACGGCCCGATCCTCTTCGGTGAAGATCTCTACGTGATGCCGGAATTCAGAGGTAGTGGAGGAATTCTGGGTAACCCTCATAAAGTGGGATCTCTCTATGAAAAGGGAGGACCCCAAGACTCCTTGTACATTCCTTTTTAGAATTAACCCAACAGAGAGAAAGAAAGAAAGAAAGAAAGAAAGAAGTAAAGAAAGAAAGAAAAAGAAAGAAAGAAAGAAAGAAAGAAAGAAAGAAAGAAAGAAAGAAAGAAAGAAAGAAAGGAAAGTTGGCTGGACAAGATAAGAGTAAATCCCCTCCTTTGCATGGTAAATCCACCACAAACTTCATTTGAAGTTAGATAACCAGGTGCCGGTTGAGACGAAGAAACTTTTTCTTATCCGGAGATCAGTCTCCGGACATCCTTCCGTAAATTATCTTTCCAGTTTAGGAATTGTTAAAAGCCGTCTAATCGATCCACACGAAACAGGGGATAAAACTCTTCCTACATTCCAAGCTGTAACCAAGCTGGACACGTTATTTTAAAAGAGAGAAGATAAGTCAAATTAAAATACCGTGTTTCCCCGAAAATAAGACACTGTCTTATTTTTTTTTGGCTCCCAAAAACACACTAGGTCTTATTTTCGGGGTCTTATATATTTATGGTGCCAAATAGTGGGTGTGAGTGTGTAGGGGGTGTTTGCGGGTGCACGGTTGCTCCTGAAAAGTCTTCCTGGAACTGGAGATTTACACTAGGTCTTATTTTCAGGGTAGGTCTTATATTAGGGCAGGTTTAGAAAATAGTGCTAGGTCTTACTTTCGGGTAGGTCTTATTTTGGGAAACACGGTACAAAATAACAGTGTTAGTTAACAAACTACAAAGTCCATGTCATGTGCCCCTCAACGTTCAGAATTCTTCTAAAAAAATATTAAATTTCTCTCCCTCCCTCCATCTCTCTCTCTCTCTCCTCCCCCTCCCTCCCTCTCCTCTCCCCCTCCCTCCCTCTTCTCTCCCTTCCTCTCTCCCTCCCTCCCTTTCTCTCTCCCTCCCTCTCTTTCTCTCGGGTCTTGTTCACCAGGGAGAGGAATTGGCACCGCCTTGCTGAACCATGCAGCCAAGGTAAGACCCATGGGGTAGCAGCCTAGCCAACAAATCTTCCCCTGATTCGGTCCATGGGGCCCTAGGGCCCATCCCGAATCCCAACAAACCTGATATTTAACCTCTTCTCCCCAGATCACCCTTGAAAAAGGATGCTCCCAATTCCGGTTCATCTCTGCCGAGAAGCCTCAGGCCACGGCCGATTTCTTCCACAAGAGAGGAGCTGTCGATGTCACCCTTCGTGACAACTGGCACATCATCCGGACTGACAGGGACCCCCTGGTGAAGCTGGTGGAGGATGCGGCAGCCAAGCCGAACCCCGTTTCTTTGCAGCTTTAGACACCCCCACCCCGCTTCCAATTCCACCCAGATTAGCCATTGCACTTCCAAAGGGGACACTCAAGACTCTCCACCGCTCCCCTACTCATGCGGCAGTTAGGGGGGATAATTCCCCCCTCCCTCTTGTTCCTTTCTAGAAGGCCAAAGTTTGACTCTCCCCATCTCCTTTGAAAAGAATGCAGAATGCAGAATGCAGAACACAGAACGCAGAATGCAGAATGCAAGATGGAAGATGCAGAATGAAGAATGTAGAATGTAGAATACAGAATGCCGAATGTAGAATACAGAATGCTGAATGCAGAATGTAGTATGTAGAATGTAGAATGTAGAATGTAGAATGCAGAATGTAGAATACAGAATATAGAATGCAGAATGCAGGATTGAGGATGCAGAATGTAGAATGCAGAATGCAGAATGTAGAATACAGAATATAGAATACAGAATTCAGAATGCAGAATGCAGAATGCAGAATGTAGAATACAGAATGTAGAATGCAGAATGTAGAATACAGAATGCAGAATGTAGAATGCGGAATGTAGAATGCAGAATGTAGAATACAGAATGCAGAATGTAGAATGCAGAATGCAGAATGTAGAATGCAGAATGTAGAATGTAGAATACAGAATGCAGAATATAGAATACAGAATGTAGAATACAGAATACAGAATGCAGAATGCAGAATGTAGAATGCGGAATGTAGAATACAGAATGCAGAATGCAGAATGTAGAATGCGGAATGCAGAATGTAGAATGCAGGATTGAGGATGCAGAATACAGAATGCAGTATGCAGAATTACAACAGAGTTGAAAGGGACTTTGGAGGTCTTCTAGTCCAACCCCATCTTGAAGATAAAATAAAAGCTAAGGGAGGTCTCTTTTATAGCTACCCTTTTCCTCTCTCTCTCTCTCGCTCTCTCTCCCTGGTGTAGTTGAAGCCCTGCAAGCAACCCCCCACCCTGCCCAGCAGGATTTCAAAGTGATGCAAAGGGAAAGGAGGAAGGTCTGGAAACCTTGGCTTGGAGGCTTCTAAAATCAGAGTGCAAATGCTTTCATTCACACACTCTCAGCTGGGCGGAGGAGGAAGCCACGCTGGCTTGAATGAGGACAAAAATTTGCAAGCCTATGAAGGCAAGAAGGAGATTTGGGGTGCCTGGCACAGAAAGGGGATTGGTGTTTTGGGAGAGTCAGGGGGCTTCTGGGAGCCCTGGGGTCAGCTGAGCACCGGGGCCTGCATTTCCACAGAATTGCAATTGTCTACATTGGCCAAAAAGTCTCCTTCCACCGGGATGAGCTGGAATAACTCTGTGAATTTGCAATCAGAACGGTTTAAAGTTTAATAGATTTAACAGATAATCAGGGTTGGAAGGGAACCTTGTAGGTCATCTAGTCCAACCCCCTGCCCAAGCAGGAGACCCTACACCATTTCTGACAGAGGGCAGTCGAATCTCTTCTTGAAAGCCTCCAGGGATGAAGCTCCCACAACTTCTATTCCATGGGTTGATTGTTCTCACTGTCAGAAAATTTCTCCTTATTTCCAGGTTGAATTTCTCCTTGTTCAGTTTCCATCCATTATTCCTTATATGGCCTTCAAAGGTGCTTTAGAAAACCCCCTCCTCTCTGTGGCAGCCCCTCAAATATTAGAAGACCGCTCTCCTGTCTCTCCTGGTCCTTCTCTTCCCTAGACTAGCCATGCCCGGTTCCTACAACTGTCCATCGTATGTTTTAGCCTCCAGTCCCCTCATCATCCTGGTTGCTCTTCTCTCTACTTTTTCTAGAGTGTCAACATCTTTTTTATACTGTGGTGTCTCCAAAACTGGATGCAGTACTCTAGGTGTAGCCTTACTAAGGCTTTACAGAGTGGTATTAGTACCTCCCTTGATCTTGATTATATCCCTCTGTTAATGCAATTTAGGATTGCATTGGCTTTTTTGGCTGCTGCTGCACACGGCTGGCTCCTATTTAGCTGATTGTCCACTAAGACTCCCAAGATCCCCCTCCCAGTTCCTGCTATTGAGCCTGGTTTCACCCAGTCTGTATGTGTCCTTTGGGGTTTTCTTGCCTAAGTGTAGGACTTTACTTTTCTCTACACTGAATTTCATTTTGTTAGATAAAGCCCAGTGTTCTAGTCTGTCAAGATCCATCTTGAGTCTAGGATTAAAGCAGGGTGGGCTGCTACCAGTTCACACCAGTTCAGGTGAACTGGAAGTTAATTGTACAGCTCATTTTGGATCCCAGGTAAGTACAGGACCCACACAGATGTTTGGGGAGGCAGCTTCTGCCCTCCCAGAAGAAGAAAGAAAGCCTCCAGAGTCTGGGGGAGGGCAAAAATGCGCCCCCCCGCCGTGGTGCAGGAGGCCAACTAGACCCACCCAGCAAGAGAACCAGTTACTAAAATTTTTGAAGCCCATACATGGATTAAAGATGGATTAAACTGAGATTAAGCCAGGAAAAAATTAGCTAAAGGTCTGAAGGATGGGACTGTAAATCTGAAAACACACACACACACACACACACAAACCACACACACACACACCACACACAGAGAGCCCAGTCCCAGCAAATCTCTTGAACTCCAGGCTTAACCTGGATTTTGATCTACCAAACCAGGATTGCAAAATCCCGGGGTAACCACTGGGGGGCAACCCACAGATACAGCTTTTTCCCCTTTGGCACCCTCTGGTGGCTGCTCCAGTTGCTGCAACACTCACATCTGCTTTTGGCTTCCGATTTGTGCTTGACATGGGAGAGTATTAAAAAAGAACTTGTGAAACTTTTTTAAAAAAAATCTCAAATTTCATTTTCCAGGAAATTTAAGGCCGAACCCGAAGACAATTTAAGAAAGGAGATTGTTGTCTGCATTGCTGTGCCCGCCCCCTTAATTACAGCCATGTCAAAATTGTGGGTTTGTGTTGTGGTTAGCACGTTTTTCCCCTGGGGAAAAAAACAGAATAGAGAAACTGAACTCGAAAGTTCCACCTAGTGGTAGAGAAAGAGAGGGAATCTATCTATACTATTTCTAACTCTATGTTTTTGTTCCGCTACTGGCCTTTCCCTTTTATGTAAGCACCAGACTTTTCCCCTTCAACTGAAAAGAATGAACTTCTGAAAGCTAGGTACTTCAAAAGGAATTCTTTATTGAAAGGAAGTAATCCCAGTACTAGTCAAAGCAGAATCTACGATGCTTCCAGGCATACAGTAATAGATAAAGGGAGTTAGAACCCCCCCCTTATTCTGATGTGGATTTAGTCAAACAAAGAACCAACATGTTAATTCCCCCTTCCCCTTTTCTGGGAAGGTATCTTAGAAGAGTTCCCTAGGGAGTATCCTCCAGAGCTGGAATTTTTATGGTCCCTTCTCCTCTTGCTACCTCTTCAAGAGGTGACAAGTTTCTAGACATGTGGCTCCAGTCCTCCAGTCGTATATCATGTGCAAGTTATACAGACTCAATGTAACATTTCAGATATTCAGGTTACATCAAAAAGGATTACTTGTATCAACTCCCCCCCTCCCCGCCTTCTTCTTCCATTGAAGAATGGCAGATACACAGATCAGACGTACTGCCCTCCTCAAAAATTTGAGAAATCCACCTGGAAGACATAAAACGTGTTACTTTTACAACTTAGGATGGTTTGTGAGGGTATTTCAGGTGGAACTTCCATAGTAATGTGGGTGTCGTTTGGCTACCCACTCATTTTCTGAGGAAGGAAGGTGTTTCCAAGCTATTAAATATTGTGTGGATCCATGGTGAGTGCGTGAATCAAGGATATCTTTAATTTCAAAATGTTGTTCCCCATGTACCATAATGGGAGTTGGAGTGTGGGAAGGGTGGGGGTCTAAGGTTTGAAGTGATCTCCGGTTTGAGTAGGCTACAGTGAAATACTGGATGAACCTGTTTTGGGAAATAGAAGCTGTACCGTAACAGGATTAATAATTCTGGAGATGGAAAATGGACCAATGAATTTAGGTCCCAATTTCTTAGAGGGTTGCAATGATTTTAGGAATTTTGTGGACAAATGTACACGGTCCCCAACTTTGAATGGTTTAGGATCACAATGTTTTTTGTCCGCTTGAGCTTTAAAAGCTGCTCTAGCCTCTTGTAAGGCTAATCTGACCACTGGCCAAGTGGTTTGCAAATTATTAATCCACTCCTTAAGGGAGGGAATTTCAGGTTCCTTGGTGGGTAGCTCCAGCATGAGGTTGAATTCTTGGCCTGTGGCTACCTGGAACGGGGTGAAACCAGTACTGCTGTGGACCGAGTTGCTGTATGCTACCTCTGCAAAAGGAAGAAGGTCAGTCCAATTGTCCTGTTGGTAATTAATAAAGCATCTTAAATATTGTTCTAATACGCTGTTCGATCGTTCTGCTCTGCCGTTAGTCTGGGGGTGATTGGAAGACGACAACCCCTGGATGGAGCCTAATAGGTTTAAAAACGCCTGCCAAAACGTGGATGTGAATTGTGCACCCCTGTTTGAGATAATCCATTGGGGAGCTCCATGAAGGTGATAAATGTGTATTAAAAACATCTTTGCCAAGGCCTTGGCTGTTGGGATCTTCTGGCATGGTACAAAATGAACCTGTTTTGAAAAAAGATCACTTACAATCCAAATGACAGTATTTCCTGCACTTTCAGGGAGTTCCACTATAAAGAGATCTCTTTCCAGGGTGCTGAAGGTTCTGCCACTGTTTGTAAAAGTCCAGGAGATTTTCCTTGTCTTCTTTTTGCAGCAGCACAGACGGGGCAACTCGCAACATAGTTTTCAACGTCCTTTTTGAGAGATGACCACCAAAATTGTCTTTTGATGAGGTGCAGGGTTTTTACAAAACCGAAGTGTCCCACTATTTTTGAGTTGTGGCATCGTTTCATGAGGTCCATCCTCTGGCTGGCAGGGATGTAAAGTTTGTTTTCTACCCAGGCTAGACCATCTTTGAGTAAGCAAATGTTTTTGTTAGCCTGGAGCCAGTCGTCCTTAAGTAGTGCCTTCTTAAATATTGAAGCCGTTGCATTGTCAGTCAGTGATTCTTTCTTCTCTTGTGATTGGGTGATTACTTTGGCTGCAAGTTAGGTTGGTTGGATCATGGGTTTTATAATGTCAATCTTTTTGCTGTTGTATTGGGGGTTTCCTGGACAGGGCATCTGCCAATAAAAAATTTTCCCCTGGGAGATATTTGAGAGTGAAATTAAGACGTTTACAGCATTGCACCAACTTTACTTGTTTTTCTGAAAGTTTCTGTGGAGTTTTCAGGGCGTCTAGATTTTTATGATCAGTCCAGACTTCAAAGGGGATTTGGTTCCCTTCTAGGAAATGTCTCCATGTGAGGAGTGCCCATCGCACAGCATATGCCTCTTTCTGCCATATGGCCCATCTTTGCTCGGTTCCTGTCAGTTTCTTGGAAGTATGAGCACATGGTGTGGGTCCATCTCTGTTCCCTTGTGGGATATTCTATATCCCAGGTAGTCAATTTTTTCTTCATGGAATTCACATTTAGAAAGTTTTGCATATAGTTTGGCATTTTGGAGTTTTGTGAGAACTTCTCGGAGTAACTTGATGTGTTCTTTTTTTGTTTCGGTGTAGATTAAAATATTAAAATATTATTAAAATAAAATAAACAAGAACCCCTTTGTACAAAAAATCATGGAGAGTCTCATTAATGAATTGCATGAACATGGCAGGTGCTCCTTGTAGTCCAAAAGGGAGCACTTTAAATTGGTAGCATCCCAGTGGGGAGTTAAAAGCCATCTTCCACTCATCCCCTTCCCTTATTCTGATGCAGTAGTATGCCTCTCATAGGTCTAACTTTGAATTTTTTTTCTTTTAGAGAGGTGGGCTAACATGTCCTTCATGAGGGGGAGTGGGTACGTATTCTCCACACTGATGGTATTTAGATTTTTGTAATCCACACATAGACGCAAAGAGCCATCTTTCTGTTTGCGGAATAATACTGGGGCTGCTATTTTTGGTCAGGTAGGTTCGATAAAACCCCTTTTTAGATTTTTATCGATAAATGCTCTGAGTTCTTTTAGTTCTCTGGGGGACATGCAGTACATTTTCGGTTTTGGAAGTTTAGCTCCTGGTAGGATTTCAGTGGTGCAGTCTGTGGCGCGATGGGGTGGGAGTTCATCAACAGCCTCCTCGCTAAATACTTGGGCTAAATCCTAGTACTCGGTGGGGATGTTAATGGGTTCAGCTGGCTGACCAGCCATGGCTGGGTCTCTGTTCTCTATTCCCTTTCTTTTCCTGTGGGCTGTTTGCGAATGCTACATGTTTCTGGAAATGTACGGTTCCTCTCTTCCAGTTTATTTTTGGATTCCATTTCCACAGCCATATGAGTCCTAGGACTAGTGGCCCTTCCATTCCTGCTGCTACAATGAATGTGAGCATCTCACTATGGTTCCCTAGTCTTATCTTCAATGGTTCTGTGGCAAAACTTGCTGGCTTCCCCCCTCTATAGTTCCATCTAATTGGCAAAAAGTGATGGGATTTTCCATTTTCCTTAGTTGAATTCCCAATTTCCCTGCTAGGGTGGGGTTGCTTAGGCACCAGGTGCATCCTGAATCCAGTAACGTTGAAACTTCCTCCCCCTTCCCTCAGCTGGGGATAAACAGTCAGGGGTAGAGTGAGTGGTTCAACTGGGTCGCTTACCAGCAGGTCGTCTTCCGGATCACTTTTGGACTGGTTCACATCTGCTCGGGGCGTGGGGGATTCTTCCTCTGGGTTGGGGGTGGTGGATCGGAACCTCACAGCTTCTTGGCTTCTCAGGCTAGTCTCCTTCCCTCAAGGGTTGGATTTTCCAGGTTTCCCCCCTGATGGGTGGTCTGGCTTTCTGGCAAGGGTTTTTGAATGGCATTCTGCTGCACAGTACCCCTCTTTTCCACACTTAAAGCAGCCAGATGGTCTTGGGGTCCTGGTGGTTTGGGGTTTGAAAAATCCCAGCTTTCCCTGGGGTGGGGATCTTCTCCAGACTCTGCCACTGCGGTACTGGTTACGGGTCATGTCTACCTCCGCCTCCTCTGCCATCAGCTACCATTCATGCAGGAGGTTTGGGGTCTCACGGGCCAGACAGGCAGTGTACAGGTCATCATTGAGTCCATCTTTGAACCAACAGAGTAAGGTATCTTCTGGCCAGTCGACTCAGCCGGCCAGGTCACGAAATTCCTCAGTGTACTCAACTACCGGTCAAAGGCCTTGCTTTACGACTCTAGTGTGGTCGTGGGCTTTTCTGTTGGTGAGAGGGTCTTCGAAGTGCTGGCATAAGATCTAATGCCTTCATTTGAGAACTCTCTGCAGGTAGTTTCAGGATACAAAGAGCTAATATTGCAGACCTGTTTTCTGCTTCCAGCAGTGTTTAGCCAAGCTGCAAAATTCAGAATATTCTGAATTATTCCCACTAATTTTGTATGATGAATCCTTACTTTCCTCTTCAAATCACTGCATGGAAGCCTACCGAGCGAAAGCCCCACTGATTTCCGTGGGTGCAATTTACCTGGGTATCCACCGGTGGTGGGATTCAAATAATTTAACAACCGGTTCTCTGCCCTAATTAATTCTTCCAACAACCAGTTCGAAAAACTGCTCAGAAAGTTAACAACTGGTTCTCTTGAACTGGTGAGAACCGGCTGAATCCCACCATGGCTATTCACCCTCTGTGCCCAAAGCATGCAAAAATTTTATTTTAAAAACTTTTTTTTTAATTTTTAAAAAGTGGTTTCTTTTTTTTCGTCCAAAAGAATTGGTTCTGCACAATCTTCTTTGCCCAGGACAAAAATATATTTTTGAATTAAAAATGCAACGGTTGCAAACGGCAAATAGAAAGCCTTGCAGGATTGTGTGCGTTGCGATGGTAAAAACGACACCAAATATTTGGCAGGGTTTTTTCTGGTACAAAGGAGCATCAAACCAGGATGGCATTTGGAAGAAGGGTTTAAACCGGGGTGTGTGTGTTAACAATGCCTCTGCTGCTTTGCAGGTAGTCCTCGACTTACGATGGCAATTGGGACCAAAATTTCCGTTGCTAAGCGAGGCAGTTCTTAAGGAAATCATCCCGGATTTGATATCACTGTTGTTTAAGTGAATTGGGGGCGTTAAGCAAATCCGGCTTCCTGCATTGTCGGAAGCCAGCACAGGAAGGTCGTAAAAGGGAGAATCATGTAACCCGCCTGGGACGCTGCATCCATCATAAATTACACGTCAGCTGCCAAGCACCCAAATTTTGATCACGGGACCATGAGGATGCTATGCTGAAAGCATAAGGAGTGGTCATAAGATCCCTTTTCCAGTGCTGTTGTAACTTGGGTCACTAAATGAATGGTTGTAAGTTGAGGATTATCTGAATTCCATCCACCTTGTGTGGGACACTTCAGAAAAAAGGAGGAATTCAGCAAATTGGACCCATCCCAGTGTTTCTCAAACTTGGCCGCTATAAGACACGTAGACTTCAACTCCCAGAATTCCACAGCAGGGCAGGGCTTCAGCACAGACAGGACAAGAACAAAGGCGGCTAAACTACCTTATCTGCAGTGTTTTTAATAAGGGTAACTTCCTTAATAGATGTTGGGTATGCGGGAAACATAATATATCTTGATATTCAGCAAAGTGAGAAAAAGAGCTGGCTGGGGAATTCTGGGAGTTGAAGTCCACAAGTCTTAAACTGGCCAAGTTTGAGGAGGAGAGATTCAACCTAGAAATAAATAGGAATTTTCTGACCATGAGAAACACTGGACTAGATCTCTTGCTTCCTGGACATTTGCAAAACATCATTCCAAAACGCAAGAAAATGTTGGCTGTGACTTCGATCTTGCTGGGAGATCCTGAGAATCTACTCAAAGAGCAGATTCTCAGGATCTCCCAGCCGAAGGATCTCCAATGGGGTCCTGGAAACTTAAGCCATGGTGGGCTCCGTTGGTCTGCCCTGCTTTTCTGCGGAAAATCTCAGCCACCGTCAGCTTGAATTGGTCTCTTTCCTGCATCTGAGCATCCTGGATGTGTCAAGTCTACCTTGCCCCAAGCCATGATCTGCTGAAGGAGCTCTGCATCTGGATTTAGAACCCCAAGATTTCTGGGGATCCTTCTCAGAGGTAGGATGGGGGGGGGCTGCAAAGATGCTTGGATGTCTACAAACGCAGCACGCCCAGGAAAGTCCCGTGGGTGGAGATGTCGAAGGAGGCGTTGAAACGGGGTATGGTCAGACTCAGACGGTCTCCCTGCTGCAGGTGGAAGACCCCTAGAAATAGGAAAAAGGGGTTCAGAAACAGGGACCCACATTTAACAGAACTGCCAGCCCAGCTACAGGTCACATCAATGGCCCCCATGGGCTGGGGACATGTGCAGTGATGGGATTCAGCCGGTTCATACCGGTTCAGGCGATCCGGTTGTTAATTTTCTGAGCAGTTCAGCAAACCGGCTGTTGGAAGAAATTGCCTCCAACAGCCCTTTGTTTTTCCCACCTTATGGGGTTAATCCTGTCAGGAAGGCAGGAAGGAGGCATTCTGGTATGCCTGTGTGTGTGTGTTGTTTCTAGCCTGCTTAAGTGTTTTCTAAAACTGCCTCTGGGCCAAGCCTTGTTACATTGTAACAGCCGTTAATGGTTGTTGGCAGTACTCCCAGACTTTCTATAGCCTGAGCTTCTCTGGAGTTATTTTTCCTTTGCTGGTACTTTTATTCCATGGGTCATTAGGGCAGAGAACCAGTTGTTAACTTATTTGAATCCCACCACTGGACACGTGCCTTGTTTGGAGAAAACGGGGTTTCCATCTCCTGCCCATTAATAATAATAATAATAATAATAATAATAATAATAATAATAATAATTCAACTTGTATGCCGCCCTTCTCCCTAAGGACTCAGGGCAGTGAGCATTAAAACAGAACCAAATTTACAATAAAAAATCAATTAAATAGAACAAGTCAAATACATTAAAATACATTAAAACAAATTAAATAACCCTAAAACCCCACCCGGGTCATTCCAGGCTGGCCTGTTGAAACAATCAGGTTTTCAAGTCCCGGCGGAAGGAGCAGAGATCAGAGGCCAAATGGGGATCCACGGGGAGCTGATTCCAAAGGGCAGGCGCTCCCATGGAGAAGGCCCTAGCCCTGGGAACCGCCAGCTGACAATGCCTGACCAACGGTATCCCAAGGAGGCCCCTCCTATGAGAGCGAACAGGGCGATCGGAGAGTGATGCTGGCAGGAGGCGTTCCCGCAAGTACCCTGGACCCAAGCCATTAAGGGCTTTATAAGTTGTAACTAGCACCTTGAAGGTCACCCGGAAGGCAACCAGCAAACAATGCAAGTCGTGCAGGAGGGGTGTAACATGGGAGTATCGGGACACTCCCATCACAGCCCGTGCGGCCACATTCTGCACCAATTGTAACCTCTGGGTAGTCCGAAGGGCAGCCCCATTAAAATGTGAGTTCCTTCCATCAACTCCCCGTCTAAGTTCAGCTCATTTTCTGAGCCATGGAGAAAGGAGAAAGACACATGTAGCACCTGCCTTCCACAACTCGGGGACCCCCATCTCCACTGCAAAGCCATTCCCACCATTCTCTGCAGCAGACTTCCAGAACTTTTAACTAAAAGATTGCACAATTGTCTGAAATGGTAGAGGACTTCCTGTCTGAGCAGGGGGTTGGACTAGAAGACCACCAAGGTCCCTTCCAATTCTGTTATGATTTAAAAATTATTTCAAACCCTTTGCAAAGAAAGGGAGTTGGCCATGCCGAGCTGTCTCCTCGTGTGAAAGTCCTTTTCCCCAAAACTTAGAGCAGCGTTTTGCAACCTTGGCCCTTTTAAGAGGCATGGACTTCAACTCCCAGAATTCCCTAGCCAGCACTACAGTTTCCTACTTAATTGTCAGGCCGCCTAGCCAGCCCACCTCTAACATTTATTAATTTAACTTATCATGAGTTATTTTCATATCTTAATTATTTCTTTTCAATTCAAGATATATTACATAGACCACATTCCCACTATCTACTAAGAAGGTTACCCAAATAAAAGAAAAAAGAAAAATGAAGATAGTCACATTTGTTATTAAACTCTTGCTGGCTGGGGAATTCTGGGAGTTGAAGTCCACACCTCTTATAACTCTGGTTGAAGACATTCCAGAATGGCAAATGGCAGCTCACCTCCACTGTAGCAGCTGTTATAAGCCTTCTCCACCTTGGGGGGCATACTCTGGATGCAGCGGAAGAGGATTTGATCCGCCCTGCCTAAGGCCACTCGCCGTAAGACCTGCCCCATAGTAAAAGTGGGGTCATGGAACAGCACCTAGGAAGGAGGGGAGAAAGCGGATGGGCACAAACTTCTCTGAACCCATTTGCAAGAAGTCCTCAACTTACAACAATTTGCTTAGTTACTGAAGTTACAATGGCATGGGGATAAAGTGATGCAGGACCAGGGGTGGGATTCAGCCGGTTTGGACCAGCTTGGGCAAACCGGTTGTTAAATTTACATCTGGTTCGCTGAACCAGTAGTTGAACCAACTGGCTGGCCATGCCCACTCCGCCCTGCCCCTCCCCTTCCAGGAGTCTCCACGTGGCCCATTTTGGATACAGGTAAGTGCAGGATCCACATGGAGGCTCAGGATAATGAAAAACAGCCCTCCCGGAAGTTCCAGAAGTCCGGAAATTGGCCTGTTTCTGCCTTCCAGAGGGCCTCCGGAGCCCAGGGAAGGCTGGATTTTTGAATCCCACCCCTGCTCATGACCAGTTTTCACACAACTATTGCAGCATCCCCGTGATCAAAATTCAGACACTTGTCAGCTGACTCATATTTAAGATGGTCACAGTGTCCCGGGGAGAGCGGGGTGTCAGGTGATTCACCTTTTGCGACTCTCGGACAAGCAACGTCAACAGGGAAACCGGATTCGCTGAACAGCCGTGTGACTCAGTTAACCACGGCAGTGATTCGTTGAACAACGGCGCCCAGCAAGGTCATAAAATGGAGCAAAACTTAACGGCTGTCTTGCCTAGCGATAGAAAAATTTTGGGCTCCGTTGTGGTCGGTAAGTTGAGGACTGCGCGTAAGTTAGAGACAAGCTGCATCTGTCTCGTGCGCACACGAGATACAAAAAGTTGGGAGATCAAATACAAAATATCTGAGGAGTCGTAGAGATCCCCCCTCCAGAATCGAACCGCGTCTGACCCTGCTTAGCTTTTTGACATCATTCAATGTCAGATTGGATTTTGCTTCCTGCTATTAGTAGTCCTCGATTTACGACCACAGTTCGGATTGCAGCTTCTGTTGCTAAGCGATGGAGTCATTAAGTGAATCTCTCCTGATCTTATGACAGCTTTGCTGTGGTTATTAAGCCAGTCCAACTTAATGTGAAACCCAAACATCCAAACACCATTGTTAAATGAATTGTTATGGTTGTTAAGTGAATCAGGCTTCCCCCCCATTGACTCTGTTTGCCAGAAGCCCTCCAGTAAGGTCACCAATAGCGATCACGTGACCCTGGACAACTCCAGCCTTCATTAAATACAATAAAAAATTACTGTTGTTAAGTGAATCATTGGGTCATTAAGTGAATCTGGATTCCCCCCAATTGACTTTCCTTGTTGGAAACTCTCCGGGAAGATTGCAGAAGCCAATCACATGACCCCTGAATACTGGAACCTTCATGAAATACAATTTTTAAAAATTACTATTGTTAAGTGAATTGTAATTGTTGTTAAGTGAATCATGGGGTCATTAAGTGAATTGTTGACTTTTCTTGCCAGAAGCTCTCCAGGAAGGTCCCAAAAATCGGTCCCAGGACCCTGGTGGGACCTTTGCAACCCTCATATAAATGCATCCCAGTTGCCAAGAATTTGATCCCCGTGACCATTAGGATGGACATAAACGCGAGGACAGGTCATAAATCCGGGTGCTTTTTTTCAGCCATAAGTTGAGGACTGCCTTATAAAACAATTTTTTGGCAAGCAGCCAAGTGACATTTCCAAAGTAAAGTTGGCCCAAACCTCTCAGCTTGGCCCTCCAGAGATGCATATCTTAGCAAAAAAACAACGGATGAAAGATATTTAAATTCTGTGTATTTTGTCACTCTTGTTCCTAAATTTATAGTTAGTTACTTCTGTCAGTTGGCTTTGTTTAGGCCCGAAGACATACCGGGACTTTCTCTGAAGCTGAAAACCTGAATATCTTTGCCTCTTTTCTAAAACAGCCTTTTTCAAAAACACTATTTCATTTATCGTGGCTTGGGTAATTTCAATTCCCCCCACCCTCCATTTTGTGGGCAACCCTACAAAAGAAAAAATATTTTTTTAAAAATACATTAGATTGTGCAGAAATGGATAGCTTGACATGAAAGATAGAGGTTAAAGAAGATTCAGAATACATTGTTTAACATGGGATATTTGTTTTACCAATGGTTAGACAATAGAGGTAGAAAGACAATAGAGGTAGAAATTAGAAATTGGAAATTATGATTATGTATAAATAAATTGACCCAGATAATACACTGTTTATTAAGCACTTATGTATGTTAAAGAAAAATGTGTGTGTGTGTGTGTGTATGTGCATATCTATATCTATCTATCTATCCACATACACATACGCTTACACACATACATGTATGTAGGTAGGTAGGTGGTATGTAAAGAAAACAGACATCTAGGTGCCGAATTAAAATTATATTTATCATACTTACTAAGCTTTCGACGATGTCAGCAGAGGCTGATGAAAGCTTAATAAATATAATAAATATAATTTTAGTTCCGGAGATCACAAATGTCTGTTTCTTCTTTTTCAAGTATATCTAGAATTCATATTTTTAGAATAGTTTGTAATACACACACA
>SOZL01000294.1:15537-35032 GCA_009733165.1 Naja naja | reverse complement strand
CCCCTGTTGCAGGAAAGGCGTCCACCAGATCTCCGTGGCATCACCCTCCTCTGTGGGGGAAGTGGGGGGAGAAGACAGGGTCAGATTGGAACACCTCCCCTGCCCCCCTCAGCCCTGCCTGCCTTTGTCCTGGGCCTTGAGCAGGGCAGGCAGAAATCCAACAGGTGAGGCTCAGCCCTGACGCACCTGGGCCCCTCACTGCCCCACTTCCCCACCCTTGGCACTCCCTACCAAAACATTTTCATTTGATTCCTTTCATTTCTCTGTCCATCCTCTTTTCCCCAGGAGCCCAAGACTAACCAAGACTAATCCTTCCATGGTGACCTGTATCCTGCACGAGTCAAAAAAGGGGGCTGTGAAAATATTTACACACCCCTCACATCCTGGACATAAACTGTTTCAACTCCTGCCCTCAAAAGGATGCTATAGAGCCACACCAGGACAACTAAATAGAAGGACCGTTTCCCCCCCGAACGCCATCACTCTGCTAAACAAATAATTCCCTCAACACTGTCCAACTATTTGCTAATTACTATTATTTTTACCAATCCTCCCATCCTCCCTTTCACCCTTTCATCTCCTCCCACTTACGACTGTATGACTGTAACCTTGTCGCTTGTATCCTTATGATTTTTTAAAAATTGACTGTTTCTTAGTATAATTCGATTTGACCGCTTATTATTATATTTCCTTGTATGATTTGATTTGATCACTTATTATTATGTTTCCTAGTATGATTTGATTGCGTGTTTGTACCCTTTGACTATTAAGTGTTATACCTATGATTCTTGATGAATGTATTTTTTTTCTTTTTTCTTTTTATGAACACTGGGAGCATTTGCATTCAAAGACAAATTCCTTTTGTAATCCAACTAATTCTGGCCAATAAAGAATTCTATTCATTCCCTATTCTATTCTATTCTATTCTATTCATTTCTATTCTTCATTCTTATTTTTATTTCTTATTTCCATTCTATTCCATTCTATTCTTATTTCTATTCTATTTATTTCTATTCTTATTTCTATTCTATTCTATTCTTATTTCTATTCTTATTTCTATTCTACTATTCTATTCACTTTATTCTCTATTTCTATTCTTTATTTCCATTCTATTCCATTCTAGTCTTATTTCTATTCTATTAATTTCTAGTCTTATTTCTATTCTATTCTATTGTTTTCTAGTCTTATTTCTATTCTATCCTTATTTCTATTCTATTCTATTCTTATTTCTATTCTATTCTTGTTTCTATTCTATTCTATTCTGTTCCATTCTATTCTTATTTCTATTCTATTCTATTCTCATTCCATTCATTCTTTATTTCTATTCTCTTATTTCCATTCTATTCCATTCTTATTTCTATTCTATTTATTTCTATTCTACTATTCTATTCTATTCTATTCTTATTTCTATTCTCTTTATTTTCTTATTTCTATTCTATTAATTTCTCGTCTTATTTCTATTCTATTCTATTCTATTATTTTCTAGTCTTATTTCTATTCTATTCTTATTTCTATTCTGTTCTTATTTCTATTCCATTATGTAACATTACAGGCAGAAGCTTTTCAAATGACATTCCTGAGGAGGGGTCAGCACCCCCCCTTAATTAAGACAGAGAAGGGAGCCCGGCAGAAGAACAAGAAACCAAATTGCTAATTCCCAGGCCAGCCTGCCAAGAATGCCACCCAGAAGGAAATTAGCAAGTCCAGGAAAGAGCCAGCAAGGGGTTTTCCCAGCCTAGATTGGAGGAGGAAGAAGGAGGGAAAGGGAGCGGGAGAAAAAACGACTGTGGTGTCCTTGGGGTTTCTGAGCTTGGGAGTTGGACTAGAAGACCTCCAAGGTCCCTTCCAACTCCTGCTATTCTGTTACTGTCTGAGCTTGATGGTTTTCTTTCGTGACATGACTAAGGAGCATCATCAGTGCTAGAGAGAGGATGGAGTTTGCAAAGAGGAGGAAGGGGAGGAGGAGAGGGGGAGGAGGGGGACGGGAGGTGGGGGGAGGAGGAAGAGTAGTAGTAGTAGTAGTAGTAGTAGTAGTAGTATGGGGTCCTTGGTGGTTTTCTGGCAGCCGTCCCATAACCCAACTAGGGAATGTCATCAGTGCTAGAAGGGGGTGGGGTTTGCAAAGAGGAGGGGGATGGGGAGGATTGTGGGGTCCAAAGTTCTCTTGGTTGTTTTCTTGTAGGCGTTTCGTGATCCAGCTAGGGAACATCATCAGTGCTAGAAGAGGGTGGGGTTTGTGGAGGAGGAAGGAGAGGAAGAGGAAGGAGATGATGCGGGGGTGGGGTGGGGGGAATGACCAGAGGGCTCCAGCAAGGGGGGATTTCAAGCCTCCCTTTGAACGAGACCCAGAATTGCCCAGGTGACCAACACCTTCAGTGGGGAAGTCGGGGGCTCCTTGTCATTTTGTAAAGTTTGCATTTGACTTACAAATACCCAAGCCAGCCACTCTGGAGATGCCCACTAAGAGGGTGAATGCCATTTAATTATTATTATTTTTTAAACTCGGGTTGATCTGCTGAGAACCACACTTTTAGTGCACACAGGTGTATTGCAATTGCAATTGTAATTACTGTAACTGTAATTGGCCTGAGTGCCTCCTCTGTTCTTTTGATGATTGCATTTAAATCTAGCTTAATTGTTTGCTGTGTGAGGCATTATGATTATTTTTAACTTCACTGAGCTCTGTGCGCTGCCCACAGTCGCATGCCAGAGAAGTTGGATGGCCTTATAAATTTAAGAAATAATACTGTTTTACTCCTCACTTAACAAAATCTGCTACTCACCATTATTGGAATGACGAGCAGGAACCAAATGCAAGACGGAATGTTTTTCTGTGGAGATCAAACACAATTGTAAATAATGGGGATATTGTATGAATGACAGCTTAACAATAGGTAAACAGATTTCCTCATTTAAATATTAAAAATTCTTTGGGCCTGTTTTTCAAACGGTGGGAAACTAATGTTGTTATACATTAATCAGCATTCAACTACTCCCTTTTTTAAGTGCACTTTTCCCTTTTTAATGTCATATTTTTCTTTTCTTTTGTTTTTTGTTTTAAAATGGATGTTTTGTGTTTTAACTTTTTTTGGAATAAAATAAAATTAAAATTAAAAAGAAAATAATGGGATTTAACTGAAAACACGAACAAGGCCCTCTGTATGTGCTCAGGAACACTATCCTCTCCTTAATGGAAATACCTCTTAAAACCATGTTTCTCAACTGAAGACTTGGTATAACCATGATAGTTTGTTCCTGATCTCTGTTTTTTGGTCCCAGAATTCCCCAGCCGCCAAAGGTTTCCCAGAATTCAGCATGGATAGGACAAGAAGAAACATAATTTATTTGTTTGATGGGGGAACTTGCTTAATAGACGGTGGGAATGCGGTTGACGTAATATACCTTGACTTTTTTTAAAAAGTGGGAGGAAAAAATAACCCACAACAAGCTAAATCCATGAGGGGGAACCTATGGCACCCGGGCCAGAGGTGGCAGGCAGAGCCCTCTCAGTGGGCATGTGCACTATCGCCAGCTGGTCTTCTGGTTTCTGGTGTGCACATGAGCGCCAGCTGGACTTCACGGGCACCAGAGTGCCAGGAAACGGCCCCAAAATCAGCCAAACACCAGGCTGTTTTCGGGCCTTTTTCAGGCTGTTCTTCGGGCTGTTTTTGGCCCAAAACCACCCGAAGAACGGCCTGAAAGAGGCCATAAAGCAGCCTGAAAGTGGCCCAGAAAATGGCCTGAGAATCAGGCCAAAAAACAGCCAAAATTGGCCCGGAAACGGCCTGAATCCTAAATTGCATTAACAGAGGTATAAATGGAGATCAAGGGAAGTACTAATACCACTCTATAAAGCCTTAGTAAGACCACACCTGGAGTACTGCATCCAGTTTTGGTCACCACACCATAAAAAAGATGTTGAGACTCTAGAAAGAGTGCAGAGAAGAGCAACCAGGATGGTGAGGGGACTGGAGGCTCAAACATACGATGAAAGGTTACAGGAACTGGGCTTGGTTAGTCTAGTGAAGAGAAGCACCAGGGGAGACAGGAGAGCATCTTCCAATATTTGGGGGGCTGCCCCAGACAGGAGGAGGGGGTCAAGCTATTTCCCAAAGCACCTTTGAAGGCCAAACAAGGAATCATGGATGGAAACTGAACAAGGAGAAATTCAACCTGGAAATAAGGAGAAATTTTCTGACAGTGAGAACAATCAACCCATGGAACAGAAGTTGCCTTCAGAAGTTGTGGGGCTTCATCCCTGGAGGCTTTTAAGAAGAGATTCGACTGCCATTTGTCAGAAATGGTGTAGGCTCTCCTGCTTGGGTGGGGAGGAGGTGGGTTAGACTAGATGACCTACAAGGCCCCTTCCAACTCTGATTATCTGTTATCTGTTATTTTGTTCACAACAGTCTTTTCTAAAGGCCATCAAAACGACACAAAGAAATTAAAAATTCTGCAAAATTGCAAAATCTTGCCAAATTTGGGCTAAACCTGCCTCGTTGGGTCAAAAACGCTTCTCGTGGTTTTTGGTGCTTAAAAACTTCTTCCAGAGGCGATATTGGAAGCCATGCAGGATCGAGATGCCTTTGTTTTTGGTTTTTTCCCCACAGGCCTTTTGTGGCAGTCACAACTCCGGAGGCACACAAAAGGACATAATGTCCTCGTCGTTTTTTCTATCACTTTCACTTCCCTTCTTTCCAACCGTGCAATTTTCGGTCCGGAGCTCTCAACTGCTCTGCTGCAAAAAACTTTAGTTGTGTGGACCAAAATTGTCGCTGGGAGAGAGCGTGCAATTCTGGTTGTGCGTGTGTGTGTGTGTGTGTGTTGCAGGTTGGGGTGGTTTCCTACCCCATCCCTGGGTGCCAAAGACAGGGCTGGCATTGACCTAGCCTCCTTTTGCAAGACTGTTGAGAGCAGAATAAGAGGACAGAAGAAGAATAAGAGAATAAGAGAAAGAAAAGAGAATAACAAAAGAAAAATAGAATAGCAGAATAAAAGAATAACAGAAGAATAGAAGAATAACAGAATAACAGAAAAATAATAGAATAAGAGAAAACAAGAATAGAAGAAGAATAGAATAGCAATAATAGAATAACAGAAGAATAGAATAGCAGAAGAATAAGAGAATAACAGAATAACAGAAGAATAATAGAATAATAATAATAGAATAAAAGAAGAATAAGACAATCGGAACAATAGAAGAATAGTAGAATATAATAATAATAGAATAACAGAAGAAGAATAGAATAGCAGAAGAATAAGAGAATAACAGAATAACAGAATAATAGAATAATAATAATAGAATAAAAGAAGAATAAGACAATCAGAACAATAGAAGAATAGTAGAATATAATAATAATAGAATAACAGAAGAATAGAATAGCAGAAGAATAAGAGAATATGAGAATAACAGAAGAATAAGAGAATAAAATAATAGAATAAAAGAAGAATAAGACAATCAGAAGAATAGAAGAATAGTAGAATAATAATAATAGAATAACAGAATAAAGGAAGAATAGAATATGAGAAGAATAAGAAGAGAAGAAGAGAAGAAGAGAAGAATAACAGAAGAAGAGAAGAAAAATAGAATAAGAGAAGAATAAGAGAAAGCAGAAGAACAACAGAATTACAGAAGAGTAAGATAATAACAGACTTGGAAGGGACCCGGGATGTCTTCTAATCCAACCTCTTGCCCAAGAGGGAAAACCCTCTATATCATTCCAGACCAATGGCTGTCGAATCTCCTCTTAAAAACCTCCAGTGGTGGAGCACCCACAACTTCTGGTAGCAAGTTGTTCCACTGGCGAATTGTGCTCCCTGTTAGGAAATTCCTCCTCAATTCCAGGTTTCTTCTTTCCTTGGTGAGTTTCCATCTGTTGCTTCTTCTCCTGCCTTTGAGGGGTTTGGAGATGGGCACCTCTCAAGTTGGCACTGTGCCGTTGGGTTGTCTGGATCAACACCAACTGTGTCTCTTTGCACGGATGTTATGGTTTCTGTTCTTTTGCCCAGACTTCTTTTAATAGCATACCTGGTCACTTTTATTAGATTATAAACCGCCCATTGTCCAGGCTCTGTAACTGGATAATAGAATCGAATAAAATATCTTCACCTCATTAATGAAAAGAAGGATCAGGGGTGATGTGATAGCAGCAGGGGTGGGATTCAATTTTTTAACAACCGGTTCTGTGGGCGTGGCTTAGGTGGTGGGTGTGGCTTGGTGGTCATGTGACTGGGTGGACGTGGCTTGGTGGTCATGTTATTGGCTGGGTGTGGCCAACTCAACATCACTCCCATCGAGGCACGCATCTCCTCGCCTGGCCTCTCATGACTGTGGGGATGCTGCAACAGTCGGAAGTGTGAAAAACGGTCATAAGTCACTTTTTTCAGTGGCATTGTAACTTTGAAGGGTCACTCCACACAAGCCAAGTACCAGCAAAGGAGGGGGAAAAAACTCCAGAGACGTTCCTGAGACAGGAAGTCTAGTCCTGCCAAGAATGTAATAAGGGTTAACGGAGAGGCAGTTTCTGTAAGCAACACCAGAATGTTTCCTTCCTGCCTTCCTTACAGGATTAGCCCAGTAATTTCTTCTAACAGCCAGTTCTCTGAACTGCTTAGAATGTTAACAACCGGTTCTAGCGAATAGGTGCGAACTGGTAGAATCCCACCCCTGTATAGCAGCCTTCCAATATTTGAGGGGCTGCCCCAAAGAAGAAGAGGGGGGTCAAGCTATCCTCCAAAGCCCCTGAAGGCAGGAGAAGAAGCAACGGATGGAAACTGATCAAGGAGAGAAGCAACCTGGAACTAAGGAGAAATTTCCTGACAGTGAGAACAATTAGCCAGTGGAACTCCTTGCCACCAGAAGTTGTAGGTGCTTCATCACTGGAGGTTGCTAAGAAGACACCTATTTCTCTGGAATGGTATAGGGTCTCCTGCTCTGTTATTCCATTAATTAACCCATGGAGTGGAAGTTGCCTCCAGAAGTTGTGGGTGCACCAACACCGGAAGTTTTTAAGAAGAGTGGACAACCCTTTGTCTGAAATGGTTAGAGTCTCCTGCTCAAGTGGGGGTTTGGACTATAAGACCTCTAAGGTCCCTTTCAATTCTCTGATTCTGTTGTGTAATGAAGGCAACCAAATTTTTAAAAGACCAAAAAAAAAAAAATTCCTGGGGGAAGGTTGGGGCTCTACAATCACACACACACACACACACACACACACAGCCTTGAAGTAGACAGTGCTAAGTTACATTGACTCCATGTTGTTCTTTCTAAGTACGGTCTACTCACTGCGGGGACGCATGAGAGATTCTTGCTGGGGGATCTTCGGCACATCCCTTGTCCATCTTGTCCTTAGTGCGCGGGCCACCGGGCCGCCAACTTCCCTCTGAAAGCCAGAAGAACGACCTCAGCAGTCTTACCTGCGCACCTGTATGGCCAGGTGAGCTCCAAAGCAGCAGGAGCTTGGCGGGTAGGACGAGCAAAGCACTCCAGGACTCTGGTTGCCTTGAGGAGAAAGAGCGCGGGGGAGGGGCTGGGCTGCTACCGGTTCGCCCCGGTTCATGCGAACCGGTTGCTAATTTTATCATTTTTAATGACTGGTTCAGCAAACCAGCAAATCCCACCCCGGCTGGCCCCGCCCACCCCAGCCTGCCCCTCCCAGGCCAGGAGACCCCACGCAGCCCATTTTGGATGCCAGGTAAGTACAGGGCCCACACGGAGGCTCGGGGAGGGTGAAAAACGGGCCTGCCAGAGGCTCAGGAAGGGCCTCCTGGAGGCCCGAGGAAAGCAGAGAGCCAGTTGCTAAAATTTTTGAAGCCCACCCCTAAGGAAGAGGGTTGCCAGGATTGGAAGCCGGGGGGGGAGAGGGGGTGCCAGGAAAACTTGATTGACACTTGGGGGCATTTCAAGTTAGCGGATTAGCTCATTCAGTGCTGTGGACTTCAACTCCCCGAATTCTCCAGACAGCATTAAAAAAAAAAAAAACACTTGCTATCGTTCGTTTAGTGACTGTTCAGAGTCCCAATGGCACTGAAAACAGTGACTTAGGACCATGTTTCACCCTTACGACCGATCGTCACAGCATCCCCCGTGGTCCTGTGATCGAAATTCAGGACCCTTGGCCACCGACTCCTATTAATGATGGATGCAGCATCTCAAAGGGGGGGGGTGTCACGTAATGCCCCTTTGGCAATCTTCCAACCAGCCACAGATTTGCTTAAAGATGGCATGATTGACTCAACCCCTGCAGTGATTCGCTGAACGACGGTGGCCCCAAAAGGTGGCAAAACGGGGCAGAATTCAACTTAACCGCTGTCTTGCTTAACCACGGAAATGTTTGTTGTCTCGATGGTAGTCGTTAAGTCGAGGACTAGCTGTATCTACCGGGCCGCTGCTAAATAACGACAGAGGAGCAGAGAGAGTCCAGAAAAGTTGGCCATCCTTTTTGTGGAAGTGTCTCGTTTTTGACGCTGGGGGGGAGGGGTGGAAAAAGGAAATTTTGCACCTGGGGACAATTTCGAAGCTGCTTCCGTCATGATTGAAACTGGTGGTTTTTAACTCCAAAGTGCCAGAAGAGAAAGTTCAAAAAGAAAAAAAAAAGACCGGAAGGAGATAAGGGAAAGAGAGGAGAGAAGACAAGGCTGGCTTGGAGAGCATTCAAGTTTCCGGATTTTCTCCTGGCCACATGCCAGCGTGCCACGGCCTTCCTGACTGGCCCTCTCCAGAGAGGAAAATATCTATAAAATGTTTTATAGGTGGCGCAAGATTGGCAAAAACGTTTAGCAACATGTCCGCCAAGTGTTGGAAGTCTAATCGGACCTTAGGTACTTATTATCACGTGTGGTGGACATGCATGAAAGCAAGAAAATATTGGACGGAAATAGATACCTGGTTGGAAAAGATGATCAAGCAACATTATAGATCTGAAACTCAGAATTATTTTGGTTGGATATAATGCTGGAGGGCTATGATATATGTCTCGTTTTGCATGTATTGATAGCTGCAAGGATTATATTTGCACAATACTGGGAAAAAACACTCCATCAGATGAGGACGTAATTCGGACAATATTGACTGTGCAGAGATGGATAGATTGACATTAAAAAAAAAATAAAGAACAAAGAGGACACAGAATATTACTGAACATGGAATAGATTTTACAAGTAGTTAGAGATACGAGGTAGAAATTAGATGAAGATTGTTGCTAGGTATGAACTAAATATAATGATGGTTTATAATTATAAATGTGCCAGTACAACCAACGGAGCTACAAATAAGCTAATAGAAAGAGAAATCTAGTTAAAACTATTCTGTTACACTATTACTAGTGTTATTAGGATATATATTAATATTCTGTTTTTGTTCTTCCTTTGCTTTTCTGTAAATGATATGCTCTGACGATATACTCTACTCAAAAGGTTGATGAGTAATAATTAAAAATATACATTAAAAAAGGAGAGAGAGAGAGAGAGAGCTAAATGGCTGCCACAAAACACGGGCAATGGCTCTTTCCTTTTGCACTCGGCACATGCTTAGAGGTTCTTCTTTCCTATTGTGAGACATACATCCCCTTCCTCTTCGCATATATCTGACGGGTGGGATTCTGCTCAGCAAAGACATATATCGGAGGGCTAAGGAAATCATTCATTTTGCCCTGCCTAGAAGTTGAATTTGCAGAAAGAGGGAAAAAAATCTGCCAATTCTCCAAAAGTCAAGAAAGGGATAAAAAAATTGTGCAGTTTTTCCCCCCTTTTTTTCTTGTAAGGTGTGTGTGTGTGTGGGGGGGGAAGTCATGACCTCATCCGAAGGTTTGCCGAGTCAGCGAAATGGCAGGAGGAGATCTCCCCCCCCATCCAGAAAAATGGCCCCCTCCCTCCCTCCCCCCCAGGTCCACTTGCCCACCCCCCCAATCACTCCATGATCCCAAATTTTCTGGCAAAACAGAGATTTTAAGCTAAGCCAAGATAGTTTGGCTGCAGTGACAAAAAAACCCAAAATAGGACCCCTTTTTGCTCCAAAACCACAGTATTGGATTTGCTCTTGCCTGCTGGATTCCAACACCCATCTCTCCCCCCCCGTCTGGCTGGGGATGATGGGAAGGTTGTCTGCCATCCCGTTCTTGGAGGGGGGGCAGCGGGAGTGCCTTATGGATCCCAAGTTGCGTTTCTGCCTTGCAAATTCACCACCGGAGATGAATTTAAGTCCGGTCCAGAATTGCACAAATGGAGAGAGAGAGAGTGTGTGTGTGTGTGATGTCAGAGGCCCCTCTGGAGCCCTCGAGGGGGCCCAACCCACCTTCCGCAGAGCGCCCCCCCTCCTACCTGCTGTGAGTCGGAGGCATCCTGTTGTCCATCCATGCCAGCGGCCTGGCACACTCCTTCTCTCCGCAGCATGGCCAGTTCCTCTTTCAAACTTTCCAGGCTGGCTTGGATGCTGAACAGCATGAAGAGACAAGCCAACAGGCCCACTGCCAGGGCCCCTACGATGGCCCAGGGGGTTGGGGGGCGCTGCCTCGCCCCCCAGGAATCCAGCCCCGAGAAGGGGTTTAACCCACCCCTCCAAATCTTGAGAGGCATCGTTCTTTCCACTTTCTTCCCGGATCGAGGCTTCTCCTGGGCAGCTTTCTGCCCCACAGAGGCCAAATCCTGCCCCACAGAGCCCAAACCCACAGAGCCCACATGTGAGACCCCCACAGCCCCCCAAAGTGGGAGGATTGGCCCAGGGCTCCTCATCGTCCCACCAGATTTAGTCTCCCAGGTCATTCTAGTCATGCAACTGCAGCCTTTGCCTTGGGGGCTGCCCGGATTGGGGCGAGGCTGTGCCCCAGTTCCAGAAGGATTTGCATGGCAAGGGTCCCCAGACATGACTGGTATCCCCCTCCCCACACACCCCAAAGTCACCACCTGGCAGGAGGAACGTGCAGCATCTGGACTTTGGCGTCTCCTTGCTGCAGGCTGGAGAGGTCTGGTTGTGCCCTGGGTGCACACCGCATGGGTCTGTGTGCCCACGGCAGCTGTTTGCAAGGGGAAGAGGGGCCTCGCCTGCTGCTGGCCCACCCACCCCAGGCCTCCCCCCACCCCTCCTCAGCTTCCTGGACACCGGGCTTTTCCCCTGCGGAGAACAGGCGAAGTGGGTTGCCAAAGCAAGCCCAAGTGAGGTTGTGCAATGGATTGAGGAAGCTGGACAGGAGATGTGCCCGCCCTGCTTGGAGAGCCGCCAAGTGGCAGTCGGACACCACATCCTGGCATGCCACACTTTCCTTCCAGGCTTGGCAAGGGCCTAGCTGGCTGCCCCCAGGCGTGGCCGCTTCCCGGCACCCAGAACTCGGGATCGGCTGCTGATCCCAGAAAGTCAGGTTCCCAGGACGGCTGCCAAGGAAGACTTGGATGGGCTCCCTTTAAGGAAGGAGGCCTTTTCGTGCCCTTTCCCAGTGAGCTCTGGTTCCGAGAAGCCAATGGGGCCTGGGGTGGAGGGGGGCTCTGACCGCGGCCCTGTGGCACGTCCCAAGGGGAAGGTTGGGAAGCCAACGGCAGTCGCTGCAACGGAGCAGGCTTGGGGGGAAGCAGAGATGGCCAGCTATGGGACAGAGTAACGTAATTGGAAAGGACCTGGGAGCGCTTCTAGTCCAAATATTCTTGGCTGCAGGGCTAGGAAAATTTATTTTTTTTAAAGAAGTTGTTGGGAAGGTTTTTGCTGATGTGCATTTTGTCTATACCGTGTTTCCCCGAAGATAAGACTGGGTCTCATATTAATTTTTGCTCCAAAAGACGCATTAGGGCTTATTTTCCAGTTAGGTCTTATATTGGGGAAAATATGGTTTTAATGCATCCCTCTGGTTGACAATCTTAACTGAGGCCTATTTTCTGGGTAGGGCTTATATTGCGAGCATCCTGAAAAATTCATGCTAGGGCTTATGTTCCAGTTGGGTCTTATTTTCAGGGAAACAGGGTATGTACATCCTGTTTCCCTGAAAATAAGACTCACTGGAAAAAATATATATGTAAACATCCAGCATGCAAAAAAAGAGAAGTTTGAGACCAGACTGAGAAATCCCCAGTTCTGCTCACAAGCGAAATGATTTTGCTGGGCATTTTTCAACAGCTCTGGGAGGAAGGTGACCTCCTGACCCCATAAGCCACAGCTTTCCCCTCCCCTCCTCCCCGTCTGGAACACCATGGAGGGCCAAGACTTTAACCACAGCCTGCCAGCTAACAGCCATGTCGGCTGGGAACATGGGATTTGGGTCTCTCAGCCATCTTGGAGTTGGTGAGAAGTTACCTTAAATAACATTGTCCAGAGGACAGAATGGTTTTCTTTTCTTTTCTTTCTTTTTCTTTCTTTCTCTCTCTTTTCCCTCCTCTCTCTCTTTTTCTTTCTCTTCCTTTCTCTCTCCTTCCTTCCTTCCTTTCTGAGGGCAGAGTGGTACTTTCTTTCTTTCTTTCTTTCTTTCTTTCTTTCTTTCTTTCTTTCTTTCTTTCTTTGTCTTTCTTCGTCTTTCTTCCTTTCTCTTTCTTCCTTTCCTTTCTTCCTTCCTTCCTTCCTTTCCTTTCTCTTTTTCTTTCTATCTTCCTTTCCTTTCTCTCTCTTTTCTCTCTCTCTCTCTCCCCTCTCTTTTTCTTGACTGAAGGTTGATTCCGCCTTCCTTCCTTCCAAGGTGAGTAAAATGAGACCCTGGATTGTTGGGGGCAAATAGGCTGACTCTGTAAACCACTTAGAGGGGGCTGTAAAGTACTGTGAAGTGGTATATAAGTCTAAGGGCTATTGCTTGGGAAGGAAGGAAGGGACTGAGGGAGGGAGGGAGGGAAGAAGGAAGGGATGGAAAGAAGAAAGGAGGGAGGGAAGAAAGAAGGAAGGAAAGGAGGGAGAGAGAGAGGGAAGAAGGAAGGGATGGGAAGAATGAAGGAAGGGAGGGACAGAGGGGGAGAGAGAGAGGGGGAGGGAAGAAGGAAGGACAGAAGGAAGGACTATAAAGCGTTATATAAGTCTAAGGGCTATTGCTAATGCTAACACCCTCACTGCCATCCTGTCCCAAGGTTATTCTCTATAAATCCTTTGTTCCAATTCATGAGAAAGACATGAACGTGATCGTGTTTATTGTCCAGGTGTTCGCAGAAAACGTACAATAACGTGCATAGACTTGAATTATAGAATGCTTTGCTTGAAATATGGAGGTGAAAGTTGCTTGCTTCAAGCCAAAAGGGTGGCAGGTGACAGAAATAAAGGCTTATACAGGCAGCCCTCTACTTACGACCAAAGTTGAGCCCAAAACTTTATGTTGCTATATGAGACATTTCTTAAAGCGGGTTTTGCCCCTATTGCATTGCCTTTTTTTGCTACCGTTGTTAAGTGAATTGCTGCAGTTGATTAACATGGTCATTAAGTGAATCGGGTTTCCCCATTGACTTTGGTTGCCAGAAGGGGATCACGTGACCCCAGGGACATTGCGACCATCGCAAATACGAGCCAGTTGCCAAGCGCATGAATTTTGATCAGGTGACAGCGGGTGTTGTACATTGGTGGTTGTGACGCATATTTTGAGTGACAGGGGAGCCGCAGCAGGGGGATGAAAGGGCCACATGTAGCTCTAGAGCCACAGGTTGCTGACTTGTGATCTAGGCCAACCCTCCACCCAAGCAGACCTGACACCATTTTTGATTGTTCCTTTAAATCCAGACAAACAATCCCCAGTTTAAGGCTTTAAGCGGAGCCTCTGTGCAAGTTGTAAGCTCTTTGTGGCAGGTGCGACGCTCACAACCCCCCCCCAAAACAACCCTGTCTCGGCAGAAATAACAATGTAAATCTCAGGCACGCAAGCACAACCCAGCCGATGAGAGGAATTAAATGATCTTAACATCTCCCTTGGAGAAAAAAAAACGTTTCAGAAAAAGGAAGTGCATTGGGTTTGAGGTACGCAAACAGGAAGTGGCATAGGGACAAGGCTGATGTGGGGACAATGCTCGGCACCTATGTGTGGGATGTAGGGTCAATGATACGCAACCAAGGGCACCTTTGCAAAACAACGACAGCCAGAAAACCTGTGTGTCAGGATTCCAGCAACTGCCCTAATTAAATCATGATTCTTGAGCCAAACTTCAAAAAACTTCAAAGGATTTATTAGAGGTGACATATTGGCACTGCCCTGTATATCGCCTCTAATAAATACTTTGAAGTTTTTTGAAGTTTGGCTCGAGAATCATGATTTAACTAGAGCGATTGCTGGAATCCTGACAGCAAGCCAACTCTGGCCCACATAATTTATACACCACCTGTGACCCTGTTTCCCTCCTCCCACCCCCAGTGTCTCATAAACCAGATTTTCCAATTGAGCCTGTTCACGGGCTGGGTGTCATCAATCACGTTCTCCAATTCAATATATTCTCAGGCAAAAGCTCTGGTATTTTAGTTACAATCTTTTAAAGATAAAGGGTTGGAATGTATTTTTGTTTTCAAACTGCTCTTCCAGATTTCCTTCCTCCCCCCCCCCTTTTTTTTTAGGGCAACTACTAAAACAGGCATAGGAATGTTTTATGAGTTGACACCTGTATCATTCTACTTTTATTTCGATGCGGTGCGACAAAACAGGAAAAGGTGCCCATGTCCTCTCCATGCCAGAGGGCACCGAGCATTAATTGTTGTGGTGAGCGGGGAAGGCTGCCACAAGTGTGGCAGTTAAAGCAACGGTTTTGGGGGAAAAGACGGGCAGGGTATATCGCCCCCCACTCCTTGCAAACTTCCACTATAATAAATGAGCTGCGTTGAACTGTGTTGGCAGTGATGGTGAGAGGAGGGGGCTGCTCATTGAAACTATTCCAAACTGTATAGATTGGGGGGTGAGTGGGAGGGGAGGGTCATCCATGTCCCACAGGTTTGGTTGCCTTGGAGGCCCTGCGTGCGAATGTTCCCAGGGGCTTTGGGTTTTTTTATGGCGGGCGATGCTGCGTTTGCAGGCTTGCGTCCCCGGATGTACACAATTGTTCGCGAGGCTGCATTCGCCGGTGCAAGTAAATCTGTGTGACATCAGATTCTGAGATGCAGGTCAGCTTTTGCAAAAGTGTGCTGGCGGGTGCAACGCAACCTTTTGCATGACTTTTCACGATGCTGTGTTGGTATGCTGCATTTGTAGGCGCATGCCAATCCTGCAGCACCTAATTTTTAGATGCATGTAACCTTTTGCCAAACTTCATCGGCGGCAACCTTCTATGATGCAGCTTTTGGGGGTGCATGCAACATTTTGCAATGCTGCATTTCTAGGTGCATGTAATTGTGGCAATGTCAAATTTGTTGACCTGTATAACTTTCCGCAGCGCCAACTGGGGCTTTTTCACTCTCCATTTCCAAGTGGTTGTCTGAACGCCCGCTCTCCCTGAAACCGATCACCAGGGCAGGGCACGGACCCCTTCCCCTCTTCCCAGTCAATGAGGAACTTCGACCTTTGACCTTCCCTGTTTGGCCCAGCATCCACTTCCTTGGGGTTCTGCTGCCCACTGCTGGCTGGGACCCAAACATCAGTCTGTGGAGCCAGATGTGCACTGCGGGTCCTTCCTGAGTGGCCCCCACAATTCTGCTTGGTTGCCTGCGGTAGCGTCGTGTCGCATCAACATCATACCATACCAAGATGGCACGGATCCTTCCAAACATCCAGCGAGCCCGATAAGGAAGCAGTATAAAAGTATCAAAATACAAAATATACGATGCCACGGTGTCCAGCCAGGATGCGAAGCACAACAAGCACCGGGAATGCACACTACCTGGCAAGAAACGGGATTAGTTAAACCGGAGTCTACACACGTCATCACCGAGCCAGTTCCTCGTCGTTTGAAATCCATTGTCGGATCCCTGCGGTTGTTTTGGATTGCAATGTCTGCCACAAAGCGAAGGCGCAGAGCCTGGTTACACAGCCCCCCCCTGCCCTACCACCTTTTTCCTGCTGGGTACCGGGATGACGGCTGAAAGCAGAAAGCGGAGAATTGCGGTCGAAATTAGAAGAACGGTACACTGCTCCACTGCCCATTACAGAGGCAGCAAACAGGGAGGAGGCACCATGCCGCCTCTCTGGTTCGCGGAGCCCACCCGGGATCCCAGCCCTGCGGTCTTTCCCGCTGCCTGGTCTTCCTCAGTGGACTTGGAAGAGGCTGCTGCCTGGTCTTCCTCAGTGGACTTGGAAGAGGCCGAAATAGGTGAGGTAGCGGTCTGCTTTCAGGCGGACGTCCGGGATGGTGCGAAGACGGATGGAGGCTTCGGGACGCAAGAGGAGAAGTCCGGACACTTGACACACATGCAGTTCAGCTTCCCGGGGTCCCGAGCTGGTGGGGGGGAACTGCTCCAAACAGCGCAAGGCCAGCTGGCCACTCAACATCACGTCCAGCTTCATGTAGACCGTCTTCCCCTCGTTGAAGTGAACCTGGCAACGGGGAGAGGAGAAGAAACACAGATGACAGGAAATGCTGGGTTCAGTTCTCAATCAAGGACAGAAGGTAACCTAGGAGAAATTTCCTGACAGTGAGGACGATTAACCAGTAGAACTGCCTGCCACTAGAAGTTGTGGGTGCTCCAATACTGGAGGCTTTTAAGAAGAGACTGGGCAGCCATTTGTGTGAAATGGTACAGGGTTTCCTGTTGAGGAATGGGTTGGATTAGAAGCCCTCCAAGGTCCCATCCAACTCAGTTATTCTGTCATTCTCTAATCCCAAATCAATTAATCAGTGGAACGACTTGCAACCAGAAGTTGTGAAATAGCAATAGCACTTAGACTTATATGCCACTTTACAGTGCTTTACAGCCCTCTCTAAGTGGTTTATAGAGTCAGCCTCTTGCCCCCAACAATCAGGGTCCTCGTTTTATCCACCTCGGAAGGATGGAAGGCTGAGTCAACTTTGAGAACTGGTGAGACTTGAACTGCCAAATTGCAGGCAGCTGGCTGCAGCAAAACTCGGCTCTAACCACTGTGCCACAGAGGCTCCAACACTGGAGGATATTTTAAGAGGAGATTGGGCAGCCATTTGTGTGAAAGGGTTTCCTGCCTGAGCAGGGGGTTGGACTAGATGCCCCCCAAGGTCCCTAACTCTGTTATTGTGGTCGTAAATCGAACATTAATTGTACAGGGAGTCGTCTATTTACACCTGGTCACAGCCATCGTTCAAAGTTATGACCTACTTGAAAAAGGGGAATTATATCTATATCTGAAGTTCTGATGGTCAGTTCCCCCCCCCATAAAGGAAATCCTCGACTTACGTCTGCAATTGAGCTAAGTGAGACATTTGTTAAAGTAGGTAACGCCCTTTTGTACGACTTTTCTTGCCTCGGTTGTTAAGCGAATCCCTGGCTTCCCCCACTGACTGTCCTCATCGGAAGGTCGCAAAAGGGGGAATCACGTGACCTATGGGACGATGCAACCGTCGTAAATACGAGTCAGTGGCCAAGCAGTCTGGACTTTGATCCCGTGGCCATGGGGGAGGTTGCAACATCGTAAGTATGAACCATGGTCCTAAATCACTTCTTTTTCAGGGCCGTTGTAACTTCGAAATGGTCACTAAATGAACCATCATAAGTCAAGGACCGCACCAGGGTTTTTCCAAGGCTGTCTGTGGAATTCCAGGAGTTTTTTTTCTTTTTCTTTTTATTATATACAAATAATCCATCTTTTGATTAACCAGTGTGTCGTCTGGATGCAAATATATTGTGCAGCAACAATTACAATTAATACATATTCAAATATCCACACCCTATTCTTACTTTATGCTACTACACATAATAATGTCTAGTTATTATAACAAATCCCCTTCTTATCACATTTAATTCTTCTTTACCACTTCTCGCTAATATCTTAGACGATCCCTGTCCTTCGCTACGAAACTCTGTGGTCGGGTTTAGTTTTTGGGGAGGAAAATAAGGGGATAAAATTTGTGCTTCTGCCTACCAGCATCCAGCGGTATTCATCTGGCTAGCGTCCAGTCATTGTGGGAGATAGTTGAGGGCTGTTTGGAAACTGAAACAGTATTTGCTGGGTAAGCAAGGAGGAGACAGCAAGGAGCCTGAGCGTGGCTTAGCTCAACTGTTCTGTAGTGAAGCTGCTTGGTGCTGTGAAACTGAGATTGAAACTCCTCTGCTTGTGTTTTGCCTTTGGAACATATTTCTTTTCAGGTGGGGAGGGGGAATAGTACTCCTTAGCATCAGAGCGTGTTAATAGTAGTAGTAGTAGTAGTAGTAATAATAATAATAATAATATAAGACATATTCTAAATGCTCTGAGGGTCATTTCAAAAAATCCTTTCTTAGTGAGCTCCTAGAAACTGAGAGGAACCGATGGGCCAAATGTCAATTTTGTAGGCTTTATGATTGTGGAGATTTTGAGATGATGCGTGAGGGGTATTTTAGATAGATAGATTTCTAATTTCCATTCTTGTTCTCCAGCCATTGATAGAAGAGTTCCCATATCATATAAGCAGTGATGGTGAACCTTTTCGGCACCGAGGGCCCAAACCAGAACACGTGTCCACGCGCATGCATGTGCATGTGCTGGAGCGCCAGAAAACGAAAGACCAGATGGCCGGTGCACGCATGCCTCTTTTGGGGATGTTTTTGGGGCCGTTTTCCAGGCCATTTTCGGGCCGTTTTCAGGCTGTTTTTGCCCATTTTACAGTTTTCAGGCTGTTTTCAGGCCATTTTATGGACTGTTTTCAGGCCGTTTTGGGGGCAAAACAGACCCAAAAATGGCCTGAAAAAGGTCCGAAAACGGCTTGGTTCTTTGGCTCCAGCACCCGTGAAGACCAGCTGTTTAGCACTCATGTGCATGCCAAATCAGCTGGCGACGGCACACATGCCCACTGAGAGGGCGCTGCATGCCACCTCTGTCCCGCATGCCATAGGTGAACCTCCAGAATTCCTTGCAATTAAAGAGAAAGAACAAACTGAATACTATATATGGCATCACGGTCATTATCTTTAGGAATCGCAAGAAATTCTGGGAGTTGAAGTCCGCAACACGGAATTAGCTAACCTTGAAATGCCCCCCCAAGAATCCATCGGGGGTTCTCATGGAAACCCCCCCCCAACTCCTTCCAATCCTGGCAACCCTCCCTCCTCCCCAAAGCAACCAGAGTCCCAGAATGCTTTGCTCTTCCTACCCACAAGCCCCTGGGCTTTTGAGCTCACCTGGCAGTACAGGTAATACAGGCCCCTTTTGATCACTGTGAACTCGCCGCGGCTGCTGTCGTAGCGCAAGGGGTTGGTGGCGTTGAGTTTGGCTTCCACCCATCCGCGGATGGTCCCGTTGGCATCTGGAGGGCGAGGGGAGATGAAGGGGGGGGAAATGAACATGGGAGGAGGGGCTGGGGAGTTCTCACCTCCCCCCCGCATCAGGTGGGGAAAGCCACCCAACACAACTGCCCAGGTGCCCTTCCAGTGTGCCACCACAATGTCACCCACTTTGGGATGGCTGGGCTGGCACAAGGAGGGTGGGGGAGAGGCGGCTGAGGCCAGCGGGGAGGCGGGGCCAGCCAA
>SOZL01000294.1:0-14537 GCA_009733165.1 Naja naja | reverse complement strand
AAAATAAGACAACAGCAGCAGCCGTCCATTTTCCTGCTCCTCAGAGTCCAGGCAGTCCTTGACTTACAACAGTTCATTTAGTGACCGTTCCAAGTTAGGATGGCACTCAAAAAAAGTGATTCATGACCATTTTTCACACTTTATTTATTTATTTATTTATTTATTGGACTTGTATGCCGCCCCATCTCCGAAGACTTGGGGCGACTCACAACTAAAAACAACAACAATAAATTGTGCTCAGTTTTGCAGCTTTGGCCATGGTTATGCAAATCACTGCCGTTGTTAAGTGAATCATATGGTCGTTAAGTGAATCTGGCTCCCCAATTGTCTCTGCTTGTCAGAAACTGGCTGGGAAAGCCACAACGGGCGATCACTTGATGCTGCAACGGTCATAAGTGCGAAGTCCGGCCGTAAGTCCTTTTTTCCAGCGCTGCCTAACTTTGCACAGTCGCTAAACGAACAATGGTCGTTAAGTTGAGGACTACTGTTCTGTCCTGCCTTAAGAAGGAGCTACTCACCTTGCCTTCGGTGCCGCAGCGCCCCCTCCTGGGCGAAATGGTGCAAGAGCTTGCCTTGGTTGTCCCAGCTGGAGGAGAGCACCACCTAGAGGACAAGAGAGGTAACTGCAGATGACCCAAAGCTTGGGCAAAAATTGGCAAAATTTGGGGAGAAAGTGGACAAGTTTTTGCCCATTCCAACCCCAAATTTTGGCAAAAGCACCTTTGCAGCCATTACAAAGCCCACCGATCCCGGAAAGACTGGACACACTCCACGTAAGTCTTGAAGCAGCGAGCCAAGCCACGTTGCTCCCAGGAAAAGGCTCACTCCATGATGCTCCAACTTTGGAGGTTATTAAGAAGAGAGGCAGGGGGTTGGGCTAGAAGATCTCTAATGTCCCTTCCAACTCTGTTATTCTGTTTCTGTTCTATAGAAGATAAGTAGCTTTGTTAGCCCATACTACCCAGAAAGGAATTGGCCGATCCTTCCTCGGGCCCGCTTAATTCTCCCTCAATTTGCCCTTCTTTCCCACAACGAAAACCACAAATCAGAACGAAAATGGTTGCACGTTTCCTGCTTAAATCTCTTGAAATCATTTACAAAAATTCAAAGTCTTCTCTCCCCCTCCCACCAAAAAAAGAAGGAAAGAAAGAAATTTAGTCTAAAAGAACTTCCAAATGAGATTTTACAGATTTAGGAAAACAGCGGTGGCATTTACTCATGCTAGACTAATGGAACCTCCATGCTCAGAGGCAGTCTATCCCAAGAATACCAATGGCTTGCGAGGTGGTGGGAGGGCGAAACGAGGAAAATCTTATTCATCATCTTCTTTTAATGACACTGCAATCCCTTGCAGGGTGGAGTCTGGGCAACTGAATGGAGCTTTGAGTGTTTTACTGGCCGGATGCCCTTCCTGTCGCCAGTACGGAGTTTTTTGTTGGGCGGATAAATTCTCATTGTGCCCAGAGAGAGAAATAGCTGCCTCTACCTAGAATCGAACTCACAGCCTCCTGATTGTGAGGCAAGAGCGCCGCCTCTAGACTAGCGCACCACTCTAGGAAAACCTCATTATTCTTATTCATTTATTAATTTGTTTATGAATTTAATTTTTATTAAACTAGTAATAATAAGTATTCAATAAAAAATAATTTATGAATTAATTTGTATGTTTATTGTTTGGTGGCAATGAATGGTAGCCTTAGTTTAGATGGACAGAGGGCCCTTTGAATATTTTATCTCCTCATGCTGGTTTCATCCTGGCTTGTTCAAGACCAGGGTTAAGACCAGCTTATTTCCCCAAGGGTGGCTTTATAATTCCCACCCCGATTTTGGGATGGGTGGGGGATGATTAGATTAGATTATTAGATTAGATTAGATTAGATTAGATTAGGATTAACAGAGTTGGAAGGGACCTTGTAGGTCATCTAGTCCAACCCCCCACCCAAGCACCATTTCTGATGAAGGACAACCCAGAGCCTTAAACCTGTGTGGTTTGCTTTCTGGCAAATTCAGAGTGACGAGGGGAAGCATTTACTCCCAACGAAACCACAAAAAGCGTTTTTTCTTTTGGTGTGATACAGGCAGTCCTCACCTTATGACCACAATCGAGAGCGACGTTTCCATTGCTAAGTGAGAAAGCGAGTTTGTCCCCCCCTTTTTAGGACCTGCTGCTGAGACATTAGTTGAGTTTTGTCCCGTTTTACGACCTTCTTGCTGCTGTCATGAGATAAAGTTACTGTGGTTGTTAAGTGAGTTCCATGGCCGTTAAGTGAATCCGGCTTCCCCCGTTGACTTTATTGGTCAAAAAGTCATAAAAGGGGACCCCGTCATAAATTTTGAGCCCAAAATACCTGTCGTGAAGTGAAACATTTGTTCAGTTAATTTTGCTCCATTTTACGACCACCTTGTGCCGCTGTTGTGAAGCGAATCACGGTGGTGGTTAAGTGAGTCACGTGGCCATTAAACAAATCCAGCTTCCCCCCTGGTCTGAAGGTCACAAAAAGGGGATCATGTGACACCTCCCTGGGCTATTTGAACCGTCATAAAGATGAGACAGTGCAACCGCCGTAACTGCGAGCCGACCACCAAACATCTGAATTTTCATCACGTGACCATGGGGGGGAGGAATGCTGTAACAGTCATAAGTCTGAAATAAGTGTCCCAAAAAGTCACTATTTTTCAGGGCCACTGTCACTTTAAACGGTCGCTAAACAAAACAGTCATAAGTTGAAGACCGCCCATCATGCAAAGTTTTCATTTTTGTGCATGGCTAACCAAAGAAAATTTTCACTTACCGGATCCAGTTCCTCCGTCAGCAGGTTCTGAGGACCAGAAAGAAAAGCCCAAATCAAGCCCCCGGACTACACAAACTATCCTCCCCTGCCACCGTTGCCCTTTCCAAAGAAGGAAGAGGCATTATGTGAACACGAATCCCAACTTTTTCATGTGAAGGTTTTGGCTAAAGAACCAGGATCGAACCAAACACCCCTGGATCTTTTTTTTAACCAAAAAAAAAAGTAGTCCTCTAGTTACGATGAGAATGCCTTCCTGCCTATCACGGTCGTAAATTCAGTTATCCTTGCGACCAACCTGATTTGACAACTTTTTCTTTCTTTCTTTAACAGTGGTCGTTCAGGGAATCCATGGTTCGCTTAGCGGCCAGTTTTGCCCAAAATTTGGGTGGGGGGGAATGTCCATTTTGCCGAAAACCATCACAAATGCAGCTACATGCAAATGGACGTAAATGTGGAACAATTGTCGAGTGTGCAGCGTGTGGTCCCATGGGTGAAGAGGCAGCCTTGGGAACTGGGTGATTTTTCCCAACCTTCCAGGGAGGTCCGTCGTAACTTTTGAATAGTCACTACCCAAGTCACTGTAAAGCGAAGACTATGTGAAGTGTCCAGGAAAACCAAGATGGTTTCTGAGATGGATGAAAATTGTGCATCTAACACAACCTCGACAGCCTCCAAATGTGTGGATTTCGTTCATCTCCCAGTTGTGCAATATATATATATATATATATATATATATATATATATATATATATATTTGGGTAGAGTAGTAGAGTCTTGGTGTTGTCTTGTAGGTGGGTTGGAGTAATAGAATACCTCAATTACGTTAGGCTGTGTCTTCAGCTTCGGGAGAACGAAGCTGAAGACACCAGCCTGAAGATGACGGATGAGACACAAACGCTGCCAAGGTATTCTCAACCTACACACAAGACTCCATACACCAAGACCTACATACCTTACCCGTGAAAATTCTGCTATAATATATATATATATATATACATACATACATACATACATATATACATATATATATCTACGAAATCTACGAAAACAAATATATATATATATGTTCTGCCACTTTAAAGACTGGTAGACTTCAACCCCCAGAATTCCTCAGCCAGCCATTGGCTTAAAATGGAGATATATGACGTCTGGCCACATTTCCTGCCGTCTATGGAAATATAATTATCCAATCAAAAACGGGGATAAAAAAATAGTCCAACCACGTTTCTTCATGCTGGCTGGGGAATGTTGGGAGTTAAAGTCCACAGGTCTTGAAAGTTGCCAAGATTGAAAAAAAACAAAAACCCATTTTTTCTAGCGGAAGGGTCTCCAAACTTGGCAAATTTAAGACTTGTGGATTTCAACTCTCAGAATTCCTGAGCTGACATGACTGGAGGAGGAATTCTGGGAATTGAAGTCCACCAGTCTTCAAGCTGTCACGTTGGAAGACCTCCTGGTCTAGAGGCTGAAAATTCACATTTTGACCCCACCTGGATCCTCGCAAAACCCAGTTCTTGGCTTACAACCACAACTGAGCCCAACGTTTCCATCCTAAGCGAGACGGTCATTAAGTGCACTTTTGCCCCATTTTACGACCTTTCCTGCCGCCGTTGTTTAGTGAATCACTGCGGCCCTTGAGTTAGTAACCCTGGCGTTAAGTGAATCCCTGTGGTTGTTAAGTGGGCAGCACGGTCGTTAAGTGAAATCGGGCTTCCCCGTTGACCTTGCTCATCTAAAAGTCACAAAAGGGGACATTGCAACGGTCGTAAATATGAGTCCGTTTCTAAACATCTGAATTTTGATCCAGTGACCATGGGGATGCTGTTACGGTCGTTAAGTGTAAAAAATGTTAACTTTTTTTCAGTGCCATTGTAACTTCGAACAGTCACTAAACAAATTGTTGTCGGTCGAGAACTGTGTTTTTTAACCCGTTAGCCATCAATCAGGGCTTACACCTGGAGAGGAGTGGGGTATAGGCTCTCCTGCTTGAGCAGAGGGTTGGACTAGATGACCATCAAAGTCCCTTCCAACACTGTTATTCTGTTCTATTCTGTTCTGTTCTATTCTATTCTATTCTATTCTATTCTATTCTATTCTATTCTATTCTATTCTATTCTTCTGTTCTGTTGCGTCCTGTTCTGTTCTGTTCTAATTTTCTATTCTATTTTCTATTTCTATCCATGGGAAAATCCATTTGAAATGTACTTGAAATGTGTAAGATGGGTTGAGTGGAGGTTGCTATGGCAACATAGCAAAACAGATGTCCCAACTCCCCCAGCTGTTTATGTGCCTTGCAAAAAAAAAAAAAAAGGAAAAAAAACTCTTTTTAAAAAACAAAAAGGGAATTTGCTGATTGTTTTGTGCTCAGCTGGTGGCAAGGTTTCTAAAAAAAAATTGCAGCTGGGAGGGAAGCCAAACCCATCTATGTTTAGCCCCAGCAGCAGAACAGACCTCCCCCCAAAATAAATATATATATATATATATATATATATATATATATATATATATATATATATCACAAGTTTATTTATTTTATTTTTTTCTCTGTTGGACTTTTTCCGAAAGCAAGTGGCGCTTACAGGGTTCGGAGGCATGTTCCCTCCAGATGTGGGGCTGGAGGGCTCCAACATCTGGACACACCTGTTTGGGGCGTGAGTGGGTTGGGTTAGGTTGGATTGGGCCCGAAATCGTACCCGAGTTTTCTTTAATCCCCTCTTTCTGAGCTCCGGGAAAAAGAGTTCAAACCAAAGTAAGAAATAAAAATAAAAATGTTTTTCTGGAATCAAATCTCTCTCTCTCTCTCTCTCTCTCTCTCTCTCTCTCTCTCTGTGTGTGTGTGTATGTGTGTATATACACACACACACACACACACACACACATATTTCCCCCCCAAGCCGGTATTAGCAAGAGAAAAATAATAGAGTTTATGCCAGCAAGAGTTTGAAGAAGAAAAGTTCTTGCAAACAAGACGTAGGCTGCGAAATTTGACCTGGGGGGAATAGAAGGTGCAGCCCCCAAAGCCCTCTGCACACGCTCCGTGGTTCTCTTTTCTCTTTTCACCACTCAATAACAATAAAAATAAAATAGACAATTTATTTATTTTATTTTTATTGTTATTGATCGGTTTGTATCCTGCCTTTTACTTTTACAAACTAGCCAAGGGGGGGGGGGTAGGGAAAACGTGTTCCTCCCCTTATTAACCCAGAACAACAACCCTGTAGGGTGGGACAGACAGAGAGAGACAGAGACAGAGAAAGAGAAAGAGAGACAGAGAGAGAGAAAGAGACACAGAGAGGGAAACAGAGAGAGAGACACACACGCAGACAGAGAGATAGAGAGAGACAGAGAGACAGACAGAGAGAGAGAGAGAGATACTGGCTTTCATGGCTAAGGCACAACTATAACTCCCTGTATTCTGGTGGTTGGTTCAAAGTCACCCAGTTGACTTTCATACCTAAATAGGACTAGAACTCACAACTGCCTGGTGATTGGCCCAAAGTTACCCAACCTGCTTTCCACGGCTAAGGCAGGACTAGAACTCCCCGTCTTCTAGTTTCTATCCTGGTGCCTTAACCACTAGACTAAATGAGGCCCCAAACTGCAAAATTGCAAGTATTCAAAGCTCATTTCTTTTTTGTGGTGTGCCATGCCAGACTTAAGGGCAACCTTCGCCACCCGGTTCTGAGATCAAATGCCGCCGTGGGGTGGAGAGTCCTCCCAGCCTCTTCAGCCCCCCTACAAAACAGCTGTTGGTGCTGCCCCTCCTCCCCTCGGCTGGTGGGCTGCAGGACCCCGGCCAGCCCAGGCAGCCGTCCAGCCTCCCCGAGGCCAAGCCAGGCCAGCTGCTGGGTGTGGGGTCCAAGGGTGGAGTGGGAAAACAGCGGAAAAGGGGGGGCCTCCCACCACCACACACACACAAAAGCCCCCCCCCACCTGGAGGTCTCAGGGGCACTGCAACTCCCATCTGTCAGAAATGGTGTAGGGTCTCCTGCTTGGGCAGTGGGTTGGACTAGATGACCTACAAGGTCCCTTCCAACTCTGATTATCTTGTTATCTGTTATTTATTCTCTGTTATCCCCTCCACCCCAAAAGGAGGGAGGGCCCTGACTTGTGGCTTGCCCCCCTCCCCATTTAAAGCATGCACCTCTGACTTCCATTGCAGCATGTGTTCTCACCCTCCCCATGCAGGGCCAAACTCTGCCCCCCCCCTGAAAAGTTTGGGAAGCGTGGGGACGTGGGGGGCTTTGCAAGATGAAGAGGTTGGTTAGGGTAAGAATGAGTCCCCACCTGGCTGGGGGCGTGTCCAAGATGTGAGACCCCCCCACCCTTATCCCCTTCACCTGTCCCCCAAAAGTGAAGATAACAGATAACAGATAATCAGAGTTGGAAGGGACCTTGTAGGTCATCTAGTCCAGCCCCTCCACCCAAGCAGGAGACCCTACACCATTTCTGACAGATGGTGAAGGAGAAGGGGTCTCGGCTGCTGGGGAAGGGGTTTCTTCTTGTCTCCAGGCAGGATGCGGGACCCACCCCCGTCTCCCACCCCACTTATCTGCTGGTGGGGCAAGTTGAAGGAGAAGGGGATTTGGGGGCTGAGGAGGGGAGTATCCTTTGCAAAGCCCCCCACCCCCCACCAGGGGCTGCCCCACTGCTGCTGTGGGCCAAACCGCTTTTCCCACAGAGGGGGGCAGGCAAGAAGGAAGGGGGGGATTTTTTTTGCCACTTTCGAAAGTTCTTTAAGTTTAAGGAACTTCAGAGTTCACACGCCAAGCAGGTGAGCAAGAGCGGCCAGTGGGGGTGGGGGCCCCCCTGTGGCCCAGATGGGGCTAAAGGGGCCAGCCCTACTGCCCCCCCCAGTCACCAAGGAGGCACCCCTCTCCCCAGCTGGCAAGCCCCCTTAATACCCCTCCTTGATACACCTGAGTAGAATGGGAATGGGGGTCTTGCATTCCACCCACCCATTGGGGGGGAGGGTAAAAAGAGCCCTCAGCAGATTTGACTTGAGACCCTCCCCCAGTACAGGTGAGGGGGATGAGAGTGGGGAGGGGTCCTGCTTCCTCCACCCTACCCCATCTGCCCCACCCACTAGAGGAGTTCTGCCTGCTGGGGGAGGGGGGAATGAAGGGATACTCTCCCCAGTGGCCAAGCCCCCTCTCCGGAACAGGTGACTGGGATGAGGGAGGGCTCGTGTCCTGTCCCATCCACCAGGGGAAGGTGGCAAGGGATACCCCATCCTCAGCCCCCCAGCCCCCTTTGGTTTCAACCTGCCCCCCCCAGCAGATGAGCGGAGTGAGGGAGGGTCCCGCATCCTACCTGGGGACAAGAAGAGACCCCTCCCCAGCGGCCAAGACCCCTTCCCCTTCACTTTTGGGGGGCAGGTGAAGGGGATAAGAGTGGGGGTCTCCCGTCTTGGCCCCCCCAGCCAGGGGGGGTAAGAAGAGACCCTTCCCCAGGCACCCCGCCCCCTCACCTGCGGCAGGGCACCGGCGGCATGCTCGGGGTCCGGGCGGGCGGCGTGGCGGGGCCAGGCGGCCAGCCAGAGGCTGAGCGAGGCGAGGAGAAGCGCGGAGAAGGAGGCCAGCGCCAGAGCCAGCAGCACCAGCCGGCCAGGCGCGTCCCGTGCCCGGCGGCGCCTGCCCATGGCCGGCCCGGAACCCGAGGCGCTCTGCAGCCGGCCGGAGCTGGAGGAGGAGGAGGAGGAGGAGGAGGCGGCGGCCGGAGGGGTGGCCGGAGGGGCCGGAGGAGGAGGAGGAGGAAGCGAGGCCGCCGAAGGGAAGCCGAGCTCGGCCGGCCGCCAGCAGCAGCAGCAGCAGCAGCAACAGCAGCGCCCGGTGCCTCGAAGAGGCGCAGCCCGGGAACTGCGGGGCAGGCAAAGGAACGCCCGCCGGAGGGGCTGGGCGGAGAAAGAGCCGGGACGAGCAGCAAAGCCTCCCCGGACGGCAGCAGTCTACCTTGGCCAAAGTTTTGGGGTCGATTCCTGCCGCTGGCCGGGCATTCGCTTGGGGCACGGCCGATATCCGAAGACATCCCGGCGGGGTGGAACGCCACGTCCCATCATCCCCAGCCCGCAACAGTTTGGGGAAACTGTGGGACGAGGGATAGCCAGCCAGCAGCAGAGCCTCTCCGGACGGGAGCAGTCTACCTTGGCAGGCTACCTTCCAGCCAGCCTGGCACTGCCTGTCCCCGGAGGTCGGACGCTTCCTCCTGCCCCGTCCCGCAGGCCAGGCAGCGCTGGGCACGGGCTCGTCTTCGGAGAGGGGCTTCCCGGTGGGGTTGGACTGCAGACCCCATCATCCCCAGCCCGCATCAAAGCTCCAGCTTGGGGGAAACCGTGGGGTGGGGGAGAGGCAGACCGAGGGCAGCCGCAGCCGGGGACTCCCGGCCACGAGAGGAAGCCCTCCACAGAGCCTCCCCGCATAAGCGCAGTCTACCTTGCAGTCTATCTACGTGCCAGTTGAACCTCTGCATCGCGGTGCCGCTTCTTACTCAGCCCCCCCCCCAACCGCGCACCCATGTCCGGACAAAGGCTTGCCGGAGGGATCGGACTCCAGCCCCCATCATCCCCGGCCTCTAAGGCTCCAGCTCGGGGAAACTACGGGGTCGGGGAGAGGCCAAAGCCGAACGCAGCCAGCGCCAGGGACTCCAGGTGGCGAGAGAGAAAACCCTCCGCAGAGCCTCCCTGGAGAAGCTCAGTCTACCTTCTCGCTGCCCTGCCTGTTTCCGGGACGCTTCCAGCCCCTTTGGCTGGGCATCGCTGGCCCCGGAGAGTTGGGATTTGCCCACATTTGCCCTGGGGCTTCCTGGAGGAGTTGGGACTCCAAACCCCATCATCCCCAGCAGCCACCCAGGTTGCTTCTCAGGGAAAACTCCAACGCTGGACTGAGATCCTCAGATTCCGGGCTTGGAGGGGGGGGGGGTCCCCCGGAGAGCAGCTGTACCCACTTTCCCTGCCGGCTTTTTCGGAGAACTGGGACTCCAGGTTCCATCATTCCCGGCCCGTAGGATTGGATAAGCTGTAGGCTTCAAGGCTCCGGTCCTGGGTAGAGATTCCCGGGATCGGGAGGGGGCTGGGAGGGGGGTCTCCAAAAGGGCTGTCCCCTCCCCTTTGTCTGGCTGCATCCCGGACGGGTGGACTCCAAGCCCCATCGTTCCCAGTCGGCATGCAGGCTGTACTCTGGGAAAGCTGCGCTGGACGTAGATCCGTGTATTTGAGGGAGGGAACTGAGGGGGGTGCTCAGCTGGGGAGAAGGGTCCTCGCCCCCTCCCCACTTGCAATCACCCCCTCCCCATGCTTAGGGGGCCAACCTCGATCCCCTTAATTGGGGGGGCTGAGCCCCACCCATTGAACCCTCCCCGCCTGAAGCACGTCTGGAAGGAGACCCAGGCCCATGGGGGGGGGTTCCCCCAACCTCCTTCCCCCCTTCCCTGCCTGCATTTTCCTTTCTCCCCCCCAACCTATCCCCAGTCTTAAAAATGTCTGTGCCTCGCTTCCCACTGGCCCCCATTGGAGGTAGCGTGGCCGAGCGGTCTAAGGCGCTGGATTTAGGCTCCAGTCCCCCCGGGGGCGTGGGTTCGAATCCCACCGCTGCCAAGAATGGTTTTCCTTCTCCGTGGCTTTTGTCGGGCCGGACGATGCTTCTCCGGACACGGAAGGGGGAAGGATCGTGTCGCGGTCTCCACGGGTCAATAACACTCCCACCACACCACTTTTTTTAATTAGTCGAAGCGTGTAAAATCGCCTGTTATGTAGACCTCTTGGCGGTACTTTTTTCCAACCAGCGTTGGTGGTATAGTGGTGAGCATAGCTGCCTTCCAAGCAGTTGACCCGGGTTCGATTCCCGGCCAACGCAGTTTCCTTTTCTTTTCCCCTGTTTTGGCAATTCATTTTTCTTTGCACAAAGTAACACGCCCCTCCCCGCCCCCAATATTTTTATGCAAGGGGCGGTTTTTGCCCCTCCCCGCCCCAATTCGTAAGATGCTTCATTCTCCCCGCCCCCGCAGCGCAAGAGGCGCCCCCTGCTGGCCTGTTGAATTCAAGCAAGAAAAACAAACAAACATGTTTTCCAGAAAACCACATTCAGCAAGCCAGGAAAGGGGAATGAAAATGGAAATAATTCTAATTATTTCTTGGCTGCAGAGCCAGCTATGCAGGGCGTGCAAGAGGTGGGGGAAAGTGTGCAGCCTTCTTTGGAAGAGGGTTTTTTTGTTTTGTTTCTGTGGGACTTCTCTACCTCGCAGTCGTGGTGCAGGATTTTGCTGAAGAGGGAAATGGGAAGGACCCCACTATGGAAAGGTGCAAAAAAAAAAATACATTAATCATTTTAATCATCATCATCTCCTTTTAATGACCCTGTAATCCCTTGCAGGGTGCAGTCTGGGCAACTGAATGGAGCTAGCAGTATGTTTTACTGGCCGGATGCCCTTCCTATCACCAGTGTGGAGTCATGTTCGGCAGATATATTCTCATTGTGCCAAGAGAGAGAAATATCTGCCTTTACCTAGGATCCAACTCACGGCCTCCTGATTGTGAAGCAAAAGCTCCGCTGCTAGGCCAACGCACCACTCATTTCCATTCTACAATGGACCCCCAAATTTGAATGGCAACTGAATGGAGGTGAATGTTTTTACTGGCCAGATGCCCTTCCTGTTGCCAGGGCGGAGTTTTTTGTTCAGCAGATATATTCTCATTGTGCCCAGAAAGAGAAATATCTTACCTTCCTCACATTAATCATTTTAATGAACGTTCAAAATTACAACGGTGCCGTTACAGTGAGACTGATGATCCTTTTTCACACTTACGTGACCTTTATAGGAATGAATGAATTCTTTATTGGCCATGTGATTAGACACACAAGGAATCTGTCTTGTAGCATCTACATCAGTCACACAATCAAAATTCGGGCACTTGGCAACGGGTTCATAATTATGACGGTCGCAGTGACCTTCTGATGAGAAAAATCAGGGAGGAAGCCAAGATTCGCTTAACAATCCCCGTCGCTAACTGAACCAAAGTGCACTTGGTTTGCTTAACAACCACGGTGGCATGAGAGGTCGTAAAACGAGGCAAAGGTGAACAAATTTGCTTCAATAAAGGTCTTGCTTAGTAGCAGAGATGTTGGACTCAATTGTGGTCGTAAGTCAAGGACTACCTGTACCTTGGGGGTGGGTGAACTGCTCCTGCCTCTGGAAGTTTGATCTAAGCCCTTGCAAAAGTAGCTTCTCTGTTGTGGTAGACAAACCATTCGGTTCACATTGCACAGACCCAAAAATCTCCAGTACTGGTTTTTGACAACTTGAAGATGGGTGGACTTCAACTCCCAGAATCCCCCAGCGAGCATGCTGGGGGAAGGGGCGGGGTTAGGATGGGACTTCCTTTTTCTTTGCCTGTTGGGACACAGCAAACCTTAGAAATACAGGAAGTCCTTAAAGGTACCGCTATTTGCTCAGCCAGTTCAAAGTTACAATGACACTGAAAAATGTGACTTAGGACAGGTCCTCGCGCTTATGACCATCATAGCTTTCCTGTGGTTGAATTTGGGTGCCTAGCAACCAAAAGTTAAGGATGATGGTTGCAGTATCCTGGGATTACATGGTCTCTATTTGCAACCCAGCCGGTTCCCGATGAGCAAAGTCAACAGAGAAGGTGGCAGTTGCATGACACCTCACTTAACGATCGTGGCAAAACAGGTTGTAAAATCAGGTCATGTGATGCCTCACTTAATGACTGTCCTGCTTAACAATGGATTTTCCAATACCGTTGTTCGAGGCAGCCTGATTTGCATCCAGGAGAGTCAGATGACTTAATGAGCCCAGTGGGCTTACGGCCTCAATGTTACGACGCTGGGAATGACCCGAGGAAGTGAAACTGACCACAAAGAATGCAAAAATAATGAAAACTGAACAGAAAGGGAAATGAAAATGGCACCCACAGCAACTTTTAAGATGGGGTAGGGAACAATGGCCTTTTACTCCCAGAATTCCTGAGCTAGCCATGAGTCATAAAAGGGCCATTGTTCCCCATGGTGGCTCAGGAATTGTGGGAGTTGAAGTCCACGAGTCATAAAAGGACCACTGTTTCCCACCTGCTTTAAGATGTCTGGACTTTGATTCCCAGAATTCCCTAGCCAGTTTTCACAAATTTCCTGACTACAAGTGTGGGCACTGTGCCCCCCGCCCCCCAGGGCTAACACAATCTGTACACAAGGACCACCCTGGGGAAATTCTTGTCCCCGCCCACCCAAGTCTTGCAATCCTGAGATCCCCAGACGTCCCAGAAGCTTCCAATGGGTTTACAAGTGGTCCACCAGTTCTGACCGTACTGGAGCCAGCCCATTACAGTCGTAAAACAGGTCATACGACCAATCTGGTTTCCCCCCCCTCCTTTTGAGGTGGTTAAGCGAACGCCGTGGTCATTAAGCAAACCAGTGGTTCGTTGTGGATGCAGTTTTGCTGGAAAATGGAAGTTTTTGCTACTTTTAGGCAAAATTGTTGTAAAATGTAGTCAGCAAGACACTGCAAACAGTAAATGCGACCCTTGCCCAATGCCTGAAGGTGAAAGGTGTGTGTGTGTGTGTGTGTGTGTGTGTGTGTGTGATACGACCACAGGGACCCCCACCAAAGAAACGTCAGAACTTCAGGTCTGGGTTGTTAAGCCCCCTTCTTTGAAGTCGGTCGTAATTTCAAACGGACAGTAAGCAAGCGGTTATGAGGACCGCCTGCATTCTGAAAGAGAAGCCCACCCTCTCTACCCCCATTTGCACAATTTCAAACTTCACAAAGTCAACCGTTAGTTTAAAAGTTTTTATTTATTTTTTCTTTTTTTTTGTCCAGAAAGTTACAAATTTTGCAGAAAAAGCAAATAGCAAGAATCTCAAAAACGCTTAAGATGTTTCGCTTCCATCCTCCCTCCGTTGCTGGGGGGGGGGTGAGACTATGGTCCTGGTGCTGCATCAAAGCCGCCAGCCTCTCTCCCCACACACTCTGACCCCCTCCCCAATTCCCCACCCACCCGCTAGCGGGAAAGAAGCAGAACCAGGAAGACAAAAATGGATCTTCTTTAAAAACATGCTATGCAGGACTCACAATAAAACTCAGCCAAAACCAGGCTTACTCCCCCCCCCCCATAAAAGTTTCGAATTAAAAATAAGGTCAATGTAAGAATTTTGGGGTGCTCGGATGCCCCACCCCCACCCCAAACCCAGTGGGAGTGAAGACACAACGCACCCAAGTCAAGAAACCTCCTCGTTTTTCAACATAAATAAATCACCCCAACCAGATACAACAGGGAAACCTACTATGCGGAGAGGTCCAGCCCATGGAGGGAAAAGGGGGGTGCAGCAGAAATCAGGATAAAAAGCACCCACCCGCAAACAGGTACAGATTTGGCGTCACCTCTATTAAAAACAACCTTAGTTTTCCTTTGGCAACTGGGCAGGTCAGCTGCCCCCACCCCACCCAGGACTCTCGAGTGTCTGCCCCACCACCTGCCCCTCCCCCAAACGTCCAGACTCATGAACAAATCGCCGTCACCCCGCCGCAGCTCCTCTCCAGCCGGACAGGAGCCCCTTCAGTTCTCTTCGTCGCTGTCGTCTGGACTGATGGCCGGGCTGGTGAGGCTGTAGGTGGGCGACGTGGGGCTGTAGCCGGGAGAGGTTGGGGAGTAGGTGGAGCCTTTGGGGGAGGTCGGCGAGTAGGTGGGCGAGGTCGGGCTGTACTTGGGGGAGGTGGGCGAGTAGGTGGGCGAGG
>SOZL01000293.1:27919-55200 GCA_009733165.1 Naja naja | reverse complement strand
TATATATATATATATATATATATATATATATATATATATATATACACACACACACACACACACACACACACACACACATATAGAGAGATATCTATATCAATCTATATCAATATATATATCAATATCTGTCTGTCTGTCTGTCTATCTATCTATCTATCCATCTATCGAGAGAAACAGATATATTGATGTATGCATGTATGCAGGTCTTGGTGTGTTCGGGTCTTTTCCTGTGTGAGATTGAGAGTATCTTACCCATGAAAATCTATGAAAACAAATATGCATGTATGTATATATACATAAATACACACATGTTTGGGTCCGTCCCTGGTAGCCCTCTAGGCACTTGGATGGGGTTATTATCTACCCGCTCACTTTCACCCAGGTAACACAAGGTTGCCATTGATTTCCGGGCATGGAGAATCCCCAAATTGCTATTTTCCAAAATAGTTTTCTTAACCAAATTGTGGGATTTCAAAAGAACTCTTCCCCGCCCCCCCGCCACAAACACACACACACACAGACACACAGTTGAGTTTGTGGTATTTATTTTTAACCGTTCCTGCTTAGATATGTCATATGTCATGGGTGGGTGAGTGAGCGTTCTTGGGTTTAATGTTGAAATGACATTAAATCAAGTTGGTTTATGTGTAAACGCCCCCCCATTTCCCTGCCACAGATGATAAGTTGATGTTCCTGGTTAATGTTTTCCTTAAGGCCATCTAGAACTAAGGAGAAATTTCCTGACAGTGAGGACAATTAATCAGTGGAACAACTTGCCTCCAGAAGTTGGGAATGCTCCACACTGGAAGTTTTCAAGAAGAGACTGGATAACCCTTTGTCTGAAGTGGTATAGGGTTTTCTGTCTGAGCAGGGGGTTGGACTAGAAGACCTCCAAGGTCCCTTCCAACTCCGTTATTCTATTATTAGAGGTAATCTTTGACTTAATGACCACAATTGAGCTCTAGTTGGGTCATGAAACATGTATTCTCTTCTATTGCCTTCATTCATGTTATTAAACTGGCAGGGAAATTCCTTGAGATCATGGGAGAGGCTTTAATTTCATGTGCCCTCATGTTCCTCTCACATACTTCCAACTCTGTTTATTCTATTCTATTCTAATCTGTTCTGTTCTGTTCTATTCTATTCTATTCTATTCTATTTTTATTCTATTCTATTCTATTCTAGTTGTGGTTGAGTCAGTAAAAAAATCAGGGCTTAAGATAAGAGTAGAGGAGGATATATTTTTTCCTGAGACAGAAACAAGCCCAAATTATTTTATGACTCTGAAAGAAAATTGTGGTTCACATGTGGTATTATGGAGGGGAGTTTTTGACACTTGTCAGCAGACTTACTGCTCCGTGTTGAAATTTGATAGCACGATCTTAAGAGCGAGAAAAGCAGTATTGCAAAAATTGCTTTGGTAGATTTAAGCAGTTTTTGTAAGGGGGTTACCCACTTCTGAATCATTTCATCCACTCATTTCTTCATTCATTCGATCAGTTTATAGAGCCACCTGTCTCAAACCAGTGACTCTGGGCTGCTGCAAATAATTGAATTGGATATTTTATTTGGCCAAGTGGGATTAGCAGGAGATCCTATACCATTTCAGATAAATGGCTGTCCAGTCTCTACTTGAAAACTACCAGTGTTGGAGCATTTACAACTTCTGGAGACAAGTTATTCCACTGACGTATTGTTCTATCAGGAAATTCCTCCTTAGTTCTAAGTTGCTTCTCTCCTTGATTAGTTTCCACCAATTACTTCTTGTCCTGCCTTCTGGTGCTTTGGAGAATAGCTTGACTCCCTCTTCTTTGGGGCAGCCCCTCAAATACCAAATACTGGAGCAGTGCTACCATCATGTCATGGTTCTTCTTTTCATTAAACTAGACAAACCCAATTCCTGCAACTGTTCTTCATATGTTTTAGTGTCCTAATCATTTTTGTTGCCCTTCTCTGTACTCCTTCTAGAGTCTTACATCTTTTTTATAATATGGTGACCAAAACTGGATGCAACATTCTAAGTGTGGTCTTAGAATACTGAAAATAAACTAAGATAGAATTTGTCCCCAGTACTGAAGCACTCAGTGTCCATGCAAAGCAACCAAGAATAATAACAACAACAACAACAATAATAATAACAATAACAACAATAATAATAATCCCTCCAAGGAGAACTTTACCCTGTCATGGTGGAAGGGCTTGCTGTCCTAGTGATCCTAAATGCTATGCTGAACAGGTGCAACCATATCAGACAAGTCTTCGGTGAAGGGACAAAATTTGCTCCACAACCCATTTAAACATGGTGAATACAAGAAAAACGAAATTTATGCCAGCTAAATCATTGCCTGGATTAACAAGGATTTTGTTGGATGCTATGGCTCCTGGGCATTCTTTGCAAAATGAGCTACAGGGCTCAGCTCCCTCTGCTAGGCAACAGGGCATGGGGCTGACAAGTTACTGGAAGAAAAATCAGAAAAGTGGGAAGAAAATATCTTGATTATGGAACCTGAACAGTTCCTAGGTCCTTGGTTAGGACTCAAGCTGTTGAGCTACCAACAAGCCCCAAAGGCTGTGAATCTCACTAAAGATTAAATAATAATAATAATAATAATAATAATAATAATAATAATACCTTTTAAAAAGATACCTAGGATGTTGGCAGCAACCCGTATCAATCATTAGCACCAGGCAATGATATTTGTGATACATTTTTAAATGTTCAGTTGACTGAGTTTCATATTTAATGAATAAAAGATGATAATAACAACAACATGGATGACTAAAACTGTATGCAAAAAGCCCCACTGAACTTGAATCAATACTCAACACAGTTCAACTGTTCAGCAGCGACATGAGAATGAATTTGGACTTGAAAAATGTGCTGTATTATCCATGCAGCGAGGAAAAATGGAAAAAAAAAACATACAGAAGGAATAGAACTGGGAAATGGAAGCATCATGAAAGCATTAGCAAAGGATGACAGTTACAAATACCTAGGCATATTGGAAGCAGATAACATCTTGAATGGAAAAGTCAAAGAGTCAACGCAAAAGGAATACATCAGGACGGTTTGCTCAAAGCTGAATGCTGGAAACATAATTAAAGCCATTAATACCTGGGCAGTTCCAGTGTTACGCTACCCCGCTGGAATCATCAATTGGGCTGTGGCTGAACTGGAAAACTTGGACTGGAAAATATGTAAGCTATTGAATATGTACCATGTTTTTACATCCACAAAGTGACATCGACAGGTTGTACCTGCCGAGCAGAATAGTGGGCAGAGAGGGCTTTTGCAAATCCATCAAACCATTGAAGAAGAGTTACTCAGAGTTACAGTTACTCATGCACTCGTTACCTCCCGTATAGACTACTGCAATGCTCTCTACATAGGGCTGCCCTTGAGGACCACTCGGAGGATCCAACTGGTGCAGAATGCGGCCGCACAGGTTGTGATGGGAGTATCCTGATACTCCCATATTACACCCCTCCTGCATGAGCTGCATTGGTTGCCGGTTGCCCTCCAGGTGAGATTCAAGGTGCTGGTAATCACCTACAAAGCCTTGCATGGCTTAGGTCTGGGGTATTTATGGGAAAATCTACTGCCAGCAATGACTGCCCAACGTCCCGTGTGCTCCCACAGACAGGGCCTCCTTGGTGTGCCGTCAGCCGGACAGTGTCAGCTGGCGACCCCCAGGGGTAGGGCCTTCTCTGTGAGGGCACCCACCCTGTGGAATCAGCTGCCCCTGGAGCTTCGGATGGCTCCTGACCTTTGATCCTTCCGTCGTGACCTGAAAACGTGGCTCTTCCAGCTTGCCAACCTGGACTGATGGGGGGAGGGGTTTTAGTGATGGTTTGTTAGTTTTAATTAATATATTGGGCTGCTAGTTTAATTGTTTTTTAAGATTTGTATTGTATGTGTTTTATTGCTGTGAGCCACCCTGAGTCCTTCGGGAGATAGGGCGGCATAGAAATCCCAATATAAATAAAATAAATTTAATTTAATAATTGGGCTTGTATGCCTCCTCTCCGAAAGGACTCGCAGCTCACAACTAAAAAATACAAACAATAAATACTTTAAAAATAAATTAAACCCAACAAGCCCAAATAAAATCAATTTATTTTTATTTAAAAATAAATAAATGCAGAGATAGATAAGGGAGTTTAAAACCCCTCCCCTTATCTTGATGTGTATTTAGTAAAACGAAGAGCCAACATGTTAATTCCCCCCCACCCCCTTTTTAGAACGATCTTTTCCAGAGTTTCCCAGGACACATCTGACTGTGGAATTTTTATGGTCTCTTCATCTCCTGGCTGTCTCTCCCAGAGGTGATAGATGCCGGCCATCTGGGTTTCATCCCTCCATTGTATCATGTGTAGGTTATACAAATTCGATATAAGATTAAATATATTCAGGTTACATCAAGAAGGATTTCATTATCAGTCTCCCCCTTTTTCTTCTTCCATTGAAGAAATGACAGATACACGGATCTGACATCATGTCTGCAAGAAAACAACCAAGCTCACAGAGCCCCAGGGACCCCTCATGAGATGGATGTTTCATCACAGATGTTGGCCATTGTGCCAGCCTCAGGGCCTTGTGACCAGGGCAAACTGGGGGTTCAGACTGCTGAGAGTGCATTCTTTGAAATGGGGGGGGGGAGTGAGGAGAAGGACAAGCTGGAAGACCCAAATGTGTTGCAAGAAGAGGACTGGGTCAGTTCCTGTTTTCAGGATTATTCTGGAGAGGGGCTGCCAGTCAGATGTGCTCAAGGAAGTATGTGAGAGGAACATGGGGGCCCATGAAATTAAAGTCTCTCCCATGATCTCAAGGAATTTCCCTGCCAGTTGAATAACATGAATGAAGGCAATAGAAGAGAAACACGTTTCATGACCCAACTAGGGAACATCATCAGTGCTAGAAGGGAGTGGGGTTTGCAGAGAGGAGGAGGAGGATTGTGGGGTCCTTGGTGCTCTCTGAGTTTGACTTCCTTGCAGATGTTTCATGACCAAACTAGGGCTCAACTGTGGTCGTTAAGTCAAAGATTAATAACAGAACAACAGAGTTGGAAGGGACCTTGGAGGTCTTCTAGTCCAACCCCCCCCCCTGCTCAAGCAGGAAACCCTACACCACTTCAGACAAATGGTTGTCCAGTCTCTTCTTTAAAAATTCCCATGTTGAAGCACCTAGAACTTCTGGAAGCAAGTTGTTCCACTGCTTGATTGTTCCGTATATATTTTATTTTTATTCATAAACATTTTGAATATCATTTACAAAAAAGCAAAGGAAAAACAGACAGAAGTATCCACATATATACTAATAGCAATAATAATAGTGTAACAAAATAATTTTAACTACATTTCTTTGTGTTAGCTTATTTATAATTCTGTTAATTATATCAACATGTTCATAATTATCAACCCTCTTTGTATTTAATTCAAACATAACAATAGTCTTTCTTTGCCTAATTTCTACCTCTTATCTCTAACCACTCATAAAATCTGTGCCATGTTAAGTAATATTCTGTGTCTTCTTTGTCCTTTATGTTTAATGTCAATCTATCCATCTCTGCACAGTCTAGTATTTTCCGAATTACTTCCTCATCTGATGGGGTGTTCTCATTTTTCCAATATTATGCAAATACAATCCTTGCAGATGTCAATACATGCAAAACTAAATATACAGTCCCTTTGGCATTATACCCAACAAAAATATTTCTGGTTTCAACTGCTTGATTGTTCCAATTGTCAGGAAAGGTTTATTCATTTATTTGATTTGTCAATCGCTTACAAGATAATAGATGTAAGTATAAACATGAGTAAGAGTATAGGAAATAGGTACGAATAAATGGGGACAATAGGACAGGGATGGTAGGCACGATGGTGCACTTACAGACCTCTTAGGAATGGAGTAAGGTCAATAGTGGTTAGTTTGTGGTTAAAGGAGTGGGGATTATAGAGTGATAACAGAGTGAGGTAATGCACTCCAACTCTGTTTGTGATTCTTATTTTCTGCAATCAAGTTTGAAGTGCTTTACATTGAGTTTGTATCTGTTGTGTGCTCTTGTATTGTTTAAAAAAAGAAAGAAAAAACACAGGTTTTTCCTCCAAAAGGCCACAGTCCAGCAAACAAGAGCTAAATGAGGGGGAATGTAGAGAAGTAACACCAAAAGAAAAAATAAGAAAAAAAAAAAAGCTTTCTGTCAAAGAGAAAACACAGCCACTATATAATATCCAAGGCTCTTTTGTTGAATTCCAAACAAAATTTACAGTTCTCTTTCCAAGGTCACTGCAATCTTCTTTCTTTCAACTCCAGATTCCAGCCACGGATAGTATCCCAGAGGAGCACCTGTATAAACCATCTTCCATGCTCATCCCACTATCTTATCAATAAACAGGCTCAGAGTCCTTAAAATGTAACACCAGCTCTTCCTTTTCTCAAAGTTATCAGACACTCAGGCAAGAACAAGAAAACGATGTTTCCAAGCCTCTGGGTGTTACTTACTTTCCTCTGCTTTCACTTCCCTCCTTATATTCAAAACAAAAGAAAAAGAAAAAAAAAGAAAGAAATTAAGAAGGACAATAAGGCACTAAAAAAAGAAAAAGGAAAAAAGTCTTAAACAAAAAAAGTATTAAGTAATTATTTAAAGAAATAAAAAGAAAAACCAGTCCAGTTTAAAATTAAGAAGCGTTTGTAAAAAAAATCCAGCAATAAAAAGAATTACAAAAAAACCCCCCACTAAGTTTGACTCAGGCTTAATCTCGCCGCTTAACCTCTTCTGTCTTCAATTTTAACTTTACTTCTAGTCTTTTGGGATGTTCTCTCAAATAATACTGAATAGAAATTATCTCACTAAACCGACACACTTCCTTCCCAACTTTCTTCCGTTCCGGAGCTGTCCCAGCTTCAGCAGCTGTAATGGCCACCTCTCTGCCTCCAGAAAAAGGGCTTCTCCTGGATTTACCAAGGACTTTGCGATATCCCTGGGATCAGCAGGATGTGCCCTTCTCTATCACCATCTCTATGGGATGGTTTAGGTCCAAAAGGACCGTCCAGCAGCAGAAATATCGAGGGCAATCTTGGAGCTTCACGATCACGCATTGTACCACCACAACGCCAGCCCTGTCCTCCCTGTGCTCTTGTATCATTGTAGTTGAAGCTGAAGTAGTCATTGACTGGTAGGACATTGTAGCAGATAATTTTGTGTGCTACACTTAAGTCTAACCATGGGCAGCGTAGTTTAAGGTTGTCCAAGCCCAACATCTCAAGCCTGCTGATATAGGGTATTCTATTGCCAGCAGAGGAGTGTAGTACTCTTCTTGTGAAATACTTCTGGACTCGCTCAATTGTATTAATGTCTCATATGCAGTGCGGATTCCAGACTGATGAGTTGTATTCAAGTATTGGTCTGGCAAAATTTTTGTATGCTCTAGTTAGCAATTTGATATTTCTGAAGGAGAAGCTTTGTAAGATTAGATTTAGAACTCTTAATGCCTTTTTGGCAATGCTGTTACAGTGAGCTCTGGTGCTTAGGTCATTTGAGATGAGTACTCCAAGGTCCTTGACAGAGTGAGGATCATCAACAAGGTCATATCCACCTAGTTTGTATCTGGTGTACTGATTTTTTTTTTACCAATGTGTAGAAAAGAGCATTTGTTGGTCGAGATTTGGAGTTGCCAGATGTTTGACCATTCAGACACATAAGCAAGGTCACTTTGAAGGACGGTAGCATTGTTGGTGATGTTGAATAGTTTTACGTCATCTGCAAAGAGGACGCAGTTGTTTATAAGGTGATTGCAAAGGTCATTTATATAAAGTATAAAGAGTGTGGGTCTTAGAACGCTGCCTTGGGGGACACCGCTGTTAACTGGAGCAGTGTTTGATGTAGCGCTCCCTATTTTTATTATTTGTTGCCTGTTTGACAGGAATGCAGTAATCCACTTATGGAGGGATCTGGAAATGCTGTAAGAGTTTAGTTTTAACAGTAGTTTGTCATGTACCACTGAATCAAAGACTTTGCAGAAGTCTGTGTAAATTGCATCTACAGCTTTATCCTGGTCAAGCAGAGTAGTCCATGTGTTTTTGCAGTGTAGGAGTTGTAGATTGCAGGACAATTTTTTCCTGAAACCAAATTGTTTTTTGGAGAGTAGGTTGTTTGACTCTAAGTGGAGAGTGATGAATTGGTTAATGATTGATTCCATGACTTTGCACATGACATAACACAGTGAGATTGGTCTGTAGTTTTCAACCAGGCTGGGGTCACCTTTTCTGAAGATAGGGATGACCGTAGCTAAGGACCATAGGTTTGGTAAGGAGCTGGTTCTGAATGATATCTCATATATAATGCTTAGGGTTCCACATGGCAGAGGAGAGCTTTTTAAAGAAGTATGCACATAATCCATCGGGGCCAATAGATAGGGATGGTTTTAGGTTTTGTAGTGCCTTTTCTACGTTATCTTCTGTAAAGTCAGTATGTAGTAGGTCATTACAGTTAGTTGTGGTAAGACTAGGAAATGTGGGGCACGAACCATTGCTGTTTACAAAGACTGAGCTGAAGAATGTGTTGAAGAGATTGGCCTTAACAGCTTCATCGTTGCAGTCTTTCCCATTTGGTCCTTTTAGGGGTGGGATGGTTCTTGATTCTTTAAGTTTGGTCTTAACAAAATTGTAGAAGGCGTGGTGGATTTTGTAATGAGGAGGTTTTCCTCTTGCTTGCAGTGGTAATTAGTGCATGCTGCCTTTATCTGTCAGCGTAGGGTGTTGCACTGGTTTTTAAAGTTTGCTACGTAGCTAGTTTTGTTTTCATGCCATAGCGATCTTTTTTTTTTTTGATTGAAGTTTCCTTATTGTTATGGGTAATTTGTTTTTCTTTTGGGGGTTACTAATGGTACAAATAATTTAATGACTCTTTCAAGTTCAAACAAGAATGCATTATAATGGTCTTCTGTAATATTACAGCTAGAGAAGAGAATGTGCCAGTCAAGAGATGATAAGTCAGCATCTATGAGATCATAGTTGGCTTTTTTGAAGTTGTATTTTGGGGATCCATCACTATGATCTTCTTTGTGAGGGTGTAAATTGAGACAAAAGTCGATCATACTGTGGTCACTGTTTGAAAAGGGTTCTTGTATTTGTAGGCCATATGTTGCATTTGAGCTGTTGCAGAAGATAAGGTCAAGGCAGTTACTGAGTCTAGTGTTGTTAGTTACTAACTGAGAGGTTGTTTCCTTGATCAGTTTCCATTCACGCTTCTCATCCTGCCTTCCCATTTATAATGCTGAATTACTTGGCTATCTACAGGTGAACGGAGGGTTCAAATTGGAGGCTTCCAACCAGTAGCAGCGTGGAACCTGAGCTGCTGGTCAGACACTGCCATTATAGATGGCAGTTTTTCCTCTGGTTGGTTTTGATAGATACGGAGATCTCAACTGCTTATTGAAGGTTACTAGTGTTAGCATGGGAGATGTAGTTAGTTCCTGGGGTTTCCCTGGAAGGTGTGAAGCAGAAGGAAGTAAAATCTATAATTCTAGAATGTTTCAAACTCAACTGCGGGCAAAACTCATATTCATTTCGTTTCATTTTCCCACAACATTTCTGTTTTTCTACAGGAGCTCCAGATGGTTGGCAAAATGCCCCCCCCCATTTTTATTTCCAAAAAATATCAAATACGTTAGGCTGAAAGTATTATTTTACTGCATCATGCATCCCAAACCCAGCTGGGAATAAATATATTTCCCAGGCAACTGAGTAATAAATGCAAGGGTAAGTAATTCTGTGGTTGTACACATATTCTTTTTGTAGTGTCTGTGGAGATTCTCAGTCATCTAGGTCATGGTTTGTCTCAAAGGGTTTTTTTCAAAAGGGAACCAGACTTGCTTGGTTTTCCCTTTGAAGACGTTTCACTTGTCCTCCAAGAAGCTTCTCCAGCTCTGACTGAATGGTGGAGGATAGAAGGATTTATATCCCTTACAGTCATCTGGTTGTTAGTCCTCTCTCTGAGAATTGGGCAAGTATATGGGGACCCCTATCACTTTCAACCTAGATCCCAAGGTGCCACCAATTCGTTTAAAGCCCAGAAGGGTCCCATTTGCCTTAAAGGAAAAAACTGATGCACAATTAGATAAACTAATAGCTCAAGGAGTTTTAGAGCCCACTGACCACTCCAGATGGGAGACACCCATAGTCACACCAGTCAAGACTGATGGGTCAGTAAGAATCTGTGGAGACTATAAGGGGACTTGAACCATACGCTTCAACAGAGCGATATCCAGTTCCAGTGGTGCATCATTTATTACATTCACTTGGCAGGGGCACAGTCTTTGCAAATTGGATCTGGCCCAGGCATATCAACAACTAACAGTTGATGATGCCACTGCAGAAGCCCAAACCATTGTGACTCATAGAGGTGCCTTCAAATGTAAAAGGTCACAAACCTGTGTTAGGCATTGTGGCAGGAGACAAACCTACACCCACTATCCTGTCACCAAGAATGCTGAGGTGGACTGAATTTCTTGCAGCTTATTCATACAAACTGATTCACAGGCCTGGCAAGGACATTGGACATGCTGATGCGCTGAGTCGTTGCCCACTTCCTTGTCACAAGGAGGACTTTGAACCTGAAACACACACCTTTTTCCTAGAAACTGTTGCTAAGCTTCCAGTTCATGCTGCTGAAATTGCCAGAGAGACTGCCAAAGACACTGTGTTGGCTCCTGTTATAGCTGGAGTAAGAAAGGTTGGCCTCTTCAAGATCTACCTCACCTTGCCCAACCTTTTAAGTCCAGGCAAACTGAATTATCTGTATTAAGAGGATGTATTTTGTGGGGTAACAGAGTGGTTATTCCTGCAAAACTGCAAAGAGAGGTTTTGGAAATGTTACATGAGGGTCATCCTGGTATTGTAAGGATGAAGGATTGGCGGAGTTATGTATGGTGGCCAGGTATTGACAAAATGGTTGAAAACTGGGTTGCATCTTGTCCCAACTGTCAGGTAGTCAGGCCTGTCCCACCTCTCGCCCCCAAACAGGAATGGGAATGTCCTAGGGGCCCATGGTCTAGGATTCACATTGATTTAGCTGGCCCTACCAGAGGGCACACCTTCCTTATTATAGTAGATGCATATTCCAAATGGCTAGAGGTAATCCCTATGGCATCCACCACAACTGATGCTGTCATCAAGCAGCTTAAAAGCTTTTGTAACCCATGGGGTTACCTGATGTTCTTGTCTCTCATGGCCCTCAATTTACATCCAACCCTTTTGAATCCTATCTAGCACAACTGGGTATCAGACATGCTCTGACTGCCCTGGGCACCTTCGCTAACGGCAGGGCTGAACAAACGTTTTTACCAAGGAAAGCTTCAGCAACTGGGTCCTGGGGACATCACTGAAAGTTGAAAAACTTCTTAGTGTTCAGCACATCATTCTAACCCATCAACTAACTTATCCCCAGCAGAATTGTTGATGGGTAGAAACTTAGGTCTCCCCTTGACCGCCTTCATCCCTTACGCACCCAGCACCACTAGATTACACTAGCAAAGTTTGCACGTTCAGTGTGGTGATTCTGTTTATGCTAATAACCTTATGGGTGAACCTTCCTGGATTCCTGCTGAAATAACTCAAATCACAGGCCCTCATTCTTACAGGGTGCAAACAGAGGTGGAGTCCTCTGGAGCAGGCACATTGATCAGCTTAGATCCAGATTACCTCAGGAACATCACAATTGTTCCTCTCTAGTTCCCATACCTAATGCCTTTTCTAGGGGAGGGGAGGAACATGAGGATAATCAGCAAGCAAGAATCAACCCCATGTGTAACGAGCCATTACGACAGGAACCATCCCAAAACCTGTCACAATGCCAAAATCCATCCTTACAAGTGGAAGATTGCATCACTGACTTGGGTGCTGACATTGGGTTGGAGATGGGTTGGGAGGAGAGACCAGATTGTAACAACAAACAGGGTCTTCTTTCACTGGAAGCCCAAGTAGGAAATGTCAACAGACACATTTCCTCTCTCACTGGGTGAGAACATTAAAACTTCTGAACCACGAAGGTCTCAAGTACACGTAAGAGTCCCACCTATTTAAAAGAATACATTAGATAGGTTTGGGTTTGAGTATGGACTGAACCTAGTGGGGAGGGTGTTATGTATGCAGGTTTTAATGTCATTGGTTTAGTTTGAACTGTTCTTGTAAAATGTCAGAAATGATTGGTTTAAAAAGTGCGGGAAAACCCTGCACTCTGATTGGCTGGCAACTGCGGCTGCTGGCTATAAGTAGCAGCCCAGCCAATAGGGTCTGTTATGAGCTGTAGTCACTAATAAACTCTTCACTGAACCACTCCACGTCTGACTCTTCATGCAAATTTAACAGAATGAATGAAGAAATGAGTGGATGAAATGATTCAGAAGTGGGTAACTCCCTTACAAAAACTGCTTAAATCTACCAACGCAATTTTTGCAATACTGCTTTTCTCGCTCTTAAGATCATGCTATCAAATTTCAACACGAAGCAATAAGTCTGCTGACAAGTGTCAAAAACTTCCCTCCATAATACCACATGTGAACCACAATTTTCTTTCAGAGTCATAAAATAATTTGGGCTTGTTTCTGTCTCAGGAAAAAATATATCCTCCTCTACTCTTATCTTAAGCCCTGATTTTTTTACTGACTCAACCACAACTAGAATAGAATAGAATAGAATAAAAATAGAATAGAATAGAATAGAATAGAATAGAACAGAACAGAACAGATTAGAATAGAATAAACAGAGTTGGAAGTATGTGAGAGGAACATGAGGGCACATGAAATTAAACTCTCCCATGATCTCAGGAATTTCCTGCCAGTTTAATAACATGAATGAAGGCAATAGAAGAGAATACATGTTTCATGACCCAACTAGGGCTCAATTGTGGTCATTAAGTCAAAGATTATCTCTAATAATAGAATAACGGAGTTGGAAGGGACCTTGGAGGTCTTCTAGTCCAACCCCCTGCTCAGACAGAAAACCCTATACCACTTCAGACAAAGGGTTATCCAGTCTCTTCTTGAAAACTTCCAGTGTGGAGCATTTCCAACTTCTGGAGGCAAGTTGTTCCACTGATTAATTGTCCTCACTGTCAGGAAATTTCTCCTTAGTTCTAGATGGCCTTAAGGAAAACATTAACCAGGAACATCAACTTATCATCTGTGGCAGGAAATGGGGGCGTTTACATAAACCAACTTGATTTCATGTCATTTCAACATTAAACCCAAGAACAGCTCACTCACCCACCATGACATATGACATATCTAAGCAGGAACGGTTAAAAATAAATACCGCAAACTCAACTGTGTGTCTGTGTGTGTGTGTGTTTGTGGCGGGGGGGCGGGGAAGAGTTCTTTTGAAATCCCACAATTTGGTTAAGAAAACTATTTTGGAAAATAGCAACTTGGGGATTCTCCATGCCGGGAAATCAATGGCAACCTTGTGTTACCTGGGTGAAAGTGAACGGGTAGATAATAACCCCATCCAAGTGCCTGGAGGGCTACCAGGGACGGACCCAAACATGTGTGTACTTATGTATATATACATACATGTATATTTGTTTTCGTAGATTTTCACTGGTAAGATACTCTCAAATCTCACACAGGAAAAGACCCAAACATACCAAGAGCTGCATACATGTATATATATATCAATATATCTGTTTCTCTCGATAGATAGATGGATAGATAGATAGATAGATAGATAGATAGATAGATGGATAGATAGACAGACAGATAGACAGATGAATGAATGTGTAGATATTGATATTGATATATATATTGATATATATTGGTATAGATCTCTCTCTCTCTTTATATCTCTATGTAACATATATATATATACGTAATCTATCTATCTCTTTATCTCTATAATCTATATTTTTATTTTGGATCATCATTCCCCATCTATCTACCTGCTGTATCTCTCTCTATCCTTTATCTCTCTCTCTCTCATCTATCTATCTGTCTATTTATCTATACCTATCATCTACCGTATCTATCACTATATCTATCGATCTCTAAATCTATGTGTCTATCTACCTATCATCTATCTATCTATCTATCTATCTATCCTAATATCTATCTATCATCATCTACCTCTACCTATAGATAATCTACCTACCTACTGTATCTTCTCTCGTCCCTCCTCCCTCTCGCTCTCTCCATCCATCCACATCCATACACACACACACCGTTGCATGACTTTCACTGGTGGATTACACAATTAACTGAATTTCAGAGTTTGCAGAAAACACTCCGATTCGTAGCCGTTTAAACCCAAACCCAGCTGTGAAGTCGCCAGGATTCACAGACGCCACCTCCGCCTTTCATTAACCTGGTTTAAAATGCCTCTAGGGACCCTCTCTAGCCCGTCTCAGCTTAACCTACCTCGCAGGGTGGTTGTTACCCAAGGTGGGGGTTGGGGAAGAAAAAGGAGCCCTCGCAGGATTACGCGCAAGCCACTCGGACGCGGTAAGAACAACCGCCTCCGATGTAGGTCAGGAAAACCCAATAGATCCGGGAGCGGGAGGAAATCCCTTAGGAAGAGAGAGAGAGAGAGAGAGGAGCTCGCGCTTCGGATCCAAGATCAGGAGGAGCGTAGGTCGAAACCGCGCCGGGGAGGGTCGTGGATCCCACCGGGAAAGCGACCAGGCGAGGCTTCCGAGGCTCCCAGGACGAGGTCCTTGGGGATGGTCCATTCATCCCTCATCCATCAGCCCGCGCTGCAGAAAGGTTGCGAGTGGGTGTGTGTGTGTGTGTGGGTGTGTGGGTGTGTGGGTGTGTGTGTACAAGGTGGAGTCAGGGCGGCGATATAAGATCCAGGACTGCACAGCGACGAGGCAGGACCAGCGACCGAGGCGGCTCCTGGAAGGTAAGCGCGTCGAGGGATGGGGAGGGGGCCGCTGGCCAAGGAGCCAGGCGGCGCCGGGGGAGGCAGCGGGGCCAGCCGGACGTTGCGCCAACCTGGGTCCCCAGGGAGGAGAAAGTGGGGAGGGGGGGGTTGTCCCTGCGGGGCTGCTCCAGCTCGGCCGTCCGCCGGGCTCCGACGCTGAAGTTTCCTAGACAACTTCAGGCCGTGTCTTTTGGTTTGATTTGGGTTTGTTTCTGAACACGTCAGAGATCCCAAACGAGCAGGAACTGGTAACTGAGACGCAAGGAAGAGAGGGGGAGAGAGAAGTAGAGAAAGAACAAAGTGCAGAAAGAAAGGAAAAGAAAGATAAAGGCGTTTGGAGGTTCTTGGGCAAGAGTTCTACATTTAAATTTAAATTCGCCTCTTCTTCTAAGGTTAAAGCCTTATGTTTATTTTTTCTGGGAGCTGCTATTTGTGTGTGTGTGTGTGCCTGTCTGTCTGCATATATGTATGTATGTAGGTGTATCTATATGTATGTGTGCATCTGTATATATGGATGTGTGTGTAGTGTGTAATACATAATATATATTTATAATGTATATCTACCCTTCTATATCTATCTACCCTTCTATCTATCTATCTATCTATCTATCTATCTATCTATCTATCTACTTATCTATCTGTCTGTCTGTCTGTCTGTCTGTCTATCTACACACACACACACACATACACACACAATCAGAATCCCATTCCCCCCCGCCCACCTCATGCAAAATGTCCTAAAGGGCTTTCCAATCAATGTTAAAAAATAATCAATAATCTTTCATCAATAATAGGGTAATTATAATCAAAATAGCCAATCATAGGTTTTCCTGCCTGAGCAGGGGGTTGGACTAGAAGAGGTTCATGATCCCTTCCAACCCTGTTCTTCTGTTCTTCTGTTTTCTTTATAGACGTCTTTTGGCCATCTCAGCTAGTTCCACGCCCTTCAACATCCCCTCTTCTATTTGACCTGCCTTGCCCTCCTTGCCTTGACTTTGATGCTTCCCCTAAACACTCCCAAGATTTGCAAAAGCTCTTTTGATTTTCAGTCTACTAGCAGGTTGAAGAGAGAGAGTTGTTTTGAGGACAAAATGAGTAGGGAAAAGAGAAACATAACTGTTTTTACTTTCTAACCAAAAGGGAAATAAATGTGGGGTCCTTGGTGCTTTCTGAACTTGGTGGTTCATGCACTGATGATGTTACCTAGTTGGGTCATGAAACGTCTGCGAGAAAACAACCAAGTTCAGAGAGCCCCAAGGAGACCTCATTTCAACCTGAACTACAAATCGGAAAGAAATGTTCTCAATACATATATTTCTTGGATTATCTCGCTTTCCACTGTGGCAATACTAATGGATTTGACTTACATGTACGTGATATATACAGAAGGCCGATATTACTGAGAGGGTGACTAAAATCAGAAAGAGTACAGCAATACTTTCTGCTGCTTTCCATTAAAGACCTGTTTCTTTGCGTGGGTCAGAAGTGGCACAGGGGTGGGATTCTACCGGTTCGGACCGGTTCTATAGAACCGTTGTTATGATTCTCTTGATTAGGAGAACCGGCAAATTGTGCCCCTACTCTACTCTAACAGCAAACAGTTCTGTTCTGTTCTACTCTATTCTGTTGTACTCTATTTTATTCTGTTCTATTCCCTGTTCTATTCTATTCTATTCTGTTCTTTTTTACTCTACTCTACTCTACTCTACTCTACTCTACTCTACTCTATTCTTGTTCCCGTTCCATTCCATTCACTCTACTCTATTCATTTCATCAGATGCATTTCATCAGAGTAGCTCAACCGATGTAAGGAGGAAGAGATACAGAGTGGTTTTGCTGATGTAAGACTGAGTACCTTATTCTATTCTGTTCTGTTCTATTTTCTACTTTAGTCTCACAGCAAACCTGTTCTGTTCTACTCTGTTCTGTTCTACTCTATTCTGTTCTGTTCTATTCCCTGTTCTTTTCTACTCTACTCTACTCTATCTATCCTTGTTCCCTTCCACTCCATTCCATTCCATTCCATCCCATCCCAATTCCATTCCACTCTACCCATTTCATCAGAGGCATTTCATTATAGTAGCTCAACCGATGTACGGGGGAAGAGATACAGAGTGGTTTTGCTGATGCAGGACTGAGTACCTTATTAGCCATTTAATATGTCCAGAACAGGCTGTTCTTATTCTTCCGAAACAGCCTAAATGATAACTTTTTGGTGCATGCAAATTCAACCTTGGGGCCTTGGTGGCTCAGGCTGTTAAATGCTTGCACTTAAGATCCAGCTGTCTACAATTACTGTAGGCTCGAATCCCACCAGGCTCAAGGTTGACTCAGCCTTCCATCCTCTCGGAGTAGGTAAATGGAGGACCCAAGATTGTTGGGGGCAATAAGCTGACTTTGTAAAAATGCCGCTTAGTAAAAGCAGGCATATACAATGGAATGAAGGCTATTGCTGAGCACATTGGGTTGTATCCCAAAAATTGTAAGCCGCCCTGAGTCTTCGGAGAAGGGTGGCATATAAATCTAATTTAAAAAAAAAACCATTTCTCGCTCAATGGTGCTGTAAAAGTCCAACATGGTCACCCATGGAAAGTACAGACTCTTCTCTTTTTTCTATGGGACGTTTTGCCTGTAAAGCGCCGTTTGAACCTTTTTGATGTGCTCAGGAAACCTGCTTGCAAATCTTTTCCTGCTTTGAGAGGAAAAAAAGGGTCTTGTAGTAATCGTGGTGTTTTCTCTTTCTTGCTTCCCTGCCCTAGAATTGTAGGAAGAGGAAACTTCCATTGTGTGAAGAGTCTGCACAGCTACAGAGCATCTTGAATTTCTGGGAAAGGGAATCGATTTGACAACCTTTTCAAGAAAATGCAAAATCTGTGCCAGGTAATAAATGTAAATTTTTTAAAAAAATATTACTTCCAATGTTGAGTGAATGATCAAATGTTTAGGGTAATGTTAACTGACTCATATTTATGATGGTGGCAGTGTCCCAGGGTTATGTGATTCCCCTTTTGTGACCTTCTGCTGAGCGTAGTCGATGGGGAAAGCCAGATTCTCCTAACAACCATGTTACTCATTGAACAACTGCAGCGATTCACAATACAACGGTGGCAAGAAAGGTCATAAAACAGGGCAAAACTCACTTAATGGCAGTCTTGCCTAGCCATGGGAATTTTGGGCTCAGTGGTGGATGTAAATCGAGGACTAGCTGTGTCTGGGAATCTCTGTGTCAACTCATAACATACCGTGTTTCCCCGAAAATAAGACACTGTCTTATATTTTTTGGCTCCCAAAACACACTAGGTCTTATTTTCAGGGTAGGTCTTATATATTTATGGTGCCAAATAGTGGGTGTGAGTGTGTAGGGGGGGTGTTTCACGGGTGCACGGTTGCTCCCTGAAAAGTCTTCCTGGAACTGGAGATTTACACTAGGTCTTATTTTCGGGGTAGGTCTTATATTAGGGCAGGTTTAGAAAATAGTGCTAGGTCTTACTTTTGGGGTAGGTCTTATTTTCGGGGAAACACGGTATTTCCATGGTCTTTTTAGAGTTGCCAATAGAAAGGGAGGGGGGAGCAGTGCAGCAGTTTGCATTCCATAAATGTTTTCAAAGATAGTATCTAGGTGATTGAAGCTTCTGCCACACAAAATTCTAACTGGAGAGCATGATAGATGACTCTTGGCTATGGAGGTGTCTCATTGGAGAATATGGATTACGATACACCCTGGGGTTGGGGGGAAACCAGGGTCAAGGGTGATAATGAATGATGTGTCTCAGAGTTGGCTACACCCAGGCAGTGCCAGAATGTTTACACTTAATTAATCTTCTTTAAGTTTTGGAAGTTCGGCTTGAGACTCATGATTTAAATGGGCATAACTGCCAGAGCCCTGACATTAGGTTGCAATGGACCAGGAGGTTTTCAAGAAAAGATTGGACATGCATTTGTCCGAGATGGTATAAGAGGTAGATGGTATAAGGGGTAGAAATTAGATGAAGAAAGATTACTGCTGCGTATGAACTAAATAAAAAGATGGTTTATAGCTACAAGTATGTCAATATAACCAACAGGATGTCAACTCATAACGTATTTCTATGGTCTTTTTAGAGTTGCCAACAGAAAGGGAGGGGAGGAGCAGTGCGGCAGCTTGGAAATCAAAAGTGCATTCCATAAATAGTTTTTCAAAGATAGTAACTAGGTGACTGAAGTTTCTGCCGCACAAAATTCTAACTGGAGAACATGATTGATGACTCTTGGCTATGGATGTGTCCCATTGGAGAATATGAGTTATGAGACACCCAGGGGGTGGGGGAAAACCAGGGTCAAGGGTGACAATGAATGATGTGTCTCAGAGTTGGCTACACCCAAGCAGTGCCAGCTTGTGAACTCCCAATAAATTCTTTTGAAGTTTTGGAAGTTTGGCTCGAGACTCATGATTTAAATGGGGGTAAATGCCGGAATCCTGACACTCTGCTAACCTGCCTTCCTTTCTCTTCCCCCCGGTCACTAGTGGGCGATTTGGAGTGTCTTGCTCTGGAGTACTCTGACCCATGCTTCCTGGCCCACCTTCGAGTGGAAAGACCCCAACACCCACGAGAAGCTGTGGTGCGAGAAGTGCTCCCTGGGGATGAGCATGGCCAAGCCTTGCACCTGGGACATGCACACCCAGTGCAAGCCGTGTGCCAACGAGCACTACACCCAGTATTGGAACTACGTGGAGAGGTGCCTGTACTGCAGTGTCCATTGTAACGTCCTGGAGGTGGAGGTGGGGCCGTGCAACAGGATGCACAACAGGGTGTGCGAGTGCAAGCTGGGCTACCACGCCGAGTCTCTCTTTTGCATCGACCACTCCAAGTGCCCGACAGGAAGCAGAGTGGTTGTGCCCGGTACGTACCAGGGGAGGAAGACAGCAACCTGTTCCTGGTGTGTATGTGTGTGTGAGAGAGGAGTGGGGGAGAGAGAGAGAGAACGAGAACTGGGATTGGGCAGGGTGGGAAGTTTGGAGCAGTGGGAAGGATCAACCCTTCAAATGGTGTTTCTCACTCTCAGCAATTTTCAGATGTGTGACTTCTTCTCCCACCCTCCCTCCCTCCTTCCTTCCCTCCCACTTTCTTTCTTTTCCTTCCTTCCTTCCTTCCTTCCTTCCTTCCTTCCTTCCTTCCTTCCTTCCTTCCTTCCTTCCTTCCTTCCTTCCTTCCTTCCTTCCTTCCGCCTCCCACACTCACTTTCTTCCTTCCTTCTTTCCTTCCTTCCTCCAACCCACACTCTTTCTTTTCTTTCTCCCCTCCATCTCTCCCTCTCTTTCTGATCATTCAACCTTCCTTCTTCCCTCCCCCTCCTCCCTCCCTCTTTCTTTCCTCCTTTCCTCTCCTCCCTCCGTCCTGTCCTGTACTAACTGTTCTGTACTAAAGCTGCTTGCTGCAGCTGTGAAACTAAAACTGAAACTCCTCTGCTTGTGTTTTGCATTTGGAAGAGATTTCTTTTCAGGTGGGGAGTGGGGAGTAGAACTCCTTAGCATCAGAGCATGTAAATAATAATAATAATAATATAGGAAATACTAATGCTCTGATGGTCATTTTGAAAAATCCTTTCTTAGTGAGCCCCTAGAAGCCAAGAGGAACGTGTCAAATTTCAAGTTTGTAGGCTTTACGGTTCTGCAGATTTTGTGATGATGCATGAGTGGTATTTGGCTTTGATATTTATAGAAAGATATAGTAGAGTGTCAACTCGTAAATCATTCCTATGCCTGCTTTCCTAGTTGACATATAGTATATATATTGTACACACACACAGTATATAGTCTATAGTTTATGTTTATATATTATGTAATCAGTAAAATGTGTTGTGACTTTAACTTCCCTTGGTCTGGTGTCTTCCAAGAACCTGCAAGTGATTTGAGTGTGGCAATTTTCCAGGGCTGGGAATGTGTCAGTGAGTAACCATTTGGTAAATTACCAAGCACTCACTAACCACTTTGTCTTTTGACTAGAGATCGAGAACATGTGTGTGTTTTTCAACAGCTAAAAGGAGAACCAAAGAAGAAAAGAGCAACAAGCTGTGTTATATCCAGTGTGTGTAAAGAGACAAGAGAGAGGGGGGGAGGCAGAGAGGGAGGGAGGGCAGTGGTGGGATTCAAATAATTTAACAACTGGTTCTCTGCCCTAATGATTTCTTCCAACAACCAGTTCACCAAACTGCTCAGAAAGTTAACAACCGGTTCTCCCGAACTGGTGCGAACTGGCTGAATCCCACCACTGAGGGAGGGAGAGGAAAAAAGAGGGAGAGAGAGAGAGAGACACACACACACACACAGAGAGAGGGGGAGGGAGGGAGGGGTAAGGGATAACAGATAATCAGAGTTGGAAGGGACCTTATAGGTCATCTAGTCCAACCCCTCTGCACGAGCAGGAGACCCTACACCATTTCTGACGAATGGCAGTCCAGTCTCTTCTTGAAAGCCTCCAGTGATGAAGCTCCCACAACTTCTGAAGGCAACTTCTGTTCCATTGGTTGATGGTTCTCACTGTCAGAAAATTCCTCCTTATTTCCAGTTTGAATCTCTCCTTGTTCAGTTTCCATCCATTATTCCTTGTCTGGCCTTTGGGTGCTTTGGAAAATAGCTTGACCCCTTCCTCCTCTCTGGGGCAGCCCCTCAACTATTGGAATGCTGCTATCATGTCTGCCCTGGTCCTTCTCTTCACTAGACTAGCCAGGCCCAGTTCCTGTAACCGTTCATCGTATGTTTTAGTCTCCAGTCCCCTAATCATCCTGGTTGCTCTTCTCTGCACTTTTTCTAGAGTCTCAACATCTTTTTTATAGTGTGGTGAACAAAACTGGATGCAGGACTCTAGATGTGGTCTTACTAAGGCTTTATAGAGTGGTATTAGTACCTCCCTTGATCTTGATTGTATCCCTCTGTTAATGCAGCTTAGGATTGCATTGGCTTTTTTGGCTGTTGCTGCACATTGCTGGCTCCTATTTAGCTGGTTGTCCACTAAGACTCCAAGATCCCCCTCCCAGTTCCTGCTATTGAGCCTGGTTTCACCCAGTCTGTATGTGTCCTTTGGGTTATTCACATCAGCTCTTTTCCAGTCCTCTGGTAGTTCCATGGTGCTCCAGGATTTTTGAAAGATATGGTGCAGTGGTTCTGAGATCACCTCTGCCAGCTTCTTTAAAACTCTGGGATGTAATCCATCAGGCCTCGGTGATTTGTGTTCATCAAGATCAGACAGGTGTTCTCTTACTATTTTTTTGCTTATTTTAACTTTTATTTCTGGTCTGTCTTTTACAGTTATGTTTTTGGTGGGTTGAGCTATAGTTCCTTTTTGCATGAAGACGGAAGTAAAGAATGAGTTAAGCATTTCTGCTTTCTCTCTGTTGCCTGTTGCTTCCTTGCCATCTTCTCTCTTTAGTGGACCTACTGTTTCCTTAATTTTTTTTCTTGTTATTTATATGTTGGAAGAAACTTTTTTTTTATTATCTTTGACTTTTGTTACAAGTCTTTGTTCGTTCTGAGCCTTTGCTATCCTGACTTCGTCTTTGCAGATTCTGGCTATCTGCTGATATTCTGCTTAGTTGTATGTCCTTCTTTCCATTTTTGTACTTGTCCTTTTTTCTTTCAATTTGCCAGAGATCTTTGTGCAGACATGCTGGTTTCTTCTTGGATTTCTTGTTTTCTTTCTCAGTGGTATTGTGCTGGTCTGGGCTTCTAGGATCGTACTTTTCAGAGTTTCCCAAGATTCTTGAGTTGTTTTCCCCTTTAGGATTTTCATCCATGGAATCTTTCCCAAGTTCTCTCTGAGTTTACTGAAATCAGCTCTTTTAAAATCCAAGACTCTGGTGTCATTATGTTCTGTTGCTTGTGTTTGTGTTATGTTGAATTCTAGTATGATATGGTCATTCTCACCCAAAGTTCCTGCAGTTTCAACTCCCTCTATCACTTCTTCTCTGTTTGTAAGAATTAATCCAGTATGGCTGTCCCTCTAGTTTCACCCTCTACCTTTTGGACAACAAAGTTGTCAGCTAAGTTGGTTAGGAACTTGTTTGATTTCTCACTTGGTGCAGAATTAGTTTGCCAATTGATATCAGGATAATTGAAGTCCCTCATTACTATTGTTGTGTGTTTCCTGCATATCTTTGTTAGTTGGTTGGCAAAAAGGACATCTATTTTTTCTGCTTGATTGGGTGGCCTATAATATACACCTATGGCCATGTCATTCTTTTTTTCTTTTATATTGACCCATATGCATTCTAGGAGGTTTTCATCTTTGGTTTCATGCATTTCTGTAGCAATATAGTGGTCCTTTACATACAGTGCAACTCCACCTGTTTCTGAAGTTGTATTTCCTTCAATCGAGTTTGGTGCGGCTTACCCTGAGTTTGTATCTATTATGTGCTCGTGTATTGTTGTGGTTGAAGTTGAAGTAGTCATTGACAGGTAGGACGTTGTTGCAGGTAATTTTATGTACTACGTTTAGGTCAGACCGTAGGCATCTTTAGGTAGTTCTAGATTGGCTAAGCCCAGAATTTCAAGTCTGGCGGCATAAGGTATTCTGTTGTGAGTAGAGAAGTGGAGGACTCTTCTTGTGAAATATCTCTGGACTCTCTCGATTGTGTTAATGTCCAATATGCAGTGCGGGTTACAGTGGTGGGATTCAATTTTTTTTTACTACCGGTTCTGTAGGCGTGGTTTGGTGGCCGTGGCAGGGGAAGGATACTGTAAAATCCTCAGTCAGAGTTGGTATTTGCCGATTCTCCGAACTACTCAAAATTTCTGCTACCAGTTCTCCAGAACTGGTCAGAACCTTCTGGATATCACCTCTGGCATGTTCCAGACAGATGAGCTGTATTCGAGAATTGGTCTAGCAAATGTTTTGTATGCTCTAGTTAGCATTACAATGTTACTGGAGAAAAAGCTATGCAGGATTAGGTTAACAAGTCTTAATGCCTTTTTGGCAATGTTGTTACAGTGGGCTCTGGCACTTAGGTCATTAGAGATGAGTACTCCAAGGTCCTTGACAGAGGACTTCTTACTATATCATTATTTAAATGGTTTTTATTTCATATAGTTAGGTTTAAAGATACTGGGCCTTAAGAAGGAAGGGCTTGTTACCTATGGAAACCCACTTCCCAAGAATATTTGTATATTTTCTATTCTATTTTCTCTTCACCCAAAGTCTGGTCTACATGTTGGACTGCAACTCCATCAAAGTATCCAGATGTTGGAGAAGATCCTCTGGAGCTTTTGTCCACCAAATCATTTTGGAACAAGATTGGGAGTTATCAAAATGAGAGACAAGGAAAGAAGGGGAGTATGAAATTTTATTTTAGTTTAATTTACTTTACTTTTTATTTTATTCATTTTATTTTATTCCATTCCATTCCATTTATTTAATTTTAGTTTTAATTCTATTCTATTCTATTTATTTTATTTTATTTTACTATTATTTATTTGTTTAGATTATTTGATATATTTAATTATTTGATTTGATTATTTTTATTCTATTCTATTCTATTCCTATTATCTATTCTGTTCTATTCTATTCTATTCTATTCTGTTCTATTCTATTCTATTCTATATGCCTATTCTATTCCTGTTCCATTCCACATCTTCTATTCTATTCTATTCTGTTCTGTTCTATTCTATTCTATTCTGTTCTGTTCTGTTCTGTTCATTTCTGTTCTATTCTTTTTCTGCTCCTCTGCTCTTTCTGTTCTGTTCTGTTCTGTTCTTTCTGTTCTATTTCATTCTGTTCTTATTTGTTCTGTTCTGTTCATTCTTTCTTGTTCTGTTCTGTTCTGTTCTGTTCTGTTCTGCTCTGCTCTTCTCTCTGCTCTATTCTATTCTGTTCTGTTTATTCTGTGCTGTTCTGTTCTATTCCTATTCCTGTTCCATTCCACATTTTCTATTCTATTCTATTCTATTCTATTCTATTCTATTCTATTCTACTCTACTCTTTTCTATTCTATTCTATTCTAACCTAATTCTATTCTATTCTACTCTACTCTGTTCTATTCTATTCTATTCTATTCTATTTTATTCCTATTATCTATTCTTTTCTATTCTATTCTACTTCATTCTGTTCTATTTATTTTATTTTACTATTATTTATTTGATTTGATTATTTGATTTATTTTTATATTATTTTTATTTTTTATTTTATTTGTAAAATTTATTGACCACCTACCTTACCCAGGGTAAGATTATGATCAAATCAAAACAATCCACTGTTTTTTTCCCTCCACAGGTTTACTGCAACATTTCATTCTTGTTCTCTGCATTGTGCTTTTCCTGAGCAAAGTAGCTGTCCTATTTTCCATCTCTTCCTTTTTCCTAATAAAAAGGCATGGATGCAAGAGGGCAAAAGATCATTCCGGAGCATCCCAGGAAGTGAGACAGTCTGGAACTTCAAGTTAGGAACTCCTGTTCCCGATAGATTGTTCAGGATGAGAAATGATAATGGTTAATGAATCGATGATAATGTTTTTTTTAAATTCATATTTATATGCTGCCCTTCTCTGGAGACTCAGGGCGGCTTACAATTTTTGGGATACAACCCAATGCTCTCAGCAATAGCCTTTATTCCATTGTATATGCCTGCTTATTACTAAGTGGCATTTTTACAAAGTCAGCTTATTGCCCCCAACAATCTTGGCTCCTCAATTTACCTACCCCGAGAGGATGGAAGGCTGAGTCAACCTTGAGCCTGGTGGGATTTGAGCCTGCAATAATTACAGGCAGCTGGAACTAAGTGCTAGGCTGTTAACAGCCTGCACCACCAAACCAAATGTTTGTATCATGCTTCACTCTTCCCATCATGTAACATAAAGCCTATAAAACAGAGATTAAAGAAAAATAACCTTACTTTATTTTGCCATGTCTGTGACTCAGTTGAAGCTTTCTTAAAATGTAAATGCTGCTTCTTGATTTAAAAAAAAGAAACAAACCAAGAAAACTGAAGTAATTCTTCTTTTGACATGCATTGAAATGACCAAGAAAAAAACAGAAATTAAAAAGCATTTGCTTGCAGAAGTTACTGTATAAAGAGCAAATATTTTTAAAAATCCATATAATTCGGGAGTGCAGAGATGCTTTTGAAATATGCAGAGACAAAACGTGAAATGTCCATGTTCAATACTTGTGTCTCCGCCATTTGTGGAGACAAAAGATAATTTGCCAGGAATTATGTCACTCAATAAATTTATGTTAAGGGGACAAAGAAAGAGACAGTTTTGCTTTCAGGTACTTAATTAATTGAATTAATTGTCTACCTCATACTGCTTTCATTCTTGACCATACATATTCTCTACATACCTCAGGGAGATTTCAAAATCACAGCAGAAGTTCCTTGTCTTGTGTTTCCAGTAGGATCCTATTATCTAGTAGATTTCATATTGCATGTCTCTCTTCCCTCTCTTATTCTCCAGGAAACTGATAAATCTCCTCACAAGTTCCTTATCAATCTTTACTTGAATCAAGCTAAAAGATACTGGACTAAAATACACACGTGGTTGGGGAAAATGATAAAACAACATATAGATCTAAAACCAGAGATATTTTTACTGGGGATTTTGCCTGAAGGTTATAATAAAGAGATAACATATCTGATTATTAATGCACTAACAGTAGCTAGAATTGTATTTGCACAAAATTGGAAAAAATGAGAAAATTCCAACAGGAGGAAACGATTAGGAAAATAATGGAATGTGCAGAAACGAATAGAGTAACAATGGCAATTAGAGAACAGGAAGAAAAAGTATTATAAGATTTGGGATTTATTTTATGAATGGTTAGATTTGGGATTTATTTTATGAATGGTTAGATAGAAGAGTAAGAAACTGAAATATGTGGTAACAGTAATAATACACTATAATTGATTATTTCTGAATGAGTAAGAATATGAATATAACTTTGCAAGGATGAGATTTGTTTTTGAAAGATGATATAGAATTGAAACTGTAATGTTAATGATAATATAATAATGGACGATATAATATAGAATGTTGATTAGAATGGTTTATGAATATAATCAAATAAGAAATGTATACCGGTATTATTATGCACACAAGATATATGTACCCAACCAACACACTGTAAAATTGAAAGATGATTTTATTTGTTGTTTTTGTTTTAAAAATAAAAAACTTCTTCAAAAAAAATATCTTTACTTCAATCTTTGCTGCTATCCCCTAAATTGCTTAATGTGTTTTACTTGAGTCTTCTTCCAAAATACCTCTTGCCCTGAGCCTCTCCTTTCCTGTTGGCTTCTACTAGCCATGTCTGATAATTCAGACGTTGTTCCAAAATTATGTATTATTGTGGGGCTTCTTCTATTAAATGAGTAATTGACAGGCAATGTTTTCTCCTGGCTCC
>SOZL01000293.1:0-26919 GCA_009733165.1 Naja naja | reverse complement strand
GGTCACAAGGCACTGTTTTCAGGGCTGCTGTAACTTTGAACACTCACTAAATGAATGGTTGTAAGTCGAGGTCTACCTGTGGTGGTGCCTTTTTTCGAATTACAGGTTTTATTAAAAGGCATAAGCTGCCATGAGCTGCAGCTGACTTTGTCCAAAGCTCCTTTTATTAAAAGGCTACCGTCGTTTAATGAAATTATAGGTCAGAAAAAGTGCCAGCAAATTCCTTCTAATATTTAGGAATCAGCATGGCTAAAGAGAGGTGAAAATGCAATGGGTTCTACTCCCATGGTTATATGAGGAACCACAAACTCACAGAATAACAGAATACAGGAGTTGGAAGGGACCTTGGAGGTCATCCAGTCCAGCCCCCTGCTCAAGCAGACAACCCTATACCAGTGGTGGCAAACCTATTTCAGCTCCCGTGTGTCGAATTGTGTGAGTTTCAGGCGAAGGCCAAGGCACAGCACCAGAAGGTACATGCGCTGGCCTGGCCACCCCCTGCACATGCGAGCAAGATTCGCCCTGCAGCGCACTGCATGTGTGCGCATGTGCGTGTGGTCCCCTTGCTGGATGCTGCACAACCACCCTGCAGCGCCAAGCATCTCTGCACTCCGCGCCGCACGCATCCCCTTGCAACGTGCTGGACATCTCAACATGCGCATGCAATCCTCTTGCCAGATGCTGCGCGACGCTCTTTGTAGTGCGCCAAGATCTCCTTATGCACGCGTAAATCACCCTCCACTATCCATCTGTGCATGCATGCATGACTGCCCCACGCACACTGCACATTTCTGCGCAGCCCCCCTGAGCATACGCGCCAGATACCCAACAATCAGCTGTCGGGTGGCATCGCACGCATGCACAGTGGGCTCTTCACAGCTCTTGTACTGGGGGAAATGACTCTGCATGCCACTTCCAGCACATGCGCCATAGATCTCCCCAGAGATTCAAATTTTAACAACCGTTATGTGTGGGCATGGCTTAATTGGTGGGCGAGGCTTGGTGGTCATGTGACTGGGTGGGCTTGGTGGTCATGTTATTGGCTGGGCGTAGGCAACTCAATATCACTCACATCGAGAGCGATCTCTCCTGGCCTCTCATGACTGTGATGCTGCAACAGTCGTAAGTGTGAAAAATGGTCATAAGTCACTATTTCCAGTGCCACTGTAACTTTGAATGGTCACTCCACACAAGCAAAGTGCCAGCAAAGGAGGAAAAAAACTCCAGAGATGTTCCTGAGACAGGAAGTCTAGTCCTGCCCAGAATGTAATAAGGGTTAATGGAGAGGCAGCTTCTGTAAGCAACACCAGAATGTTTCCTTCCTGCCTTCCTTACAGGATTAGCCCAGTGATTTCTTCTAACAACCAGTTCTCCCAACTGCTTAGAATGTTAACAACCGGTTCTAGAGAATAGGTGAGAACTGGTAGAATCCACCCCGGATTCTAGCCATATCATGCCTCTACCATTGCAGACAAATGGCTGGCTGGTCTCTTCTTAAAAACCTCCTGTGATGAAGCACCTACAACTTCTGACTGTAAGTTGTTCCACTGGTTAATTGTCCTCACTGTCAGGAAGTTTCCCCTTAATTCCAGGTTTGCTTCTGTCCTTGGTTAGTTTCCATCGGTTGCTTCTTGTGGTTTGGAGGATAGCTTGACTCCTTCTTCTTTGGGGCAGCCCCTTAAATATCAGAACATTGTTGACATGTCTCCCCTAGTCCTTCTTTTCATCAACTTCTAATCCAACCCCTGCTCAAGAGAAGAGAGCTTATACAATCCTGGTCAAAAGGTTGTCCAGCCTCTTTTTGGAAAACCTCCAGTGATGAAGCACCTACAACATCTAACTGTAAGTTGTTCCACTGATCAATTGTTCTCACTGTCAGGAAAATTCTCCTTAGTTCCAGGTTGCTTCTTGATGAGTTTCCACCCGTTGCTTCTCGTCCTGCCTTCAGGGGCTTTGCAGAATAATTTGACTCCCTCTTCTTCTATAACTATATTGAATTCCACTGTATAGTCCAATGTTAATGCAATATCAGGGGATTTCAATTCAGTTGTATAGAATGTGAAGAATGTGTGCTTTTGTTTGATTTTTTTTATAGTTTTCTTATGTATAATGTACACCGAAGACGGCATTTAATTTCGTTGTATGAGGTGTAAGGACAATAAAGTACTAGTACTTTGTAGAAGCCCCTCAAATATTGAGACACTGCTCTCCTGTCTCCCCTGGTCCTTCTCTTCCCTAGACTAGCCAGGCCCAGTTCCTGTAACACTTCTTCGTATCTTTTAGCCTCCAGTCCCCTCATCATCCTGGTTGCTCTTCTCTGCCCTCTTTCTAGAGTCTCAACACCTTCTTTTGTGTGTTGTGGTGATCAGAATGGGATGCAGTGTTTCAAGTGTGGTCTTACCAGTGTAGTATAAAACTAATTAAGACTTCACATGATCTTGATATTATCCCTCCGTTGATACAACCAGGGATTGCATTGGCCTTTTGGGCAGCTGCAGCACATGGCTGGCTCATAACTTCCATGGTGGGTCACTCAGACACTGAGATTCCAATCACAATTACTTTTTTTTCTTCTCTCTCTCTCTTAGTCTGTCTGGAAAGTCTTTACAAAACCCTTCTCAGTGTTAATCGCCATTTGTGGGAATCTTTTTATTTTCCCACAGTATTCTTCCCCAAAATATAACAAAACCCAAAATGCCTTGGACTCCATGTCACGTTTGTTTCCTGTCGTGACTTCCCTTCTGAGGAGCAGGCTAATCTGCAGCCAGACTCTACTCAGAAGCAACTGATTGTGTGGGTGACAATCCAGACCAGTTTATGCCACAATCAAGGAGACCTGACACTGGTTGCCGTTTTAACGAAACCGGCTTCTCCAATGGCTTGTGGAGTCTTCCTTTATGGTCTGTTTTTCATTGTGCTTTCCAGCCTGTCTCCAGCAAGGAACGGAGGTGAGTGATCAGGCCGAAAGGCTTTAGACAGAAGGAACTGAGATAGTGAATGAAAGAATAACAGAATAACAGCGTTGGAAGGGACCTTGGAGGTCTTCTAGTCCAACCCCCTTCTTGAGCAGGAGAACTATACCATTCCAGACAAGTGGCTGTCCAGTCTCTTCTTAAAAACCTTCAGGGTTGGAGGATTCACAACTTCTGGAGGCAAGTTTAGATAGTGTTTGGCTTCGGTTTAATAACTTTTTAAATGACTTTTAAATTTTGTATTCTGTACTTTTATGATGTGAGCCTCCCTGAGTCCTTCGGGAGATAGGACAGCATATAAGTCCAAATAATAATAATAATAATAATAATAATAATAATAATAATAATAATAATAATAATTTGTTCCACTGATTAATTGTTCTCACTGTCAGGAAATGTCAATTTTGTATTGTGTACTTTTATGATGTGACCTGCCCTGAGTCCTTCGGGATATAGGGCGGCATATAAGTCCAAACAACAACAACAATAACAACAACAATAATAAGTTGTTCCACTGATTAATTGTTCTCACTGTCAGGAAATGTCTCCTTAGCTCCAAGGTGGTTCTCTCCTTGATCAGGTTCCTTCCATTGTTTCTTATCCTGCTTTCTGGTGCTTTGCAGAATAGCTTGACCTCCCTCTTCTTTGTGGGAGCCCCTCAGATATTGGAGCACTGCTATCATGCCACCCCTGGTCCTTCTTTTCCCTAGACTAGACCGACCCAATTCCTGCAACCGTTCTTCATCTATTTTAGACTCCAGCCCTCTAACCCTCTTGGCTGCTTTTTTCTGCGCTCTTTCCAGGCTCAATAACAGTAACTGTAAGATGTTGGGCTCCATGTTTCTGCTTATTAGGCATGGCCTCTCCTAGGAGGCTCCATTGGATTTGCTTCTCACTGGGTTTCCAATTCACTTAAAGACGAGAACAGTGATGGCTACTGCTAAGCCTGATGGAAGGGACATTGGAGAACGAAAGAGTTGATCTACTTCAAAGAAAATATCTGGTTCTCCAGGCTCACTTCTCTTCTGGTTTCTCTTTCCACATTCCTTTGTTTGGGAGGGGGATTCACAGAAACCATTCATAATTCCTAGGAATCCCTCAGTCTCCTCATCCAAATGACAATCTCACTTTCCATGTTTAGTTGTCTTGGGAGCAGAGGAAGAACCAGTGAAGGGGTGGTAGATATTTTTCTTTTGGTTAGTACAATGATGGCTTAGTGTGGAAATGCTTAGCTGGGGAAGTAAGTTATGCCCCTCCCAGAGGTGGGTATTCAGTAGGTTCTGACCACAAGAACCGGTAGTGGAAATTTTGAGTAGTTGGGAGAACTGGCCAATCCCACCTCTGACTGGCCCCACCAGCCCCATCTATTCTCCGCCTCCCATTCAGTCCCAGCTGATTGGCTGGGTCTTCTTTGGTTGCCCTGCACAGGAGAACAGAGCTGGAAAGCAGGTTAGTGGAGTGGGGAGGAAAGGGGGATTTTGCAGTAACCTTTCCCTGCCACAGCCACCAAGCCATGCCCACCAAGCCACACCCAAAGAACCAATAGTAAAAAATTTTGAATCCCTCCACTGGCCCTCCCCATCTCCAATCTCCTGCCTGTGGTCTCCTATAGTCCCTTTTGAGGGGTGCTTCAAGAGGTTGGAGAAGTGAAGGAGCCCACCTCATGTCACTTCTGATGGTGAGATGGAGCACCTTGTTTTCTCAAGGTGTGGTGGTCCCACTGTGAAGGAGATCACTGTGCCAGTCAGACTTCAGATATTGCTCCAGGAAGCAACGCTCCTTCATACCAGTCTTGTCCCTCTCAAATTAGGCCACTAGGTGGCAGGAACTTAAATGAAATCACAGCCATTAATTCTGCATTTCTTCTCGATGACTCGGGAATCAGCCCACCACTTCGGAGTTCTGTTTATTTGGAAAGGAACTTCTTTTTATTTTTTTATAAAATTTTATTGCAATTTTCCACATTTTAAAAACATCTTGTTTTTTAGTGAACAGCATGATTCCAGGTTTTCACATTTCTATACAAACATGACCATAATTACATACTCATCTTTCACTTTTAATTTCAAATCTTACCATTGCTCTACATATTTTCTATTATTTTTATCAAATACTTTCCTCCAGCTTCTTCTATAAATGTTCCAGTATATTTCTGAACCTATTCCCTTAAACTTTAAATAACTCTCATATCTTCATATTCATTGTACTTTTATTCTTTTATCTGCCAGCTTTGCAATTCCATCGCATATTCTTATTTCATCATTTCATTAATTCTAACTCAATTCAAACATTTCAAAAAAGTTCCCCCCTTAATTACTAATTTAAGTGTGCCACCCCTGTAGCAATTAATTTTATAATTCAATCCCCAAAAATTAATAATAATAATCTCCAACTAATATATATACCTTTTAGGTCAGATTCCACATGGTGCTTTCCCCTTCAATTACATAGAAATGTTTATAATTACAAAAAGAAAGATTAATCTATTCAATTCATCATAAGAACTGAGATTAAACTCATTACAACAATCCTTGTAATTCATTTCGACTATATTCTATAAATTTCTTAAATATAGTTAATAAAATTGTGACAGTTCCCTTCCCCCCCCATTTATTCCATTTATCTCTATATATAATTTAACAAAAAAAGAAACATTCCAATAACAAAAAAAATTCAGTTCCAACCTTTCATTTTAATAATCTATATTTCCCTATTTTCTAAATAGTTTATTACTTCAAATACATTTATACTTCACCTCCTCCCTTGCAGAATCCCTTTTCTTAATTCTCAATTAACCATTATCTCTATGTCTTTTAAATAAGATTTCCATATTTCTTTGTTTCCTGGTCCTGTTTCTTATTATTTCTTTTTCCCTTTGTTTTTCCCCTCCTTTTCTTACTCCAGTTTTTATCTCCCTCCCTCTTTAAAGCTTCCTTCCACAATTTACTTTTCTGCTGTTTCCTTTTACTTTGCTTGGTTTTTAAAATATTCCCCTTTTTAATTACTCCCTCAAGTCTCAAATTTTTAATTCCCATTCTTTCCCCCTTTGCTTTAATATAGGTTATTCAGTTATCTATTAAAGATGGCCTCTTCTTTAATCAGCTCCTCCTCTTCTGGCACTCCTTGCTGTTCTTCATGCTCTAAAATCACCATTTCCAAAAATTGGAAAGCAAAGCGAAACGATTCACCTCTTTCTTGTAATATTTCTTTCATTTTTTTTGAGTTCCATTTTTAGTTCCACAAGAGATTCTGACATTTTTAAATAGTTCTGTCCAGTAGTTCAATTCGACAGATATCTGTAAAGTTTATTTCCAACAATCAGCTTTTATTAATTCCTCTTTGGGTTCTTTCAGATTCATCAAATAGTGCAATATCCATAGATTTAGAGATTATACCAAAGTCACCAAACAATCCCAAGATAGTTTCTTCCTGCTTCTTTCTTTATTTCGATGTTCAATATTCCACTTTCACTTTCTAGGGTCTTTATTTAGTTGTATCAAGATTTTACTTATTTTGTATCAAGTCCAACTTTTAAGTAAACCAGATTGTAGAAAATCGTAAATAAATTCTTTTGCCACTAGATGGCACTCTCTGTTATGTCCAAGCATCTCCCTTTACTCCCCCTTTTTTTCTATTTAAGGCTTTTTTAAAAAAATTCAGAGTTCCAATAGATTCAAATATCAATTACTATTTTTATTTTTTTCTTTGGCACGTTCAAGTTCAGCTTCAGTTATGCCTGTTTAGTACCAAGATCATATATTTAACCAGTTTAAATGAATGTCTTCTTCCAGCTTCTTCCTTTCAAAGTCAAAGCCATATTCAGCTGTCAAAAAAATAAACTTTTTTTCCTTCACTTTTTCTGTCCGCCGCTTTAGTTCTTTCTTTTAAAAAGTCTTATAATTTTAATTCCAGGGTACCTTTTATTTAGATGTTGCACTGAATTATCCCGGGTTTCTTGCTGTCCTCTTCTTCACGGCTCCTGCACAATCTTATCCCGGTTAGCTCTTCCTCTTCAAGGTGGCTATATTTGACCAGCGCTACAGCCGTCTTTGGAGGGGAGTGTTTGCCAAGCCAAGGAGGGGAGAAGTGGCTCTCCTTGACTTTCTCCCTGGAAAGGAACTTCTCTGCTTGTCCATGTAGGCACCTAGTGACCCCCAGTTAGGGATAATTTGAAGGACGAGACAATGATGTGGCACTGAGCGTTCTTGGAGAACCGGTAGCAGAAATTTTGAGTAGTTTGGAGAACTGGGAAATCCCACCTTTGACTGGCCCCAGCCCCATCTATTCTCTGCCTCCCATTGAGTCCCAGCTGATCGGCTGGGTCTCCTTTGGTTGCCCTGCACAGGAGAACGGAGCTGGAAATCAGATTAGTGGGGTGGGGAGGGAATGGGGATTTTGCAGTAACCTTCCCCTGCCATGCCCACCAGGCCACACACACCAAGCCATGCCACGCCCACAGAACCAGTAGTAAACATTTTTGAATCCCACCACTGGTTGGAACTCCAAGATTCCTTCCAATTGTGTTATTGTGCATTCTGTAACAAATTGAAAGAGCACAGAGAAGAGTCACAAAGACGATGAGGCGTCTGGAGGCGAAAACGTACGATGATCGCTTGAGAGAACTGGGTACGTTTTGCCTAATGAATAGAAGGACTAGAAGTGACATGATAGCTGTCATCCAATATTTGAAGGGCTGTCACAGAGAAGAAAAGGCTGACCTATTCTCCTGAGCACCTGAGGCCAAGACAAGAAGCCATGGGCGAAAGATTATAACAGAGAGAAGCAACATAGAACGAAGGAGAAATTTCCTGACGGGGAGAACAATCGATCAGTAGAACCCAGGAGTGGGATTCAAATTTCTTAACAAGCAGTTCCGTGGGCATGGCCTAATTTGTGGGTGTGGCTTGGTGGTCATGTGACTGGCTGGGCGTGGCTTGTATGTAAATATTGTAAATATATATGTAAAGATTGAATTTTTTATTTTAAAAAAGAGCAACTTTTACCCCAAATCAGGCAAGGCAGGCAGGCAGATGGAGCTGCTTGCAGAATCACAGCTTCACCCCCCCTGCTGCCTGAGTCTGCACTGAAAAATAGAAGCTTCAATCCTAAGGAAGGTTCAGCTCTGCTCTCAGGCCACTTCTCCCTCCCCCAACCCCCTGAATACCACCTCTGACTGGGCCTCAGGGAAGCCTCCTGAGTGGGGTGGGTGGGGAGGGGAGGGGCCAGCCACTGGTTTGATTTGCCGGTTCTCCAAACTGTGCAGAATCAAAACAACCGGTTCTATAGAACTGGTCCAACTGGTAGAATCCCATCCCTGGTAGAAGCCCTCCAGAGGTTGTGGGTGCTCCATCAATGGAGGGCCTCCTGCTGGGTAAAGGGGTTGGACTAGAAGACCTCTGAGGTGCCTTCCAACTCTGTTATTCTATTATTGTGTTTCTGGAGGCCTCAAGGGATTTGGGTATATCAGGTTCAAATCTGTAACCAGGCATGGTAGACATGCCCAGACTATAGATGTCAAAGATTGGGGTGTGACATGTCTTCCAGTAATGTGGTTTCACCAAGAAGAGGGGATTGATTTATTCTCTAAGGCACCAAAGGGCAGGTAGGACTAGAAGTAATGGGTGAAATCTTGTGAAAGAGAGTACCAACCTAGAAGTAAGAACAGATAACAGATAATCAGAGTTGGAAAGGACCTTATAGATCATCTAGTCCAACCCCCCCACCCAAGCAGGAGATCCTACACCATTTCTGACAAATGGCAGTCCAATCTCTTCTGGAAGGTCTCAGGTGATGGCACTTCCACAACTTCTGAAGGCAAAGCTGTTCCATTGGTTGGTTGTTCTCACTGACAGAAAGTTTCTCCTTATTTCCAGGTTGAATCTCTCCTTGTTCAGTTTCCATCCATTATTCCTTGTCTGGCCTTCAGGTGCTTTGGAGAATAGCTTGATCCCTTCCTCTCTGTGGGAGCCCCTCAAATATTGGAAGGCTGCTCTCTTGTCTCCCCTTGTCCTTCTCTTCCCTAGACTAGCCAGGCCCAGTTCCTGCAACCGTTCTTCATATGTTTTAGTCTCCAGTCCCCTCATCATCCTGCTTGCTCTTCTCTGCATTTTTTCTAGAGTCCCAACATCTTTTTTATAATGTGATGACCAAAACTGGATGCAGTACTCTAGATGTGGCCTTACTAAAGTTTTATAGAGTGGTATTAGTACCTCCCTTGATCTTGATTGTATCCCTCTGTTAATGCAACTTAGGATTGGATGAAATTTTCTGGCAGAGAACAATTAATCAATGATCTCTAGCTTGCTTCCTGCATGTCCCAAAAGTGCTTTTTCAAGAGGCAACTGGACTTTCTGGTTTTTGTTTTGAAGCCATTTGGCGTCTCATCCACGAAGCGTCTGCAGCTCTGACTGGATGGTGGGGAATGGAAGGATTTATACTCCTTGCAGACAGCTGGTCATTTGCATCCTTTCTGAGAGTCATTGAGGCCACTTGGAGGTTTGTCTGTGTCATCAGGGTCACATGAGTAGTGCAAAATTAGTCAAAAATAACTAATTTGACTAAATTGAACATCCCTCCTCAACAGAAGTGGGTGGATATGGCATGATATATCTCCGGTCTACAACACAGTCCTTTCAACAGTTCCAAGAAGGCTCCACACCCATTTGCACCACTCAGGTGACCTTGAGGACACAGAAGAACCTCTATGTGGCTTCAACAACTCTAAAAGGATCCAAATGACCAGCTGTCTTCAAGGAGTATAAATCCTTCCATTCCCCACCATCCAGTCAGAGCTGAAGAAGCTTCTTGGATGAGAAGCAAAATTCCTTCAAAAAAAAAACCATAAAGTCCAGTTGCCTCTTGGGAAAAAATCACCTTTGGGACAACCAGACCTGGAGGACTGAGAATTTCCATAGAAAACTTGTTTCCTGAAGTTGTGGGTGCTCCATCATTGGACGTATTCAAAGAATGATTGGGCAACTCTTTGACTGGGTGGTATAAGGTCTTCTACCTTGGGCAGGACTAGAAGACCTCCGAGGTCCCTTCTAGCCCTAGGAGTCTATGGTTTAACTACAATCTGGGTTCCTCTTTCTCAGGTGTTAAGGCTCTGGATTCATGGCTCTCGCAACCCCAGAGGTATGTTTCGGTTGTAATGGGAGACGTTCTCCACCTGAAGTGTGAAGTGTTTGACAACTTCGCACCTGGTCCTGTGAAATGGTTCTTGGTAGAAGAACCTGAGTGGAAACTCATCTACCAAGACATCCAGACCAATGAAGCCGATGAAAGGATAACAAGAGATTATCCAAATTCCAACACGGATTTCTCCATCTCCATCCGTAACGTTACTCTGGGAGACGCGGGGACTTATTGCTGTGTGAAGGAGAAGAGAGACGTGAGGGGATCTGAGGTTTTTCTTGGAGGACGTGGGACTCAGGTGGTTGTAAAAGGTGAGTGTGAACAAACGGTGGGATAGAAAAAAAAACGAGACGAACAAAAAAGAGGAAACGAAAAAAAATAGAAGGCTGGTTTAAGAAAAAAAACAAGGTAAGAAATCCAAGAAGCGTCATTCCTTTCAGGTCCACTTGAGGCTGGATCTATGGTGGCTTCTGCAGAAGGAAATCCTAGTTGTTCAAGGTTGAACTGTGGAGTCTTTGGTGCTCTCTGAGCTTGTGGTTGTCTGGCAGATGCTTCGTTGACCAACTAGGGAACCTCATCGGTAGGAGTCCGATGATGTTGCTTCGCACTGATGATGTTGCCTAGTTGGGTATTGAAACATCAGCAAACTGTTGAATATTCAGTAGGGAGTGGATTCTGACATCAGATTCCACTCATTGGCATAATTTTCCCTGGTGGGAAATTGAAGCACAGTGGCTGAAATGCTGGACAGCTCCCGGCTTAAAAGTGTTCTTTTTATATACCGTGTTTCCCCGAAAATAAGACCTACCCCGAAAGTAAGACCTAGCACTATTTTCTAAACCTGCCCTAATATAAGACCTACCCTGAAAATAAGACCTAGTGTAAATCTCCAGTTCCAGGAAGACTTTTCAGGAGCAACCGTGCACCCATGAAACACCCCCTACACACTCACACCCACTATTTGGCACCATAAATATATAAGACCTACCCCGAAAATAAGACCTAGTGTGTTTTTGGGAGCCAAAAAAATATAAGACAGTGTCTTATTTTCGGGGAAACATGGTATATATACAGCATATATAAAATTTTATTCCCACATTTTAGAAACATCTCTTTTTAGTGAACAGCATGATTCAAGGTTTTCACATTTCCGTACGAACATGACTATAATTACATACTCATCTTTCACATTTAGTTTCATATCTTACCAATACTTTACATACTTTCTATTATTATATTTTTTTCCCTCCAGCTTAAACCTTAAATAACTCTCATACCTTCATATTCATTATACTTTTATACTTTTATCTGTCAGGTTTGCAATTTCATTGCATATTCTTATTTCATCATTTCACAAATTCTAAATCAATTCAGACATTTCAAAAAGATTCCCCCCCACAATTAATAATTTGAGTGCGCCACCCCTATAGCTTATGTATTCTTTAATTAACTCCCCTTTAAATCCCAATATTCATTTAACTTTTAATTATTGCCTAAAAAATGAATAATAAGAATCTCCTAACAAGTACATAACATATATACCTTTTAGGTCAGATTCCACATGGTACCGGAGCTGGCAGTATTCTGACCAAGGCTTATGGAGACACTAACAAACAGACATTAGTCCCGAAACCCCTTTTTTCTTTATTTCAATGGCTGTGAATTTTAGTCATTCACAGCTCGTAATGAGTCTGAAACAGTTTGTAAATAGTCCCATGAAAGTCTGCCAAAGTCCTTCAGGATAAGGCTGATAAGCACCCACCTTTATCTTCCTTGATATGCTGCCAATGACTAAATGTCCAATTACTTATACGAGGCCAAAATGGAACACAAATTCAACACCGAGCTTCAGGTTTCAAGCTGACCAGTATGAACAAAGTTGCTTCCTGCAAAGGCTCCTATCCCTTTGCTCCTCCTTTATGTCTTATGGGAGGTCCAATCAACAAGTCTTACTCCTGAGTTGCCCCTTTTGTCTTAACTGTTCTTGCCTTCTGGCAGCTCTGTGCATGCGCACACTGGGAACAGGTTCCTCCTGTTGCTCTGCCTCGCTGCTGCCAGAGTCTGGAGGCTCCGGAGTCAGCACATAACTCCCAGATGGCCCTGGCCCCATCTCTGTATGAGATGCAGGACCCTCATCTCAGCTGCTGTCTCCACAGGCTGACGATGGACCACAACAGCAGCCCCGTGCCCCATTTTGGTTGGTGAAGTGTTGCAAGTGGTCACCCAGGCATTTTGGCTGCCAGAGGCACCGTGGGCCGATCCTTTGCTATTTCCAGGTCAGCCTCTACAGGCCAGATTTAAGCAACCTTCAGGTTGTTATTATTATTATTATTATTATTATTATTATTATGGTTTATATGCCACCCCATCTCCAGGGAGGACTCGGGGCGGCTCACATAAAGATATACATACAAAACAGATGAAAAATATAAAAACCCTAACCCTAACCCTAATCCAAATATATAAAAAAATACTAAAATACCCCATTAAAATCCCCAATCCCTCTCAATCCAGGCCGGCCTGTAAAAACAGCCAGGTCTTTAGATCGTGGTGGAAGGAACGTAGGTCAGGAGCCAACCGCAGCCCCAGAGGCAGCTGGTTCCACAGAGTGGGCGCCCCCACAGAGAAGGCCCTCCCCCAGAGGACTGCCAACCGACATTGTCTGGCCGATGGCACCCTCAGGAGGGCCTGCCTGTGGGAGCGTACTGGGTGATTGGACCTCAATGCTGGGGTGGAAACCTGCTCTAGAAAGAGTGCAGAGAAGAACAATAAAGAGAATTGGGGGTTGGCCTGGAGGTGAAATTGTATGATAAGCAGTTGAGAGAGTTAGATATGCCCAATCTATTGAAGTAAAGGATTAGGGTGTGACATGACAACTGTCTGCCAGTAATTGAAGGGCTTTCATCAAGAAGAGATTGACTGGTCTCTAAGGCCCCAGAGACCAGGATTAGAAACAGGGTGGGTCTGGGAGAACCCATAGCTAATGTTATGGCCGGTTTGGAGAACCATCAAATCCCACCCCTGCAGTGGTGGGATTCAAAAAAGTTTACTACCGGTTCTGTGGGCATGGCTTGGTGGGTGTGACAGGGGAAGGATACTGTAAAATCCCCATTCCCTCCCCACCCCACTAACCTGCTTTCCAGCTCTGTTCTCCTGTGCAGGGCAAACAAAGAAAACCCAGCCGATCAGCTGGGACTTGATGGGAGGCAGAGAAGAGATGGGGTGGGGCCAGTCAGAGGTGGGATTTGCTGGTTCTCCAAACTACTCAAAATTTCTGCTACTGGTTCTCCAGAACTGGTCAGAACCAGCTGAATACCACTTCTTCACCCCTGGCTGGCCCCTCCTACCCCGCCTGCCCCTGCATGCGGCCTGTTTTGGATGCGAGGTAAGTGCAGAGCCCGGGTGGAGGCTCAGGGATGGGGAAAAACGGGCCTCTTGGAGGCTCTGGAAGGCTGGAAACGGGCCCATTTCCAGTCTCTGGAGGGCCTCCAGAGCATGGGGAAGGTGAAAGCCCTCCCCCTGCCGTGGTGCAGGAGGCTGACTAGGCCATGCCCACCATGGCCACGCCCACCCAGCAACCAGGCAGAGAACCCATTGCTGAAATTTTTGAAGCCCACCCCATGACTAGAAGTATTGTGCAAAAATTTGTTAAAGAGAACCAACCTAGAAGTCATGAGAAATTTCCTGACAGTGAGAACGATTAATCCAGGGAGTGGCTTTCCTCCTGGGGTTGTGGGTGATCCATCACTGGAGGTCTTCAAGGAAAGATTGGAAGACCATTTGACTGGGATGATATAAAGATTGCCTTGGGCAAGGAGTTGGACTAGAAGACCTCCAAGGTCCCTTCTAGCCCTAGGAGTCTATGGTTTGACTATAATCTGGGTTCCTCTTTCTCAGGTGTTAAGGCTCTGGATTCATGGCTCTCGCAACCCCAGAGGTATGTTTCGGTTGTAATGGGAGACGTTCTCCACCTGAAGTGTGAAGTGTTTGACAACCACACCTGGTCCTGTGAAATGGTTCTTGGTAGAAGAACCTGAGTGGAAACTCATCTACCAAGACATCCAGACCAATGAAGCCGATGAAAGGATAACAAGAGATTATCCAAATTCCAACACGGATTTCTCCATCTCCATCCGTAACGTTACTCTGGGAGACGGGGACTTATTGCTGTGTGAAGGAGAAGAGAGGCGTGAGGGGATCTGAGGTTTTTCTTGGGGATGGGACTCAGGTGGTTGTAAAGGTGAGTGTGAACAAACGGTGGGATAGAAAAACGAGACGAACAAAAAGAGGAAACGAAAAAAAATAGAAGGCTGGTTTAAGAAAAAAAACAAGGTAAGAAATCCAAGAAGCGTCATTCCTTTCAGGTCCACTTGAGGCTGGATCTATGGTGGCTTCTGCAGAAGGAAATCCTAGTTGTTCAAGGTTGAACTGTGGAGTCTTTGGTGCTCTATGAGCTTGTGGTTGTCTTGAAGATGCTTCGTTGACCAACTAGGGAACCTCATCGGTAGGAGTCCGATGATGTTGCTTCGCACTGATGATGTTGCCTAGTTGGGTATTGAAACATCAGCAAACTGTTGAATATTCAGTAGGGAGTGGGTTCTGACATCAGATTCCACTCATTGGCATAATTTTCCCTGGTGGGAAATTGAAGCACAGTGGCTGAAATGCTGGACAGCTCCCGGCTTAAAAGTGTTCTTTTTATATACCGTGTTTCCCGAAAATAAGACCTACCCGAAAGTAAGACCTAGCACTATTTTCTAAACCTGCCCTAATATAAGACCTACCCTGAAAATAAGACCTAGTGTAAATCTCCAGTTCCAGGAAGACTTTTCAGGGAGCAACCGTGCACCAAAACACCCCCTACACACTCACACCCACTATTTGGCACCATAAATGTATAAGACCTACCCCGAAAATAAGACCTAGTGTGTTTTTGGGAGCCAAAAATATAAGACAGTGTCTTATTTTCGGGAAACATGGTATATATACAGCATATATAAAATTTTATTCCCACATTTTAAAACATCTCTTTTAGTGAACAGCATGATTCAAGGTTTTCACATTTCCGTACGAACATGGCTATAATTACATACTCATCTTTCACATTTAGTTTCATATCTTACCAATACTTTACATACTTTCTATTATTATATTTTTCCCTCCAGCTTAAACCTTAAATAACTCTCATACCTTCATATTCATTATACTTTTATACTTTTATCTGTCAGGTTTGCAATTTCATTGCATATTCTTATTTCATCATTTCACAAATTCTAAACCAATTCAGACATTTCAAAAAGATTCCCCCCACACAATTAATAATTTGAGTGCGCCACCCCTATAGCTTATGTATTCTTTAATTAACTCCCCTTTAAATTCCAATATTCATTTAACTTTTAAATATTGCCTAAAAAATGAATAATAAGAATCTCCTAACAAGTACATAACATATATACCTTTTAGGTCGGATTCCACATGGTACCGGAGCTGGCAGTATTCTGACCAAGGCTTATGGAGACACTAACAAACAGACATTAGTCCTGAAACCCCTTTTTTCTTTATTTCAATGGCTGTGAATTTTAGTCATTCACAGCTCGTAATGAGTCTGAAACAGTTTGTAAATAGTCCCATGAAAGTCTGCCAAAGTCCTTCAGGATAAGGCTGATAAGCACCCACCTTTATCTTCCTTGATATGCTGCCAATGACTAAATGTCCAATTACTTATACGAGGCCAAAACGGAACACAAATTCAACACCGAGCTTCAGGTTTCAAGCTGACCATATGAACAAAGTTGCTTCCTGCAAAGGCTCCTATCCCTTTGCTCCTCCTTTATGTCTTATGGGAGGTCCAATCACCAAGTCTTACTCCTGAGTTGCCCCTTTTGTCTTAACTGTTCTTGCCTTCTGGCAGCTCTGCGCATGCGTGCACTGGGAACAGGTTCCTCCTGTTGCTCTGCCTCGCTGCTGCCAGAGTCTGGAGGCTCCGGAGTCAGCACATAACTCCCAGATGGCCCTGGCCCCATCTCTGTATGAGATGCAGGACCCTCATCTCAGCTGCTGTCTCCACAGGCTGACGATGGACCACAACAGCAGCCCCGTGCCCCATTTTGGTTGGTGAAGTGTTGCAGGTGGTCACCCAGGCATTTTGGCTGCCAGAGGCACCGTGGGCTGATCCTTTGCTATTTCCAAGTCAGCCTCTACAGGCCAGATTTAAGCAACCTTCAGGTTATTATTATTATTATTATTATTATTATTATTATTATTATTATTATTATGGTTTATATGCCACCCCATCTCCAGGGAGGACTCGGGGCGGCTCACATAAAGATATACATACAAAACAGATGAAAAATATAAAAACCCTAACCCTAACCCTAATCCAAATATATAAAAAAATACTAAAATACCCCATTAAAATCCCCAATCCCTCTCAATCCAGGCCGGCCTGTAAAAACAGCCAGGTCTTTAGATCGTGGTGGAAGGAACATAGGTCAGGAGCCAACCGCAGCCCCAGAGGCAGCTGGTTCCACAGAGTGGGGCGCCCCCACAGAGAAGTCCCTCCCCCGGAGGACCGCCAACCGACATTGTCTGGCCGATGGCACCCTCAGGAGGGCCTGCCTGTGGGAGCGTACTGGGTGATTGGACCTCAATGCTGGGGTTGAAACCTGCTCTAGATAGAGTGCAGAGAACAACAACAAAGAGAATTGGGGGTTGGCCTGGAGGTGAAATTGTATGATAAGCAGTTGAGAGAGTTAGATATGCCCAATCTATTGAAGTAAAGGATTAGGGTGTGACATGACAACTGTCTGCCAGTAATTGAAGGGCTTTCATCAAGAAGAGATTGACTGGTCTCTAAGGCCCCAGAGACCAGGATTAGAAACAGGGTGGGTCTGGGAGAACCCATAGCTAATGTTATGGCGGTTTGAGAACCATCAAATCCCACCCCTGCAGTGGTGGGATTCAAAAAAGTTTACTACTGGTTCTGTGGGCATGGCTTGGTGGGTGTGACAGGGGAAGGATACTGTAAAATCCCCATTCCCTCCCCACCCCACTAACCTGCTTTCCAGCTCTGTTCTCCTGTGCAGGGCAAACAAAGAAAACCCAGCTGATCAGCTGGGACTTGATGGGAGGCAGAGAAGAGATGGGGTGGGGCCAGTCAGAGGTGGGATTTGCTGGTTCTCCAAACTACTCAAAATTTCTGCTACTGGTTCTCCAGAACTGGTCAGAACCAGCTGAATACCACTTCTTCACCCCTGGCTGACCCCTCCTACCCCGCCTGCCCCTGCATGCGGCCTGTTTTGGATGCGAGGTAAGTGCAGAGCCCAGGTGGAGGCTCAGGGATGGGGAAAAACGGGCCTCTTGGAGGGTCTGGAAGGCTGGAAACGGGCCCATTTCCAGTCTCTGGAGGGCCTCCAGAGCATGGGGAAGGTGAAAACGCCCCTCCCCCTGCCGTGGTGCAGGAGGCTGACTAGGCCATGCCCACCATGGCCACGCCCACCCAGCAACCAGGCAGAGAACCCATTGCTGAAATTTTTGAAGCCCACCCCATGACTAGAAGTATTGGGCAAAAATTTGTTAAAGAGAGAACCAACCTAGAAGTCATGAGAAATTTCCTGACAGTGAGAACGATTAATCCAGGGAGTGGCTTTCCTCCTGGGCTTGTGGGTGATCCATCACTGGAGGTCTTCAAGGAAAGATTGGAAGACCATTTGACTGGGATGATATAAAGATTGCCTTGGGCAAGGAGTTGGACTAGAAGACCTCCAAGGTCCCTTCTAGCCGTAGGAGTCTATGGTTTGACTACAATCTGGGTTCCTCTTTCTCAGGCATTAAGGCTCCAGATTCCTGGCTCTGGCAAACCCAGAGGCCTGTTTCGGTCGTAATAGGAGAAGTTCTCCACCTGGAGTGTAGAGTGCAGGACAACCACACACCTGGGGCTGTGAAATGGTTCTTGGGAGAAGGAGGTCAGCGGAAGCTCATCTATGTAGATACTAAAACTGACGAAAGAATAACAAGGAATTCTCCAGGTTCCAACACGGATTTCACCATCTCCATCCGTAATGTTACTCTGGAAGACGCGGGGACTTATTACTGCATGAAGGAGAAGAAAGGCATTCAGGGAGATAAGGAGTGGCTTAAAGGGCATGGGACTCTGGTGACTGTAGAAGGTGAGTGTGAACAAACGGTGGTGTTACTATATATCTCCGTGAGGAGAAACGAGTGCAGCCAGGAGAAGCGTGAGTAGAGAGACAATGAATAATACACTTGACACGAGGAGTATACTGAATACTGAAAACGTTGGTTTTACTATCAGTGAATGGTTTATCAGAGTCCAGAAACAATCCGAGTCATACATGACGTAAATCTGTCAGTATTTAAATGCTATTCCAAATATCAATGTCCTTGTTCTTACCAAATATCAGTTACAGTTAGTAGTTTGCCAAGCAGTAGCAAAACTCACAGCGAAGCACGGGAACCAAAACAGTAAGCAAGATAACAATGAGAATCAAAACAGAGAGAGAGAGAAAACCAGGGTTTCTGGCTCCATCTTATGGCCAGTTGCTGAAACCACAGCCAATCACATTCCGGCTGCTCTTAAAGTCACATACACTTTTCAATCCTGGTTTATATATATATTAAAAACCCAAACGTTAGATATACTAACAGGTGGGATAGAAACGAAATGAGATGAACAAAAAGGAGGAAATGAAAAAATAGAAGGCGCGGTTAAGAAAAAAAACAATGGAAGAAGTTCCAAGAAGGGCCATTCCTTTCAGGTCCACGTGAGACCAAGCTGGATCTATGGTAGCTTCTGCAGAAGGAAATCCTAGTTGTTCAAGGTTGAACTGTGGAGTCTTTGGTGCTCTCTGAGCTTGTGGCTGTCTTGCAGATGCTTCGTTGACCAACTAGGGAACCTCATCGGTAGGAGTCCGATGATGTTGCTTCGCACTGATGATGTTGCCTAGTTGGGTATTGAAACGTCAGCAAACCAACAACCAAGCTCAGAGGGCACCAGGTCCTCCTCCTGTACCTCCCCTCCCCTCCTCTTTCTCATCCTCTTCCCCCCTCCTCCCCTCATTGTCCTCTTCCTCCCCTCCTCCTCTACCTCCCTGTTCTTTTCCTCTCTTCCTTCTCCTCCCCTCCTCCCTTTTTCACCTCTTCCTTCTCTTTCTCCTCCCCCTTCCTCCTCTTCCTCTTCATAATTCTCCCCCGCCTCCTCTCCCTCTCCCCTCCTTCTCCTCCTCCTCCTCTTCCTCCTCCTCCTCGCATACTTTTCTAGCACTGATGGTGTTACCTAGTTGGGTATTGAAACACCTGCATGTCAACAGCCAAGCTCAGAGAACTTCAAGGACCCCACAGTCTTCCTCCTCCTCCTCTTCCTCCCCCTTCTCTTTCTCCTCCTTTTTGCAATCCATTCTAACCCTGATGATGTTACCTAGCTGGGTAATAAAACATCTGCAAGCCAACAACGAAGCTCAAAGGACTCCCTAGGATGGCTCCTTCACATTCTCCTCCTGACCTGTCTTTCCCATGGCGTTCCCCCCCACCTTCTCCCCTTCTCTTCCACCTCTCCATTCAGCCACCCCAAGGCTGCAGCTTCTTGTATCAAACGAAATCTTTCCTTATTAAGAGCCTCAACCACAAGAGTTTTTGCCAGTCACAATCTCCCACACGAATAAGAGAACTTGACAAACGTTTTGTTTCTCAGAACAAGGGCTGCTGGCTTTTTTATTTTTATTTATTTATTTATATTTGAACTTGTATGCCGCCCCATCTCCGTCCCATCTTTAATTTAAAAAAAATCAGGACTTTTCCAGCAGCAGAGGGAGCTCAAAGCCTTGTGTAGAATCCTCTGTGCTTGGAGCTGGAAGCATTGTGAAAGACCCCACACACCCACTTCATGGTCTCTGTCTCTGTTGCTCCCCTCTGGGAGGGGGTTTCAAAGTATTTCTACCAAGACCACCCGACTCTGGAACAGCTTTGTTCCCTGTGCCATCCGTATCCGGTAAACCAGCAAGATTCGTTTCTCTGGCCATGTTCATGTGGACATCCTAGTTAGACTGCGTTGTTTCTCCGTGTCATATAATATAGGTCGGCATATGCGTAATTTTGTATTTAATTATTTTATTTACTTATTTAATTTTGTTGTGCTTATGTTGTGCATATTAGAGTTGGAGAATCTCTGAGATTGTTTGCAACGAAATTTCATTTTAATGTATGCCGATTAGTGTACATTCAAAGTGACAATAAAGTTTCGTTTCTGATTCTATTCTATTCTATTCTATTCTGTGCATTTCTATTCTATGCATTTCTTATTCCATTCCATTCCATTCTATTCTATTCTTACTTCTATATTCTATTCTGTTCTTATTTCTATATTCTATCATATTCTATTTATTCTATTCTATTCCTATTTCTATATTCTATTCTATTCCATTCTTATTTCTATATTCTATCATAATCTATTTATTCTATTCTTTTCTATTCTTATTTCTATATTCTATTCTATTCTTATTTCTATATTCTGTTCTATTCTATTCTATTCTATTCTATTCTATGCATTTATTATTCCAATCCATTTCATTTCATTCTATTCTTATTTCTATATTCTATCATAATCTGTTTATTCTATTCTATTCTTATTTCTATATTCTATTCTATTCTATTTTTCTGACGTATTACAAATAAATCAAAAACAATCTCCTGTCTTTCCTCTGCAGGTTTACAGGGACAATCCATCTATGGTCTCTATTTGGGGCTTTTCCTGAACAAAGTAGCCATGATTCTCTTCCTCCTTGGCCTTTTCCAAATAAAGCAACATGGATGCTGCCTTGCAAGATATTTGGCTAAATGTAGACTCGTCTAAGGCGGGACTAGAACTCACAGTCTCCTGGTTTGTAGCCTGGTGCTTTAACCGGTAGGCCAAACAGGCTCCCCCTATAGGTAAAATAAGGAAGAAAAAAATAAGAAGAAGAAGAAGAAAAAGAAGAAGAAGAAAAAGAAAAAGAAAGAAGGAAGGAAGGGAAGGAAGGAAAAAGGAATGAGAAAAAGGAAGGAAAAGGAAAAAGAAAAAAAGGAAAAAAAGGAAAAAGAAAAAAAAAAAAAAAAAAGAAAAAAAAAGGAAAACGAAAAGAAGAAAAAGAAGGAAAAAGGAAGGAAAAGAAGAAGGAAGAAGGAAGGAAGAAGGAAGAAGGAAAAGGAAGAAGGAAGGAAAAGAAAAAGAAAAAAAAAAAAAAGAAAAAGAAAAAGAAAAGAAAAAGAAAAGAAAAAAGGAAAAGAAGAAAAAAGAGGATTGGGGAAAGACAAAGCGCGGAACGCAATAAAAATAATAAAAGATATCGATGGTTCTGGTAATCTTCTATATGGTCCTCATCTCTGAAACAGATCATAAAAGTCCACAATCAAGTCCAAAATTTATGTCACTAAGTGAGAAATTTGTTAAGCCAGTTTTGCCCCATTTTATGACCTTTCTCGCCATAGTAGTTAAGTGAATCACTACCACTGATAAATTGGCAACACGGTCATTAAGCAAATCCAGCTTCCCCCGTTGACTTTGCTTGTCAGAAGGTCACAAAAGGGGATGTCATGAACCTCCCCCGAGCCACGGCAACTGTCATAAATGTGAGTCAGTTGCCAAGCATTTAAATTTTCATCATGTGACCATGGGGATGCTGCAACGGTTGTAAGTTTTTTTTTAATTACATTTATATGCCGCCCTTCTCCGGAGACTCAGGACGGCTTACAATTTTTGGGATGCAACCCAGTGTGCTCAGCAATAGCCTTCATTCTGTTGTAAGTCAAGGACTACCCGTATGTTTGTACATAAACAAAAATCCAAACAATACAGATACAAACATTTTCTTTTATATTTTTGTATGATACATTATAAACTAATAAATCAATACAAAGGAAATTGGGGACTGGAGGGGATGAATTGGACTCCACCTCCACCCTAGCAAGACAGAAGGGTTGTGGGGTACAGGTAGTCTTCGACTTATGATAACAATTGAGCCCCACATTTCTTGTTGCTAAGCGAAACAGTTAAGTGAATTTTGCCTTAGTACAAAATTGAACAGCCTTCTCTCAACAGAAGGGAAGGGATATGACATCATCTATCTCCAGTCTACAATGCAGCTCCTTTCAAAAGTTCCAAGAAGGCTCCACACCCATTTGCACCACTCAGGTGACCTTGAGGACACAGAAGAACCTCCATGTGGCCTCAATGTCTCTAAAAGGATGCAAATGACCAGCTGTCTTCAAGGAGTATAAATCCTTCCATTCCCCACCATCCAGTCAGAGCTGAAGACGCTTCGTGGATGAGAAGCGAAATGTCTTCAAAGAACAACCAGAAAGTCCATGTCATGCCCATGTCGGAGTCTGATCCCGAGGGGGAGGTCAAACAACTGACAGGGAGTGGGAGTGTGGCTCTGGTGGCTGTGGAGGAAACTGGGGAAGGGCACAGTCTGGCTGGGCATTCAGAGGAAAACCCAAGCCTACCCCCTCTTCATCCTAGGGCATACAGGGAGGAACGGAGTAGGGAGCAACATGGGTTACGGGGGAGAAAAGGGCCTTGATTCCCTTCATTAGCTGCAGCTGGGAAAACAGGATATAAAGGGTGTTTGCACACAGAACCTTGCTGGAAGTGTGTTATCTTTGTTTGTCAAGTCTTATCTGGGTTCTGGGTCCTCCCAACTGTGTGTGTCTCATTATCTTTTGAGTTCTGCAATCCCTTATCCTTCCCTGTCTCGTTAATTGCTGCAGCGTGGTTTGTGTTGGTTTTTATTTATAATTTATATGTACTTTGGGTTCAGAGTGAATTTCTTCCCTTTACGAACTGTTCTTGGGAGAGTTTTTTCTCCAGCCGATGATAACTGGACATTGGAGGCCAAGTTGGAGGAATTAAAGGGACTTTACCTACTTTTGTGATTTTGTTGCTTCTGTGCCATGCCCCTTTGGGTCATCACAGTCCAGTTGCCTCTTAAAGAAGAACCTTTGAGTCTCCTTTGTATTGTAAATCTCTGATATCCATTCTATGATCCAGAAAATCCAACTTCTCATTTATGTGCTTGATCTCTCCCATAATTCAATGCATCTCCTCACGGTTATATTTTCCCTTTTTGCCTCTATTGCCTGTATCAGAGGTGGTATTCAGGAGGTTCTGACCTGTTCTGGAGAACCAGTAGTGGAAATTTTGAGTTGTTTGAAAAACTGGCAAATCCCATCTCTGACTGGCCCCGCCCCCCTCTATTCTCCGCCTCCTGAGTCCCAGCTGATTGGCTGGGTCTTTTTGGTTGCCCTGCACAGGAGAACGGAGCTGGAAAGCAGGTTAGTGGGGTGGGGAGGGAATGGGGATTTTGCAGTATCTTTCTCCTGCCACGCCCACCAAACCACACCATGCCACGCCCACCAAGCCACGACTACAGAACTGGTAGTAATTTTTTTTGAATCCATATGGTTTCAACTGACTATCAACTTTCCTTCCAAGATAGTTCTCCTGCAATTCATTTCTCCTGATTCTCTTATTTCCTTATGGCCATTGAATAGGCTTTTTTATTTTATTAATTTTAAAGTAAATTTTGTAAAATTAATATTTTTGCCAAAAGAAACCAATGCATTGAGGCTTTTGGTCATAAGAGGGAGCCAGGGAGTAAAACATTGCCTGTCAATTACTCATTTAATAGAAGAAGCCCCACAATACATAATATTGGAACAACGTCTGAATTATCAGACATGGCTGTTAGAAGCCAACAGGAAAGGAGAGGCTCAGGGCAAGAGGTATTTTGGAAGAAGACTCAAGTAAAACACGTTAAGCAATTTAGGGGATAGCAGCAAAGATTGAAGTAAAGATATATTTTTTTTGAAGAAGTTTTTTATTTTTAAAACAAAAACAACAAATAAAATCATCTTTCAATTTTACAGTGTGTTGGTTGGGTACATATATCTTGTGTGCATAATAATACCGGTATACATTTCTTATTTGATTATATTCATAAACCATTCTAATCAACATTCTATATTATATCGGTCCATTATTATATTATCATTAACATTACAGTTTCAATTCTATATCATCTTTCAAAAACAAATCTCATCCTTGCAAAGTTATATTCATATTCTTACTCATTCAGAAATAATCAATTATAGTGTATTATTACTGTTACCACATATTTCAGTTTCTTACTCTTCTATCTAACCATTCATAAAATAAATCCCAAATCTAACCATTCATAAAATAAATCCCAAATCTTATAATACTCTTTTTCTTCCTGTTCTCTAATTGCCATTGTTACTCTATTCGTTTCTGCACATTCCATTATTTTCCTAATCGTTTCCTCCTGTTGGAATTTTCTCATTTTTTCCAATTTTGTGCAAATACAATTCTAGCTACTGTTAGTGCATTAATAATCAGATATGTTATCTCTTTATTATAACCTTCAGGCAAAATCCCCAGTAAAAATATCTCTGGTTTTAGATCTATATGTTGTTTTATCATTTTCCCCAACCACGTGTGTATTTTAGTCCAGTATCTTTTAGCTTGATTCAAGTAAAGATTGATAAGGAACTTGTGAGATTTATCAGTTTCCTAGAGAATAAGAGAGAGACATGCAATATGAAATCTACTAGATAATAGGATCCTACTGGAATTACAAGACAAGGAACTTCTGCTGTGATTTTGAAATCTCCCTGAGGTATGTAGAGAATATGTATGGTCAAGAATGAAAGCAGCATGAGGTAGACAATTAATTCAATTAATTAAGTACCTGAAAGCAAAACTGTCTCTTTCTTTGTCCCTTAACATAAATTTATTGGTGACATAATTCCTGGCAAATTATCTTTTGTCTCCACAAATGGCGGAGACACAAGTACTGAACATGGACATTTCACGTTTTGTCTCTTCATATTTCAAAAGCATCTCTGCACTCCAATTATATGGATTTTAAAAATATTTGCTCTTTATACAGTAACTTCTGTAAGCAAATGCTTTTAATTTCTGTTTTTTCTTGGTCATTTCAATGCATGTCAAAAGAAGAATTACTTCAGTTTTCTTGGTTTGTTTCTTTTTTGAATCAAGAAGCAGCATTTACATTTTAAGAAAGATTCAACTGAGTCACAGACATGGCAAAATAAAGTAAGGTTATTTTTCTTTAATCTCTGTTTTTATAGGCTTTATGTTACATGATGGGAAGAGTGAAGCATGATACAAACATTTGGTTTGGTGGTGCAGGCTGTTAACAGCCTAGCACTTAGTTCAACTGCCTGTAATTATTGCAGGCTCAAATCCCACCAGGCTCAGGTTGACTCAGCCTTCCATCCCCCCAGGGTAGGTAAACTGAGGACCCAAGACTGTTGGGGCAAATAAGCTGACTTTGTAAAATGCCGCTTAGTAATAAGCAGGCATATACAATGAATGAAGGCCATTGCTGGAGCATTGGGTTGTATCCCAAAAAAGTCGCCGCCCTGAGTCTCTGGAGAAGGGCAGCATATAAATATGAATTTAAAAAAATTATCATCGATCATTGCCATTATCATTTCTCATCCTGAACAATCTATCGGGAACAGGAGTTCCTAGATCAGACTGTCTCACTTCCTAAGTTCCGGTGTCATTTCTCACCATCCCTCCTATTAAAAGGAGATGAAATCAGACAATAATTTCTCCTATTGAAAATCCAAGAAGAAAAGAAAGAAGCAGAAAGAAGAAGAGGAAAAGGAGGAAAGGAAGGTTGCTTTGAAAGGAAAAAGCAGAGGCAGAGAAGGAACAAGAATGAAATGTTGCAGAAAATAAACCTGTGGAGAAAAAAAACAAAATTAAGTTGTTTAATTTGATCATAATAATACCCTAGGTAAGGTAGGTAGTCAACAAATTTACAAATAAAATAAAAATAAAATAATAAAATAAATCAGAATAATAGAAATCAAATAAATAATAGTAAAATAAAATAAATAGAACAAGATAAAATAGAATAGAATAGAACAGAGTAGAATAGGAATAGAATAGAATAGAATAGAATAGAATAGAACAGAATAGAAAGAGTGAATAGAACAGGAACAGGAATAGAATAGAATAGAAAAGAATAGAGAGTGAAGAGTGGAGGAATAATTTGGAAGGAAGAAGAACAGAAGTAGAATAGAAAGAACTAAGGAATCGAACAGGAATAAAGAACAGAAGAAGAGAATAGGCATATAGATAGAATGGAATGGAATAAGAAAAGAATAGAATGAAGGAAAGAATAGAAATAGAATAGAAAAAGAATGGTAGAATAGAATAAATAGAACATAACATTGGAAAAAGCAGAATGAATATATTAAACAAACATTAAAATGGAACTGGAAAGAATAAATACATATAAATAAGAAATAAATGAAGAGTAGTACTAGAATAAATAGAACAGAAAAATAATCCGTCAAATAATTAAATATATCAAATAATCTAAACAAATAATAAATAATAAATGAAATCAAAATAAATAAACAAACAAAATAGAAATAAAAAATACTAAAATAAAATAAATAGAATAGAATTAAAACTAAAATTAAATAAATGGAATGGAATGGAATAAAATAAAATGAATAAAATAAAAAGTAAAGTAAATTAAAATAAAATAAAATAAAATTTCATACTTCCGTCTTTCTTTCCTTGTCTCTCATTTTGATAACTCCCAATCTTGTTCCAAAATGATTTGATGGACAAAAGCTCCAGAGGATCTTCTCCAACATCTGGATACTTTGATGGAGTTGCAGTCCAACATGTAGACCAGACTTTGGGTGAAGAGAAAATAGAATAGAAAATATACAAATATTCTTGGGAAGTGGG
>SOZL01000291.1:46306-49181 GCA_009733165.1 Naja naja | reverse complement strand
GGTGTGATTAGCTGCTGCTAATTTTTCTTGGGTAGAGTTCATGGAGTGTGTTACCATCTACATAGAGTCAGAAGTGGTACAGTTCTTCATTTGGAATTTACAAGCCCTTAAAATGTCCATGGAAGAAATGCCAAACTGCCCTAGATTTTGGGAAGGTACTAACCCAAGAATTACCAACCAAGTATTATCGTATGAGCTGATGCATCTGGTAATACTTGGTTTGTGTTAATACCTCCCCAAAATCTAGGGAAGTTTGGTATTTCCTCCGTGGTAATTTTATATATATTTTCCCACTGACCAAACACTACACAGAACCCATAATAAATATAAAATATACACATTTTTTGTTAAGCATAAGGTATTTTGGTTAAGATTTGGACTGATAACCGTAACCTGGCAAGGAAACTGATCCTCCAGAGTGGGTTGAATTTCTACCCCTTGTTGTCCCAGCCAGCATGGACAGTGGTCAGGAGTGATGGGATTTGCACTTCCACAAATGACCAACTTAAATGGTAAGACCTTTTGTCAAGATTTTGCATTCCATGGCTTGTCCTCAAAACCCAAGACTGAATGCTGTCTTCTTGGCAAGGGCTGTGGATGCAAACTGAGGAGGGAGTTGTGTCTGGAGAAACATTTTATTTATATTTTAGGAAACATTTTAGCTGGCAGTGTTTAATACCATAGTTGGTAGAGCCTTCCCTAGTCTGGTCCCCTGCAGAATTCCCAAAATTGTTGGCTGGAATTTTGAAAACTCTGATCCAGGGGTGTCTAACCTTGGCAACTTTAAGACCTGTGGACTTCAAGTCCCAGAATTCTTCAGCCAGAAAAATTCTGAGTTGAAGTCCACAAGTCTTAAGGTTGGACACCCCTATTCTAGTCCAGAGGTCTCCAAACTTGGCAACTTTAAGACTTGTGGACTTCAGCTCCCAGAATTCCTCAGCTAGCTGGCTGAGGTGTGGGAGTGAAGTCCACAAGTCTAAACACCAGTTTGGAGACCCCTGCTCTAATCCAATACTTTCGGCCATAGGCGACCAGCTTCCCGAAACTCTGGAGCAGTGTTTCTCAACCTTAGTACCTAAGATATGTGGACTTCAATTCCCAGAATTCCTCAGCCAGCAGGTTTGTGTATTCAAAAATGAATGGCTAAGCTAAGGACAATGAAAGAAATGTCATCCTTATTTAAAAGGTGGACTGCTTTAGTCAGGGAGAGGCCTTGGAAGACCCTAGCACCGTGAAAGGTAGAACAGAAATCTTATTTAAATTACTAGGACAGTGTTTCTCAACTTTGGCACCTTTATAATGTGTGGACTGACAAGCAAAGCTGGATGGGGAATTCTGGGAGTTGAAGTCCTCACATCTTAAAAACTGCCAGGATTGAGAAAACCTGAAATAGAGAATTGTATGACGTTAGGAAGAAATACAATAAGCAGATTATAACATAAATTGCCTGTTTATAGCACAATTCAAAGAGTTTTTGTGTCCTTAAACACTGTGGGAGCAGGGGATGGTGCGAAGAGGATAGAAGTGAGGAAGATAAAGATTTATGGATGGCCCACCCTGCTGTGTTTCAGAAAGGCTATCCAAACTAACTTGTTTTTTGCAACAGATCTGCTTTGGGAGGAGGGGCAGAGAGAGAAGGAGATGTAAGCTGCTTCTTTCTATAATTGGGAGATAATGAAAACAGAATTATCTGTCTCTGGCCCTGTGTTTTCCATTAGGTGATCCTTTGTGTTTTGGGCTGTGTAGTTTTTAATTTAATTGATGTAAGTGGAACATGGAAGCTACCCCAAAGTAGCTTCAACCGGAGTGGCACATCAGCCCTGCAAATAAATAAAACAAATATTTGTTAGATTTATATCCTGTCTTTTTTCTAAGGCAGCCACTTCCATTCTTGGGTGCTAAAAATGTCAGGATGGTTGGCAGAGATGAGCAATTAAACCTCTGCACCCCCGTGTTTTTTTTTTACACCTGTGTGTGGCACATTTTACAAAAGGATCAGAACTTTGATCCCACTGTTATACCCACGATTTTGATTTTTTTTTCCTCTCACACATACAGGGAGTCCTTGACTTGCAACCATTCGTTTAGTGACCGTTTGAAGTTATAACGGCACCAGAAAAGTAACTTATGACCATTTTTCACCTTACGACCAAAATTCGGGCATTTGGTAATTGGGATGTATTAATGATGGTTTTAGTGTCTCAGGGTTGCGTGATCCCCTTTTGCAACCTTCTGACAAGCAAAATCAGTAGGGAAGTCAGATTTGGTCAACAATTGTGCTACTAATTTAACAATTGCGGTGATTTGGTTACCATCTGTGGCAAGAAGGGATGTAAAGTGAGGCAAAACTCACTTAACTGTCTTGCTTAGCAACAGAAATTTTGGGCTCAATTGTAGTCATAAGTCAAGGACTACTTGTATCCCATGTGGACACTTCAAGTGCTCAATGTGCCTTAAAGGAGATTTTTGTGGCATTTTATCCCCATGGCAGAGAAACAAGTTGAATTTCCATGGTTGAGGGTAAAGTCACACCTGGATGTCCTCACTCCTTGTCTGACACCTTCATCTCAAACTGCTCCTGTGGGCCATTGGTGAGCTGTTTAAACTAACTGTTGTTCCCCCAAGTAACTCTTTCTTTTTATCTGACCAGGTTGCAGGACAATGAATTTGGGGTGTGAATGTGTATCTCTGTGTGTGTGTGTCAAAAGGGCCTCTATAAAACTTGCTCTGGGGTGGAAAAAGTTCCTTGCACAAAAGGTTAATTGTGCAGAAGGGTTGAAAAAGACACAGAAAAAGACAGAACAAAATGGAATCACAAATCTCTACAGGGAAATTATGTCAGAGTTACAAATCCTGGGCTTTTTAGTCCAAGAGC
>SOZL01000291.1:18806-41306 GCA_009733165.1 Naja naja | reverse complement strand
TGGCAGAAGCTCCAATGACATCATGGCGTAATGATGTCATCACACAAGTGATGTCATGATACAGATGGCATCACCCATACCCACGGCACTTGTGGCAATTCTGCTAATGGAATAGAGTTCTGCTGCAATTAAGGGAGTAGCCTGCTTAGGTTAGTAGGCCTACCATATTGCTCCTAGCTTTAGATTTCAGGGGAAGAAAACATCTGGAGACTTTAGAGTGTGGGGGGTCTTCAAACTTGACAGCTTTAAGACTTGTGGACTTCAACTCCCAGAATTCCTCCTCCAGTCATGTTAGCTCAGGAATTCTGGGAGCTAAAGTCCACAAGTCTTAAACTTGCCAAGTTTGAAGACCCTTGCTTTAGAGCAAGAGTGGGCAATTAATTTTCCCAAGCGGCCGCATCAGAAACTGGAACTGTTGTGGAGGGCCAGACCAATAGAGCTGTGAAGCAGTGGTGAAATGCTACCGGTTCAGCTCAGTTCAGCTGAACCGGTAGCAAAAACTGCTACCAGTTCAGCAGTACGATCAGCTGAGAAGAGAAAGAAGAGAAAGGTGCTGGATCGGCTCTCCAACCCACCCATGCGCTTTTCTGTTCTTTATCCTCTCAGCTGACTGGCGTGGCAGAGCCTCAACTGGGGTTTGGAAAGCTGCATGGGCATGCACAAAGTGCGCAATCACCGAACCGGTAGGGAAATTGGTAGAATCCCACCACTGCTGTGAAAGTGCCAAGGGATGCAAGCACGCATATACATAAATTGAAAAAATATTAGCAGTGTCCTTCAAAGTGAAAATGCAGAGCTGGACATGGATGGCCAAAGGGCCAGTTGTGGCCCCAGTCTGTTTTAGAGCAATGTTTTTCAACCTAGTTGAAAGCTTTTCAACTTTAAAATGCAGAGACTTCAATTTTTCAAGCCTTCTGCTGTTCTTTGCTATGAAGTTGTATTATTCGGGCTCATCAACACTGAAATTCTTATTTGCCTTCTGAGTCCAGTTCTATTCCAACTCTTCCTTCTGCTTTATAAGTCGCATCATCTCGTTTCTTTCAGGCTGGGAAAGCAGTCATGTCGGTTGATCCAATACCAACATCGACCCTGCAAGGCGGGAGCGACAAGGAGCATCTCTATAGGTAAACCGTAGGGCAGGGGTGTCAAACTCACGTCATCACGGCTGCGTCACGTGATGTATCGGGACTTTGCTAAACTGGGTGTGGGCGTGGCCAGCACATGACGCATCTGGCCTGCCAGCTAGGAGTTTGACACCCCTGCCATAGGGCATTTTGCGAATAGAGGTGTGCTGGTGGGTTTCTTTAACATGTGTAGTCACTATTCTTTTCATTTTGTTTTGCTTAACCATTGCAGGAGGGGGGAAAAAGACCCTGAAATATAAAAGGAGAGAAATAATTGGATCAAACAGGCCTTGAGTAATCCCTGGGAGTTCTAAGCAGACTTGGTAGACTCCGGATGGATGACCACTATGAGATCTCAACACCAAGCTAGATGTAGAAGTAGAAAAGCCTTTTTAAAAGAAAAACCAGGCTATTTCTATGCTGTTGCCAAGGTCTTCAGGGTTCAAGCTTGTTAAAAGGGTGTGCTGTATTTTCTATACAGAGGAGGACTATTTGGTGAAGAGTAGGGAGTGAAAGGAATAGAGAGGGACAGAAACCTCCACGGGTAGGAAAAGACATGATATGATGATGATGATATGGGCTGGGAAAGAGCCAGATGTTGGAAGTCACTCCAGTGCTCTGCAGGGCTGGTCTGCTTACAAAAAGAAAGGCAGGCCCTGCTGTTTCTGTTGTCCCTGATGGAAACAGAGAGAGCAGCTGCTGCTTCTGCTATCAGGGCAGCTGTTAGGGGGCAGAGCCACAGCTGGAAACATTCCTCTGTCCTCTTAGCAAGGTAGAAGCTTCATTTGCAACATCCTGGAGGAGAGCACGCAGTTACCCTCTGGGCTGGCCTTTAAGCTGGCAGGATATGGGGGCAGCGAACATTGCTCAGGGGACAGAGGAAGAATGGGGGGGGGGGAGAGAGAGGAGTCTGGAGGCATTTGGCCTCCCTGGGAGCTTTGCCCAGATCCTCTGGCCTCAGTCCAGGGCTTCCATTAAGCGAAGGGATCCTATAAATAGCTGCCACCCTTTCCTCTCCATCTTCCCCAAAGAGGCAGGCACCGCATCGCTCTCTTCAAGGTGCGGTGTGAATTTCAGACTCCCCTCCCTCCTCCTCGCCTTCTTGGAGGGGCTGCCGCCCAGCCCTCTTCAGCCACTCACCCTCGCCTCTTTTGCCTCCCACCTCAGCACGGTCTGCAAGCCCCTCTCGCCCAAGGCGAAGGAAGCTGCCCCTCCGCCCTTCTCCTCCTCCAGCGGGGTGCTCGGAGCTGGGCTTTGCGAACTGGATCGGCTTCTCCAAGAACTCAACGCAACCCAGTTCAACATCACCGGTACGTGTGTGTGTGTGTGTGTGTGTGTGTGTAGGGGGGACTATAGTGCTTCGGATGGCTTTTCACATGCAGAAACGCTGGGCCTCGGAGTAGTTATTTTGTGATGTACACACACCTTGGTGGTGCAGGCTGTTAAACGCCTAGCACTTAGTTCCAGCTGCCTGCAATTATTGCAGGCTCGAATCCCAGCAGGCTCAAGGTTGACTCAGCCTTCCATCCTCTCGGGGTAGGTAAATTGAGGACCCAAGATTGTTGGGGGCAATAAGCTGACTTTGTAAAAATGCCGCTTGGGGGGCAAAAGCCCTAGTAATAAGCAGGCATATACAAGAGAATGAAGGCTATTGCTGAGCGCATTGGGTTGTGCTCCAAAAATTGTAAGCCGCCCTGAGTCTCTGGAGAAGGGCGGCATATAAATATGAATAAAAAAAAAACACCTTACATTTCTGCTGGCACGTAGAATCCACTAGCATAGATGGCTTTGGAAAGAAAATTGCTCCGGTTATAGAGGTGGCGGGCTGCTAGCTTTTAAAATAGAACCTCCATGGACAGAGGCATTTTACCTCAGAGGATTAGACGAAGTTGCAAGCCAGCTTCAGGGTGCTCTTTTTGGTGCTGTCAACCTCCTTGGCAGGAGGTCTTTTCCATATCGTCCCTTGCGTGATCGGAAGTGGCATCAAACTAGACTCTGAAGCATCACACCAAGCTGGAATGTCTATTGTTTTTGGCTTGCTGTGATGCGTGAACCCAACCATTGTCATTTGTTAACCATGATTTATGGCTCGGCGTAGTGTGTGTGAACCCAGCCAACCCAGTGGTGGTTTTTCAGTAAACCATCGCTAAACTAATCATGACTTTGAGTGCCAATGTTTGCTGTTGTCCAGGAGAGTGATTCTAAAAGGATGAAATCATACATTGTAGCTCTCTCTTGCCTAGACTGGGTGTCCTCTGGGTGTGCTGGACCAGGGGTCACCAAACTTTTGGACCTCAGGGACTACCAAACTCATAATTTTAAATCCCGCGGACCACTAATATGAATTTTGACTGACGGTGACTTGCTGACATTGGTGGGAAAGTCGGTCCCATATTCCAGAGCTGCAGTAGTCACAGGACTGGCCCTTTGGTCATCCCGGAGCAGCTGCTCCAGTCCATGGCAGGCCGGTGCACCCAGTGGAGGAGCAGCTGCTCCAGGATGACCAAAGGGCCAGTCCTGTGACTACTGCAGCTCTGGAATATGGGACCGACTTTCCCACCAACGTCAGCAAGACCTCCTGGGGCAGATTTCCCTCCCCCGCCATTGGTTTTACCTTCAGTTCCAGCTCACCTGGCTCTACTCAAGGTAAGGTTTGTGCTCGGCTGAAGGGTGGGGCCAGTGGGTAGGTGAGCCATGTGGATGGCGCAGCCTTGTGTTCCCGTGCAGCCTGGATTAATTGCTTTGGGGGTAGTCCTTGGGAGGGGACATTTCTCTGAGGACCACCAAAATTTTCTCACCAGTGGTCCCCGGTCCACCAGTTGGTGACCACTGTGCTGGACTACAACCCTCATAATTTCTAACCGGCCTAGGACCAAAATGGGCCATGAGTTGTAGGAGATGTGGTCCAACACATCTGGAGAACATCTGGTTTGCAGTGGTGGTGAGGGGTTAAGCAACCTCTTCTCCTGAGGCTGCTCCAGATCCTGAAACTGAGGCTGGACTAGCTAGCTGTGACACAAGAGGAATTCAGAATAAGGTTTCCTCCTTGGTCTTTAGGTTATCTTCTGGTTTGGCACCCCTTGTCTCCCTATTACCAGTAGTCCTCGACTTAACAACAGTTCATTTAGTGACTGTTCAAAGATACAATGGCACTGAAAAATGTAACTTATGACCATTTTTTATCATTACGACGTCTTCAGCAACCCCATGGTCATGTGATCAGAACTCACTTAATAAATGTCTCACTTAACAACAGAAATTTTGGACTCCATTGTGGTCATAAATAGAGGACAACCTGTAATTCTTAAATTTAGCCGTAATAGGTGGTCCTTACGAACACAATTGAGCCCAAAGTTTCTTTGGCTAAGCGAGACATTTGTGAAGTGAGTTTTGCTCCATTTACGACCTTTCCTTCCTGCAGTTGTTAAGCGGATCGCTGCAGTTGATAAGTTGGTAACCTGAATGTTAAGTGAATCTGGCTCCCCCATTGACTTTGCTTGTCAGAAGGTCACAAAAGGGGATTACAGGACCCCGCGACACTGCAATCAATGGTCATGAACCATATGAATTTCGATCGTAGGATCATGGGGATACTGCAAAGATAATTCGATAACTGTGAAAAACGGTCATAAGTCACATTTTTCAGTGCTGTTGTAACTTCAAACAGTCACTAAACAAATTGCTGTAAGTTGAGGACTACCTGGAGTTCTTAATTTAGCAGTTATATGTATGCTCTGCCTTTTCCTTTGAGGCTCAACTTGGGGGGGGGGCTGGGATTTCACCTTCTTTTATTATTACCACAACAATCCTGTCAGTCAGGTCAGGGTGAGAGAAACGCATCCAAAGACATTCAATATGGTCGAGTGAGAATTAAAATGGGGTCTTTTCTGACCCCCTCCACTCTCTAGATGTTCTCAAACGTTCAGTACTAGGTAAACAAATCTGGGTGGTCCTTAAAGTCCCAGGAATACAAGGGTTGGTTTGAGTGAAACGGCTGTGAAAATTGGCTCCAGGCTGTGGTATCTGGGGTGTTTATTTGGTCCTGGCTGGAGAATTCTGGGGGTTGAAGTCCATACATTTTATGCTTGCCAAGTTTGGAAAACGTGTTGTAAATTGTCCCGGGCTGACATAAAGCCGAGCACCCAAAGACTGCTTCATTTCTCAAAGTTTATAACTTCCAAAAACAGCCTAAGGCTGTCTCTCTCTCTCTCTCTCTCAGCGGCAACAGTCCCATCAGCTTCTACGTCTTGGAGGCTTTCTGAGTGCACCTCCCGTTTGCAAGCAGATTTGCCCCACCCACTGCCAATATATCCCATGAGGCTTGACCTTTCCTTGCAATGGAGCATTTATTCCTTCCTCCATCCACTTCCTATGATTTGCACTTTCCAACATGAGGCAGGTTTGAATGAAGAGTGGAAGTTCCTTCTCTGCCCTGGTTGAAGTAGCCAGATCTCAGAGCAGCAGGAGGAAGTTTGCTTCTTCCTTTCCATGTATTTCTGCCCAATTTTCCAAGCTTTTTTTTTTTACCATATACTTCCTCTGTGGGTGTATATGTGTTCTCCAGATGTTTTTTCATGCCTAGAAGTGTGGCAGTGCTGCCCTCTGATGGCTGGTGTGTGGAATAGCACATGACTCAAAGATTTTCCCCTTTCCTTCCCTTCCCCTTCCTTTCCTCTTTCCTCTCCTTTTTATCCCCAGATGAAATAATGTCCCAATTCCCATCCAGCAAAAGTCCTGCTGCAGACAAGGAAAAAGAGAGATTGGACGATTCGACAGATGGTACTTCTTTATCCCGGTAAGTGGCAGATACATGGGAGAAACTGAGATAGAATTTGCCACTAAGTCTGACAAACATTGTTTTTGATGCACCAAATTTAAATGCTAAAATTACCTTATCATGATAGGTAATTAGTATTCCTGTTTAATAGCCTGGAGCAGTGTTTCTCCATTATGATGACCACTTTAAGATGGGTGGACTTCAACTCCCAGAATTCCCCTGCCAGCCATGCTGCCTGAGGAATTTTGGGAGTCCACCCATCTTAATGGTCAAGGTTGGCCTGGAGAATCGAGAAATCAAAATATCCACTGCTGAAGTAGAATACATTACCATGAGCCGCAGTGGCACAGTGGCTAGAATGCAGTACTGCAGGCTACTTCTGCTGACTGCCGGCTGCCTGCAATTTGGCAGTTTGAATCTCACCAGGCTCAAGGTTGACCCAACCTTCCATCCCAAAATGAGGACCCAGATTATTGGGGGCTGACTCTGTAAACCACTTAGGCTGTAAAGCTCTGTGAAGCGGTATATAAATCTAAGTGCTATTGCTATAGCTAACTCTTCCTACTGCCAGGAGTTTGATCCTGAGCAGCTCAAGGTGGACTTAGCCTTCCATCCTCCCGAGGTGGGTAAAATGAGGACCCAGATTGCTGGGGGCAATACGCTGACTCTGTAAACCGCTTAGAGAGGGCTGTAAAAGCACTGTGAAGTGGTATATAAGTCTAAGTGTTCCCTCTTTTGAGAGTTATAAAAAGGATAATTTTTCAAGGACAGATTTTTCTATCATAAGAAATTGGATGCAAAAATGCTTCTCCATTAGAGAGATTTTTTAAATGATTTTTATTATTCTTTTTCAATTTTAACATACATTAATCTTGACTTTAACAGCATAGTGTCATCATTATTATACAAATTATTCTACACATCAATCTCATACAAATATCTACATTGATATATCTTTATATACAATCATTTACTTTAATCTATAATTTTCTTATTACCTTTATCTTTATTTCTATTATTCAGCCAATTATACCAATTATCCCAAAATTCATAATATTCCAACTCTTCTTTCTCTTTAAGTTTTAATGTCAATTTGTCCATTTTGGCACAGTCTAATATTTTTTGGATTATTAATTCCTCAGTAGGCAGATCATTTTGTTTCCAACATTGTGCGTATATTATTCCCGAAGCTGTCAGAATGTGTAATAAAATATATTTAATCTTCTTTCTATCATTCCCTTTGACTATTTCCAATAGAAACAATTCCAGTTTAAATTCTATTCGTGCTTCCACTATCTCTTGTAGCCAGCTCCATATTTTAGTCCAATATTTTTGGGTTTCTGGGCATGACCACTAGAGATATTTTTAAGATGCAGTCATTTAGGATTTGCAGTTAGTTAACAGAGTGAGGATATAGACATATAACCCCATCTCGAACTCCTTAACTGAAGCAGCCATACAGGTATTCCTTGTTTTCTGACCATAACTGGGGCCCTTGCTAAGCAAGATGGTTGTTAAGTGAATCACAACCGACTTTATGACCTTTTTTTGCCACTGCTGTTAAGAAAATCACTGCAGTTTTTAAGTGAATTGTGTGGTTGTTAAGAAAATCCAGCTTCCCCCAATGACTTTCCTTGTCAGAAGCCACAAATGCTGATCACGTGACCCCAGGACCACTGCAACGATCATAAATAAATTCCAGTTACCAAGTACCTGAGTTTTGATCCCATGACCGTACGGATGCTGAGGTGGTTGTAAGTCACATGGCCCATTTTACACTGCTGGTGTAACTTCTAACAGTCACTAAAACGAATGGTTGTAAGTCAAGGATTACCTGTATCATCCTGCGAGTGGGAGAACCATAGAAAGACGTCCCCTTCCCGCCTTTTCATGGCTGTTCTTATCACAGGTCAACAACGTCTCCATCTGCCAAGCCAACGGCCACCTCAGCGACTCTGGAGCTGGACAAGCTCATGGCTTCCCTGTCAGATTTCCGCGTCCAGAGCAATGTAAGCATGCTGATGAGGTAGTCCTAGGGATGAAGGTGAAGGGGCCCTAGAGGTATTCAGGGCTGTTTGGGGTTTGACCACAATATTGTGCATGTAAGTGTAGATATTTGAGCACCAATAGAAAAAAATATTTGTAGTTCAAGGTTGAACTGTGTGGTCCTTGATTCTCTCTGAGCCTGGTGGTTTCTTGCAGGCGTTTCATTACCAAACTAAGTGACATCACCAGTGCCATTAGGCAGCGGTAGAGAGAGGAGAGAGAGCAAATCCCAACACCCTACTAGCACTGATCATGTTATTTGGTATGGTAATGAAACGTCTACAAGAAAAGCTCAGAGGGCACCAAGGACCACACAGATATTTGAGTGCAAAAGGTACAATGCGATTTCTTTTCTTTTTTTAAAATCCTTAGTTGCAAAGAAAGGCAGAAGAGCGTGATATAAACTATAGAAGCTTTGTGTGTGCAATTGGTGTGTGTGTGTGTATTTCCTACAGATAGAAATTTTGAGAAAGGTTCAAGAGCCTGCATTATTTTCTGTATGTAACACGTAATTTCTATAGACAAGGTAGAAAGATTTTAGGTTTGCCTAAGTTAAAATAAATGGCATGAATAATTGGGCTGCACAAAAAGCAACCCCTGTTGCTTGTATGCACACACACACATACACACAAACACACGCCAGCTCTACTCCCAGCTGCCTCCTTAGAACGTAATGGCTCTCGATGCCCTCAAAATCTTTTTTCCTGAAGTGAAACTATGCAAAAGTTTTTAAAAAAAAAACCCAAAAACAATGCTTGAAGATTCTCTGGCCAATTTTTGAGCCATGAGTTTACTCAGAGAAATTAGATGTTCAGGGTTTCCCCAACCCCACCAGCTATACCAGGCACCGTTCTAACTTTATTTGATCAAAACATACAGGTAGTTCTCGACTTACGACCACAATGGAGCCCAAACTTTCTGTGAGAAATGTGTTAAGTGAGTTCTGCTGCATTTTATGACCTTTCTTGCCAGAGTTGTTAAGTGAATCCCTGCAGTTGTTAAATTAGTAACACGGTTGCTAAGCGGATCTGGCTTCCCCGTTGACTTTTGTTGTCAGAAGGGCGCAAAAGGTGATCACATGACCCCAGGACATTGCGACCATCATAAATATGAGTCAAGCATCCGAATATCAATCACAGGACCGTGGAGATACGGCAATGGTTGTGAGTGTGAAAATGGTCATAAGTCACTTTTTTCAGTGCCGTTGTAACTTTGAAAGGTCACTAAATGAATTGTAATTCGAAGACCGCCTGTGTTGTAAATTCACATACTTTTCTCCTAACACAGAAGAAAGCATTTCTCTTAAGGTTTCCGCAGATCGGCTCTGGAGCCTTGCCCCAAATAAGAGAAATAGCAATGGATAACCCTCTTCACACGTGACTCTTAACTACCTTATGTTCCCTAAACCTTTAGCTTCCAGGAGCTTCTGTCCCAACCACGACCGTCACCACAACCACCACGGTTCCGCCAGCACCTGCTCCTGCCCAAGTGCCCTCAGCTCAGCAACCTGTGGTGTCATCTGTCTGCCCAGGGCCCACGGCTCTGTCCCCCCAGATGTCCCCAGGCCAGCCCAGTGGGAACCTGGATAGCATGCTCGTGATGCTGGAGTCGGATCTCAGCCGCCAAGGCATTTCCACCACAGCCAAGGGGCTGTGTGCTTCCTGTCAAAAACCCATTGCTGGGCAGGTCAGTGTCGTCTTGTATGTGGGTCAGATATCTGGCTAGATCTGATGGGTACAGGCAGGGAAATCAGGAAAAGCCAATGTCGCACCTGGAATTAGGAAGATATTTGCCTGCCAAACTTTTCCCCTTCTTGTGAATTGTTAATTGTGGTGGAATCCTTCTCCACCTTCGCTGCCCTTCTGAATTATCATAGAAGGCTGAAGGAGAAATTGCTGACCCCCTCTAGTCCTGTAATTTGGATTTAGGCTTAAGTTTAGACTTAGGTTTATGCCTAGGCTTGGATTGAGGAGGCTAAAATATATGAAGAACGGTTTGCTGGAATTGGGTATGTCTAGTCTAATGAAAAGAAGGACTAGGGGAGGCATGATTAGCACTGTTCCAATCTCTCAGGGGCTGCCACAAAGAAGAGGGAGTCAAGCTATTCTCCAAAGCACCTGAGGGCAGGACAAGAAGAAATAGGTGGAAAGTAATCAAGGAGAGAATCAACCTAGAACTAAGGAGAAATTTCCTGACAGTTAGAACAATTAATCAGTGGAACAACTTGCCTCCATAAGTTGTAAATGGTCCAACACTAGAAGTTTTTAAAAAGAGATTTGTCTGAAATGGTATAAAATTTCTTGTCTAAGCAGGGGGTTGGACTAGAAGACCTCCAAGGTCTAGTCCCACTTTAGGCATGAGAATTGGCTGACTGACTTTGGGCCAGTCACTCTCCCTTAGTCCAGCCCACCTCAAGGGGTTGTTGAAAATAGGAGGAGAAAGGTACATGTTGGATATGTTCACTGTCTTGAACGATTTGTAAAAATAATAAAAGGTGGGAAATATGATAAACAAACAAATAAATAAATACAGATAGTCCTCCACTTACAACCACAATTGAGCCCATAATTTCTAAGTGAGATATTTGTTCAGTGAGTTTGCCTCATTTTACAACCTTTCTTGCCACTGTTATTAAAGGAATGACTGCCATTGTTAAATTGGTAACACGATTGTTAAATGAATCTGGCTTCCCCATTGACTCTGCTTGTCAGAAAGTCACAAAAGGGGATCACGTGACCCTGGGCCACTGCAACCATCGATGATAAATGTGAGTCATTTCCTGCAACGGTCGTAAGCAGGGGTGGGATTCTACCAGTTCGGACCAGTTCAGGCAAACTGGATGTTAAATTTATATCTGGTTCGCCAAACTGATAGTTGAACTGACCAGCTGGCCCTGCCCACCCCACCCCACCCCGCCCCTCTGGAGGGCCTCCAGACCCCGGGGGAGACCATTTTTGCCCTCCCAAAGGCCAGAGGGAAGCTTCCGGACCCTAAGGAAGGTGAAAAATGGCCCTCCCGGAAGTTCTGGTAGGCCATTTATTTATTTATTTAATTTAACTTAACTTATATGCCGCCCAACTCCCAAAGGACTCCGGGTGGCTCACAACAAGAAAAACACAGAGAATTTCATTATAAAAAATTTAAAAACAATTTAAAAACAACAAACAACAGAAGGGCCGGATCTCGCGAGATCTCAGTCACGAGATCAACAGCCCCATAACTGCCAGAAAAGTCAGGCTTTGACTGCTTTGCGGAAGGCCAGTAGGGTGGAGGCAGTCTGGACCTCGGGGGGTAGCTGGCTCCAGAGAGCCGGAGCAGCCACAGAGAAGGCCCTCTCCCGTGGGCCCACCAGCCGGCATTGTTTAGCTGACGGAACCCGGAGGAGACCGACTGTGGGATCTTACCAGTCGCAGGGAGACACAGGGTAGGAGACGATCCTGGAGATAACCTGGTCCTGAGCCATATAGGGCTCACCATGGCCATGCCCACCCAGCAACTGGGCAGCGAACTGGTTACTGGGATTTTTGAATCTCACCCCCGGATTTAAGAGTGAAAAACGGTCCTAAGTCACTCTTTTCAGTGCCGTTGTAACTTTGAACGGTCACTAAACAAACTGTTGTGAGTTGAGGACTTAACTGTCATGTCACCGTCTGATAGACAACGTGCCAGTTGTTAACATGGCCTTTTTTCTTCTATTTTTTTTCCCTCTTCTATTTTTTCCAGGTGGTAACCGCCTTGGGGAGCACCTGGCACCCGGAGCACTTTGTCTGCACTTACTGCCAGAAGGAGATGGGGGGCAGCAACTTTTTTGAGAAGGACGGCGCCCCCTACTGCGAGAGAGATTACTTTCAGCTTTTCTCTCCCCGCTGTGGATTCTGCAACGAACCCATTCTGGATGTGAGAGTTTTTTCCCCTCCTCCTGCTGGAAAACGTTCAGTGTGGTCTTGAGCAAGTGCTGTGTGTGATCTGTGTGTGATTTTTTTCTGAGAGTCCAATCTTGAATGTGGGTTTTAGGGTCTGTTCACTTTCACCCTTTTTCTGCTCAATGCCCTGAGCGCCAGATAAGCAGTAGAGGGACAGTTTCTCTTTTTATTTCAGACCATAAAGCCACTACAAGAGCCTTTCCTGTCTTTCATGCTCTGATAGGGTTAGAAATCATTGGGTGTCGTGTTATTTGCAGGGGTGAAATTCAAAATTTCTTCCTACCAGCTCTGTGGGCGTGGCTACGGGCATGACTTGGTACCCCAGGGCCCGGGGTAGGGGCAGGGGAGTGGCTGTTGTCATCAGGGAGACCTTATGTCTGATGGAGATCACTGTCCCGCAGATAGGCGGATGTGAGCTCCTCCTCATGAAGTGGGGCCCGGGAGGTCAGTGGGGCCTGTTGCTGGCATACCTATCTCCCAGCTGCGTGGCAACGGCCCTGCCTGAGCTGCTCGACCTCCTCTCGGGGGTGACGTTGGAGTTCCCCAGGCTTGTGGTCCTGGGGGACTTCAATTTGCCTTCCCTGGGAGAGGGGTCGGGGGTGGCTTGGGAGTTCATGGCCTCCATGGCGGCCATGGACCTGACCCAGATTATACAAGGCCCGACCCATGAGGGGGGACACACTCTAGACCTGGTTTTTATCTCAGGACAGTGGTGTAATGGTCTGGGGGGGGGAGCGCCATCTATTCGCCCCCTGTCATGGACAGACCATTATCTCCTCCGGCTGGTCTTCCATTTTCCCACTCCCCACCGCTGGGAGGCAGAACCAACGAGGTGGTTCTGCCCCAGGCGCCTGATGGACCCTGAGCGGTTCCAGACGGCGCTTGGACCATTACCTGCCTCCCTAGCCCACAACTCGGCCGAGACCCTAGCGGAAGCCTGGTAACGGGTGGCCTCTGGGGCACTTGAACGGGTTGTCCCCCTGCGGCCCTTAACCCGATGCAGATCCCGGTTGGCCCCCTGGTTTACCACGGAGCTATGGGAAATGAAGCATCGGAGGAGGGGCCTAGAGAGCAGTTGGAGGTCCTCCCGGTCCGAATCCGACCGAGCCCAGTTGAGGTCCTTTTCAAGGACCTACCTGGGAGCAATGAGAGTGGCGAAGACATCTTACTTTGCCACTCTCATCGCATCCGCAGATAATCGCCCGGCCGCCCTGTTCAGGGTCGCCCGCTTCCTCCTTAATCGGGAGGTGGGGGTGGACCCTTTGCAGGGACGAGCCAAGGAGTTTGGTCAACATCTGTTGGAAAAGATCGCTCGGATCTGGACCGGGTTGGACACCAACTGGCTTGAGTCAGACATGGAGTCAACAGCGAGTCTTGTCAATGTCATCTGGGAGGAGTTTGACCCCGTATCCTCAGATACGGTGGACAGGATTATGTGGCGGTTGTGTGCCTCCACGTGTTTATTGGACCCATGTCCCTCCTGGTTAGTTTATGCTGCCTGTGAGGAGACATGTGGCTGGCTCCAAGCAGTTACCAACGCTTCACTGTGGGAGGGTTTTTTTCCTGCCGCCTTGAAAGAGGCGGTGGTGAGACCCCTTCTTAAGAAGCCTGCTTTGGACCCAGCCAATTTAAACAACTTCCATCCAGTCTCCAACCTTCGCTTTTTAGTGAAGGTTGTTGAGAGTGTGGTGGCACAACAGCTTCCAGCTTTCCTGGAAGAAACCTAGATCTGTTTCAATCGGGCTTCAGGCCTGGTTATAGCACGGAGACGGCATTGGTCGCGCTGATTGATGATCTCTGAAGGGCTCGGGACAGGGGATATTCTTCTGTCCTAGTCCTATTAGACCTCTCAGCGGCTTTCGATACCATTGACCATGGTATCTTATTGCGGCGTCTTTGGGAGTTGGGAGTGGGAGGCACCATTTTACGGTGGTTCTCCTCCTTCCTCTCGGGATGCATGCAGTCGGTGTTGAAGGGAGGGCAGAGATCGACCCCAAGGACTCTCACTTGTGGGGTTCCCCAGGGCTCGGTGCTTTCTCCCCTCCTGTTCAACATCTACATGAAGCCGCTGGGTGAGATTATCCATGGTTTTGGGGTGAGGTATTATCAATATGCTGATGATACCCAGCTTTACATCTCCACCCCGGACCACCTCAGTGATGCCCTCCCCATGCTTTCGCAATGCCTGGAGGCGGTGCAGATCTGGATGGGGAGGAACAGGCTCCGGCTCAATCCAGACAAGACTGAGTGGCTGTGCATACCAACATCTCGAGTTCAAGAAATTCCATCTCTGACCATAGGGGGAGAGGTGTTGCCCCCTGTGGATAAGGAGCGCAACTTAGGTGTCCTCCTGGACGGACAGCTCTGTATGGAGGAGTAGGTAGGAGCCGTGGCCAGGGGGCTTTGCCCAGGTTCACCTGGTGCACCAGTTGCCCCTACTTGGACCGAGATTCCCTCACGACGGTCACTCATGCTCGTTGCCTCCCGTCTTGACTACTGCAATGCTCTCTACCTGGGGCTGCCCTTGAGGACTATACGGAGGCTTCAACTGGTACAGAATGCAGCCGCACGGGCGGTGATGGGAGCGGCCCGATTCTCCCATGTGACACCCCTCCTGCGCAAGCTTCATTGGTTGCCGGTTGCCCTCCGTGTAAGATTCAAGTTGCTAGTATTAACCTATAAAGCCCTGCACGGCTCAGGTCTGGGGTACTTGCAGGAGTGCCTCCTACCAGCATCGAGGTCCAATCGCCTGCATGCGCTCCCATAGGCAGGCCCTCCTGGGGGTGCCATCGGCCAGACAATGTCAGTTGGCGGTCCTCCGGGAGCGGGCCTTCTCTGTGGGGGGTTCCCACCCTCTGGAATCAGCTACCTCTAGAACTGCGTTTGGCCCCGGACCTGCGCTTCTTCTGCTATGATCACAAGACTTGGCTGTTTGTACAGGCTGGCCTGGACTGAGCAGGGTTGGGAATTTTAATTTAAGGGTATTTTATTGATTTTATAATTGGATTAGAGAATTTGATAAAGTCGTATTTATTGTTTATACATTTTGTGTAAGCCACCCCGAGTCCCCTCAGAGATGGGGCGGCATATAAATCCAAACAAATAAACAAACAAACAAATAAATAAATAAATACTTGGTATAATAGTAATAGCAACCAGGGGTGATTTTTTTACCGATTCAAATTGTCCCAACCACCTCTCCCAAGAGGGGCCAAGGTGACTGAATTTCACCCCTAGTAAACCCTGCAACTTTCATTTCCTGAATGGTAGCAGGAAGCGGGTGGTACAATAGTCCTTGACTTATAGCTATAATTGAACCCAGAGTTGCTGTTATAAATCATGGTGATCATTCAGTGGGTCAGCACTTGACTGTGGAATGGGACAATTCACCTCAGCCAACTCACCACAAGTCAATTCAACGACTCAATTATTTAAAATAGTTTTTAAAAAAATATTTTAATTTTTGTCATTCACATTTCACTTCGTCCCTATTTTGGCATCCTTTCTTTGATTATTCTATTCCACCATTTCTTGACATTAGAATAGAATAGGATAGAATAGAATAGATTTAGTTTACTTTAGTTTACTTTATTGTCTTTGCACCTCGTACAACGAAATCAAACATCATCTTCAGTGCACATCATGCCCATGAAAATAAACACAAACACACATCCTTCACCCTCCACACATTGAACCAAAAAACCCCGACACCGCACCAATACTGCATTATACAGCAGAACTCAAAAGAGCTACTGGCCTGGGATAGAAGGTGTTTTTCAGCCTATTTGTCCTTGTTTTTATTATTCTGTACCGTTTGCCAGGTGGTATTAGTTCAAAAAAAAGGGTTTCCAGGATGAGATAGATCTTTGAGAATGTTTTGAACTTTCTTAAGGCAGCGGGAGCTATAAAGCTCTTCCAAAGAGGGCAGAGGGCAACCAATGATCCTTTGGGCAATGATGTTAACCCTCTGGAGTGCTGTCCTATCTGCTACTGTGCAATTGGCAAACCATACAGAGGTGCAGTAAGTTAAGATACTCTCTATAGTGCAGCAGTAGAAGGTCACCAGCATAGAATAGAGTAGAACAGAATAGAATAAGAAATGAATAGAATGTAGAATAGAATAGAATAGAATAGAATAGAATAGAATAGAATAGAATTCTTTATTGGCCAAGTGTGATTGGACGCACAAGGAATTTGTCTTTGGTGCATATGCTCTCGGTGTACATAAGAAAAAATAAAATATAACCCCAGCGAGTTGCGTTGTGGTGAGTTGGCTGTGGCAAAATGGCCATGACCAGTTAGCTGCAATGAGCTGTCCTAAACTTACCTAACTGTGCCTGATTTTACCATCTTTTTTTTTTGGTGACAGTTGTTAAGCCAACTCTGCAGTCTTTAAGCAAACACTACAGGTTTGTAAGCAAACTCATTTTTCTTCTGTCGGCATTTTTTTTGCCAGGGAACTGGAAGTAAACGCCAGCAACCAGCGAAGAATAGGATTAGAATTTTAAATTTGCTGGAAAATTCACAGGGAGCTGTGATAGAGCAGGAATGGCTCGAAACACAGGAGGTTGAAAAAGGGGGCTGAGCAAGTTAACCCTGGGAAATGCAGAGCAGCAATGATGGCCATGTTTAGTGCATTATTGACAAACTTGTTTTTTCTCCCCTCCCATCTTTGGCCTTCCTGTGGTCCACTCAGAAAATGGTGACTGCGCTGGACAAGAATTGGCACCCGGAGCATTTCTGCTGTGTTAAGTGTAGGCGGCCCTTTGGAGAGGAAGGTAAGTACAGCAGCTGGCAGGGAGACATTTTGACTTTGACTGGTTCCATCCTGTTTGGGGCCCCAAACTTGGCAACTTTAAGACTTGTGGACTTCAACTCCCAGAATTCTCCGGACAGCATGGAAGTCTACAAGTCTTAAAGTTGCCAAGTTTATTGACCTCTGCTTTAGATGAAGCTAGCCGGATCGTTCAGTGGGGCTCAAAATTTTGCCAGGAATTGACTTCACCTGAGTGATAGGTAGTCCTTGATTTACCACTGGTTCTTAGCAACCATCTGAAGTTACATCCAACCTAAGAAAGGATCTCTTCTGTGGTCACGTGACCAAGCTCCAGGAGCTGAGCAACACAGCTACATTGACCATTGTTTGCATCATCCTACAGTCGCGTGATCGTGTTTTACAATGGTTTTGATGAAAACTGGACTCGGTTCTGGTTTTCGGCAAAACTTTGCACCATAATGAACCATTGGTTCGCTTAATGACTGCACATTCACTTTAGAACTGCAGTGTCTGGATTATGGTCCTTAGTTAAGGACTGCCTGAGGTAGTTCTCGACTTATGAACACAATCAAAATTTATGTGGCTAACCGAGACAGTCAAGTGAGTTTTGCCCCATTTTATGAGCTTTCTCAATACAGTTGTTAAGTGAATCACTGCAGTTGTTAAGTTGGTAACATGGTTTTAAGTGAATCTGGCTTCCCCATGGACTTTACTGGTCAGAAGGTCGCAAAAGGGGACCACATAATCTTGGGACACCGCAATCTTCATAAAGATGAGTCAGTTGCCAACATCTGAATTTTGATCATGTGACTATGAGGATGCTGCAATTGCCGTAAGTGTGAAAAACAATCATAAGTCACTTTTTCAGTGCCATTGTGACTTCAAACAGACATTAAATAAATGGTTGTAAGCCAAGGACTATCTATAATGGTACGTGGGAAAGACCTTGGGAGACAGGAGGAAGAAAGGCTGCCTAGGGTATGATCAGATAAGAAAGGGGGGAACCTGGAGCTGCATAACAGGCAGAGAAAGAATCTTCTTACTATGCTGTAAAAGAGACAGTGGGAGACCTGTACTTTCAGACCTGTTAAATTCTGCAAATGGAATCTTGCAATAATGTAGGATTAACCGTGGTAGGGGCCGCAGTGGCTCACATTGTAAGATGCTGGGTCTGTGTGCCACTGAGGTCGACAGCTCGGCGGCTCAATTCCCGTGAGCGAATAAACCGCAGAGGGGCAAGAAAGGAGCCTCCTCTGATTGCCTACCGGCATTTAGGCATCCCGCAGATAAAGATAACACCACCCAAAAAAATTCCTTTCACAGAAGCAGCCAACCACCTACCGGTGATCCCTACCATATGCTACATAAATAAATAAAGCTTGTTTAGTTGTGTTTTCTGTCTTGATCTGATCTGAGAGGGATGATATAAGGTGGTTGTATCTACTAAATCATGAGCAAGTCTCTTTTTTTGTGTCAGAGTTTAAAATTTATCATTTTATGCTCCAAAAGACATAGGGAGAATGGCAGAAATGGAATGATGTCATGAAGAAGGTTTGGTACAATGTATGACTGGGTAACAATCTTTTTCGCATGCAACACAAATGTTCAATTGAGCACCATGGTGCTTGCTGGCCTTTATGGACTGTTGGTTGCCCACAGAACCAGTCTTCCTAACCAGGGTCTCCTCAAGGTTTTTAAATTTCATTTCCTGTCATCCCCACCCAAATGGCTGCTGCCCATTATGTGGCTTGAGGTCCATCTCAGTCGGAGAGCTGGTTGGAGAAAGTTGTGGTGTCCTTAACTAAAGTTCCACAGCTTCAACATTGCAAAGAATTCTGAATCGGGCCTTGTGCAGCACTACTGATTCACCTTAGGTGGCCGCTGAACTGCATCATTTTGGTCCCTTCCCTATTGACTCTCTGTCTCCCCCTGCAGGCTTTCACGAGAAAGACGGGAAGCAGTATTGTCGCCAGGACTTTTATGAGCTCTTCTCCACTCGCTGTCAAGGGTGCAGCCAGGCCATCTTGGAGAACTACATCTCGGCTCTCAACGCCTTGTGGCACCCAGAATGTTTTGTTTGCAGGGTAAGCACCAGCTCTGGGCCAATGATGGGAAATGGCTTTGCGAAGGAGAATATTTCGTCACTTTGAGTTCTCAAGCTGAAAATGAAACTGACCAGCTGTGGTTCTCCTCTCACTCTCTTATTGTCTTAGTTTTAATTTTGCCCTAGATTCAATTGACAGGGGAATTCTCCATGGGGGAGAATTTGTTGGTGTCTCTGCTTGTGGCTGACCCTTGCAAAGGTGATGGGAGTTGGGTGAGAAAAAAAAGAATGGTAGTTTCGGTGATCATACTGACATTTGCAAGAGGAAGAAAGAACAACAGTTCAGTGTTAGCTCCTGAAAGCAACCTAGGATTTTACTTATTCACGTTTCTCTTAGCTTGGCAAAATAACTCAACTCCTTTGTGCCAGCTGAAGACATCTCTGAAATTGGGGGAATATGGTACCGCCAAGAACCTCATTTTGGGACGTTAAAGCTGTGACTGAGACTCAGAACATCCGGATCTAGTCCATGGCTGAGTCTTGACACAGCTGGGAACCTAGATATAGGTTGACTTGAGCCCAAAATTTCTGTTGCTAAGTGAGACATTTTTTAAATGAATTTTGCCCCATGTTATGACCTTCCTTGCTACAGTTGTTAAGTGAATCATGTCAGTGTTGTTAAGGGAATCTGGCTTCCCCACTGACTTTGCTTGTCAGAAGGTTGCAAAAGGGGATCACATGAACCCCAGGACACTGCAACCGTCATAAATACGAGTCAGTTCCCAAGCGCCTGAATTTTGATCACATGACCATGGGGGATGCTGCAATGGTCATAAGTGTGAAAAACGGTCCTAAGTCACTTGTTTCAGTGCCATTGTAACTTTGAACGGTCACTAAACGAACTATTGTAAGTCAAGGACTATATATGTACATTATGCCATCTAAACCAGAATGCACAGCACAAATTAAGGGGGGGAAATGCCATCTGGCAGAAATGGACTCTTAGTAAAGGGTTTCTGGGCAGAATTCAAGTAGGATAAAAGGTAAGGAACTTTTTTTTTTAAAAAAAGAAAGATCTGCCCAAATTAGGAAAACCAATTAAGATATTTACTAAACAAAAAATTAAGAACAAATAAGGAACGTCGTGTGGGTCTACTTGGCGGACAAATCCCAGCATTTTTCATCTTCTAATAGTTCACCTAAAATCAACTTCTGATCAAGCCCTACTTGGAGGCAGTCAAATCCCACAGATTGTGAACCGGCCTAGCATTGTTGGGCTGCTGCTGGTTCGGACTGGTTCTAGTGAACCAGTAGTTCCAACCATCAGCTGGCCCTGCCCACCCACCCACACCGATCCTATCCTATCCTATATTTCCTTCTCTCTGGCTCAGCTGATTCACACAGCACAGCTGATTTCCACACCTCCTGTTGTGGTTCACCGGCAGCCTGTGCAGACGGCAATGGAATTGGTCAGGGAGGAAGAACAGGGACCAATCCGGGATTCTGGGGAGGACTCGGACGAGGGTCCTGCGCCCAATACAGAGATGGGGCCACGACCATCTGGGAGTTATGTGCTGACTCCAGAGCCTCCAGAATCTGGCAGCAGTGAGGCAGAGAACAAGGGGACCCTGTTTCCAATGTGTGTGTGTGCACTGAGCTGCTAGAAGGCAAGAGCAGCTAAGACAAAAGGGACAATTCAGGAGTAAGGCTTGGAGGTGATTGCCCCTCCCCTAAGGTATAAAGGAGCTGCAAAGGTAGAGAAACCGTTGCAGGAAGCAATGTCGTTCGCTCTGTTCGGATTAAACGTTGAAGGTCTGTGTGGACTTTGTACTTCAGTTGGTTTTTTACAGTTAATTTGGCACTTTAGTTGTTGGCAGCAATTCAAAGGAGAGAAAGGTGGGTGCTTATCTCAAGGGACTGTTTGGGACTCATTACGGGCTGGGAATGAACATAATTCCCAGCATTGAAATAAAACAATGTTTGGACTAAGTATGTGTTTAATTATGGTCTCAGGAAGCCTTGGTCAGAACACCTCCACTGTTCTACTTACCATGGTTGCCCTAAAAGGTAAGCAGCTGAGCTTCAGATTGCTGTATTTTGAAAGTTGTAGTTTGGTGTGCGTGCGCGTAAAGCACATGTTTGTGCGCAAAGCGTGCACTCACAGAATCGGTTGTTAAACTGGTTGTAGCCCACCACTACGGCCTAGCTAGGATGTGTGGCTTTCCATCTGCTATCTGCCAGAAGGACCAGACTCCCAGACTTCGTAGCCTTCCCGGCTGGGGAGATGAATTGTATGCTGACAAGATCCAGGTGGGGAGAGGTGTGTGCAGCAAAAGCATGTGCACTGGATGGTGTGTGATTTTGCCCAGAGTGCAGGAATACTATTGAAAGGAAAATGTAGCCTTGTTACAGGTTGTCTTTGACTTATGACCACAGTTTCTCCTTGACATGACCAAATTGGGACCAGCATTTCCATTACTAAACAAGGCAGTTGTTAAGTGAGCACCACCAAATTTTATGTCTTTTGCCATGTTGCTAAGTGAATTACTTCAGCTTTTAAGTGAACTGTACAGCTATTAAGTGAATCCAGCTTCCCCCATGGTCTTTGCATGTTGGAAGTCAGCTGGGATGGTCCCTAATGGTGACCCCATGACCCCTGGGATGCTCATATAAATACAAGTGCACAAATTTTGATTGCATGACCATGGGGATGCTGTGACAGCCTTAAGTGTGAGGATTGATTGTAAGTCCCTTTTTTCAGTCCAATTGTCACTTCAGTCACTAAAACGAATGGTTGGTAAGTTGAGGACTACTGTCATGCCCAGTTGGAATCTGATTCCAAGGGAGAGGTGGAACAGCTGACAGGGAGTGGGAATGTGGCTCCGATAGCTGTGGAGGAAACTGGGGAAGGGCACAGGCCAGCTGGGCATTCAGAGGAAGACCCAGGCCCACCCCCTCTTCATCCTAGGGCACGCAGAGAGGAATGGATAAGGGAGCAACGTGGTTTCTGGGGGAGGAAAGGGCCCTGATCCCCTTCATGGGCTGCAGCTAGGAAGACTGTTTAAAAGGGCAAACTGCACATGGCAAAGTTGCTGGAAGCAAAGTGTGCATTATCTTCGTTGAGGCTTATCTGGGTTTTGGCATCCTCCCAACTGTGTGTGCCTCGTTATCTCTTGGAAGTCTGCAAGTTATTATCCTAGTACTTCAGCGTGTTTTGTGTTGTTTTTTTTTATTTCTACTTTATCAGTTTTATGGGTTCGGACTGCATTTCTTCCCTTTATAGACTGTTTTTGGAAGAGTTTGATCTCCCACCGAGGATAATTGGACCTTGGGGGCCAAGTTGGAGAATTAAAGGGAATTTATCTACTTTGGTGACTTGGTTATTTTTGTGCCACGCCCCAGGTCATCACAACTCCTGTAGAGGTGCCCTTCTTTAATCCCCCATGGTCTGTTCTCTTTTCTAGGAATGCTACACCCCGTTCATGAACGGCAGCTTCTTCGAGCACGGGGGGCGCCCCTTCTGTGAAATCCATTACCACAAGCAACGAGGCTCGCTCTGTTCTGGCTGCGAGAAACCCATCACCGGCCGTTGCATCACTGCCATGGGCCGGAAGTTCCACCCGGAGCATTTTGTCTGCGCCTTCTGCCTCAAGCAGCTCAACAAAGGCACCTTCAAGGAGCAGAACGAGAAGCCCTATTGCCACCCTTGCTTTATCAAGCTCTTCGGGTGACTGGGAGGGCCCTGGCCTTGCCGGGGTCAGGCCACACCTCCTGCTGGCATGGGAAAGGGGGAGGCATTGTCGGCTTTG
>SOZL01000291.1:0-17806 GCA_009733165.1 Naja naja | reverse complement strand
TGCCCAGGGGCAGTAAGGCATGTCTGATACCCTGTTGTGCTAAATAGAATCTAAAAGGTTGATGTAAATTGAGGGCCATTGTCAGAGACAAGAACATCAGGTAACCCGTATACAAAAAAGTTTTTGAGCTGTTTGATGACAGAATCAGTTGTGGTTGATGGGGATTACCTCTAGCCATTTGGTCATGCATCTACTATAATAAGAAAAGTGTGCCCTCTGGGGACAGCAAAAATCAATGTGAATCCTGGAATCACCGGCCCTAGGACATTCCATTCCTGTGTGTGGGGGCGAGAGGTGGTGTGCCTGATCGATTGACACTTGGGACACACATCATGAGTAACCTAGGATTCAACCAATATTTTGTCAACACCTCAATACCATACATAAACTCCTGGCCAAACCCTTCATCCTTACAATACCAGGATGACCCTCATGTAACATTTCCAAAACCTCTTTGCAGTTTTGCAGGGTAGGAGTACTCTCACCCCTACTCCCCACAAAATACATCCTTATTGAGTGATAATTCAGTTTGCTCTGGACTTAAAAGGTTGGGCAAGGTGAGGTAGATCTTGAAGAGGCCAACCTTTCATCCAGCCTATAACAGGAGCCAGTACAGTGTCTTTGGCAGCTCTCTGGCAATTTCAGCATGAACTGGAAGCTTGGCAAACAGTTTCTAGGAAAAAGGTGTGTTTCAGGTTCAAAGTCCCCTTGTGGCAAGGAAGGGGCAACGACTCAGTGCATCAGCATGTCCAATGTCCTGCCAGGCTTGTAGATAAGTTTGTATGAATAAGCAGCAAGAAATTCAGTCCACCTCAGCATTCTTGGTGACAGGATAGTAGGTGTAGGCTTGGCTCCTGCCACAATGCCTAACAAAGGTTTGTGATCTGTAACAATGTTAAATGTTCTGCCATACAGATATTCATGAAATTTCTTACAGCTGACAACAACAACTGCCAATGCCTCCTTGTCCACTGTAATTCCTCTCTGCTTTGGTCAAAGTGCAAGAGTAAAATGCAATAGGGGCTTCTCTCCCACTGGGAAGCCTGTGGCTCAAACCCCCACTCCAAAAGGGGATGCATCACAAGTCAACAGGCAAATTCTCAGAGAACTGTATCAGTACAGCATCAGACGTGATTAGTCTTTTAATACTTTAAATGCTGATTGTTCCTTCCTGCCCAGACCCAAACAGACTTTTATATCAAGTAATTGTGCAATGGTTCAGCAATGGTTGCCTTTTGAGGTAGGAACATGTGATAAAAGTTAATGAGTCCAAGGAAAGCTTGCAAATATGTTTTTGCATTTAGGTCTAGGGGCTTCTTTGATTGCTTTAACCTTGGCATCTGTAGGGTGGATGCCATTCAATCATGTAGCCCAGGAACTCAACCCTTGTCGTTTTAAGAGTGCATTTTTCCTTGACTCTTAACCCGCTTCCTGAATCTGGTAAGGACTTCTCTGAGTCTTTCTTGTAACTGAGTGTCATTTTCAGCAGAGATTAACACATCATCAAAGTAAGGCACTACCCTGGCAGTCCTTGGAGCATTCTTTCCATAAGTCTTTGAAAGATGCCTGGTGCCACGCTTACTCCAAATTGTAACCTTTTACATTGAAAGCACCTCTATGAGTCACAATGGTTTGGGCCTCTGCAGTGGCATCATCAACTGTTAGTTGTTGATATGCCTGGCCAGATCCAATTTGGCAAAGACTGTACCCCTGCCAAGTGAATGTAACAGATGGTGCACCACTGGAACTGGATATATGCCTGCTGCTGCAGCATGGTTCAGTGTCCCCTTATAGTCTCCACAGATTCTTACTGACCCATCAATCTTGACTGGTGTGACTATGGGTGTCTCCCATCTGGAGTGGTCAGTAGGCTCTAAACCCTTGAGCTATTAATTTGTCTAATTGCATCAATTTTTTCCTTTAAAGCAAATGGGACCCTTCTGGGCTTTAAATGAATTGGGGGCACCTTGGGTCTAGGTTGAAAGTGATAGGGGTCCCCATATACTTGCCCAATCCTTCTCGCTGAAGACCTCTGAAACTCAGACTTCAAGGCCTCCTCCCATTCAGAGCTGCTCACGTGATTGATGCCAGTCACCTCGATGCCTAGTGGATTGAACCACTCAAGTCCCAGCAAGCTGGGTGATCCTTGTCCACGATGGTCAGGGCAAACGCTTGGTGTGGCCTTTAAACTTCACGTTGAATTCTCTTGTTCCAACTACTGGAATCTTGTTCCCTTGGTAGTCTTTAAGAGTCAGTGCTTGCTTCTGGAAATGTTTCTTCTGAATGTTGGGAAGTAGCCTGTGAATAGTGTCCCATGACACCATAGATAAATAGGAGCCTGAGTCCACTTCCATTTGGCAAGGCCTTCCTTCAATGAATACCTTCACATGTACTTTTCTGCTTCTCAAAGGTGAAGAATGACCAATGGTGACTGTTTGATGAGTTTCATTCTTCCCATTTGCTTTGAGTTGCTGCCCCATTTTCACTGAAGTTGTTGGGCTTGAATTCTTTCTCAGAAAATTTCTTCCTACTAGGTGGAGTTCTGGATGATTTGCAGACTAGTGACCTCTTTTCTCACAACGTAGGCAGATGGTGTCTAAAAACTTGCATTCAGTGCGGGTGGCCCCCCCACAACCTCTGCAATAAAAGTCTTGCCTCTTTCTTCCAAGGTCTTTCCTTTCTTCTCATTCTGAGTCTATAAATTCTTCCTCCACCTTACTACAGTCTGAATCAGAATCTATTTGTTCTAATGGGTTGTTGTGGACTTTTCCACATCAGAAACTTGGGCCTGGCTTGAGGCCTTGTTAATCTTTTTCATGCTGCTGCTGAGGACTTGGTGGCTTCCGCTGAAACAGCTTCCTCTATGGCCTCCTTAAACGCGGGATTTAGGTTTCATTAGTAATTTGCTCTGTAAGACCTTATCTTTAAGGCCCCAAACAAAATCATCATGGCCTCTTCTAAGTTGGTAAACTCACAGCACCCTTAAACTTACAAAGTCATTAACATTTTCGCTTTCCCTTGATCCTGATGATAGAATTCGTGTCTCTTAATGAGGCACGATACTTGTGGGGCATGGGCTCTAAAAGCTTTTCTAAATCAGGCCATTCCATTACCTTCAAGTCTGCAGCTCCTGCCAATGCTTCGCCATCTTGAAGACTGCCGGACCGCAGTGCGTGAGAAATACCACCCCTCTTCCGCTTCTCGATGTCGGCGAGGTCGCTTCCTTCCAAATACATTTGGAAGCGATCCACATACATGATTCAGTCTTCGCCGCCGGATCGAACGGGCTGGGGGTGTTCAGCGAGATCTCGCTTTCTGCTTGTCTTCCATCGTCTCTTCTTCAGGGCAATCCACCTTCACGCCAGTGTTAAGTTTGCATGAAGAGTCAGATAAGAGCTTCAGTGAAGAGTTTATTAAGTAACTACCGCTCGAATGGACCCGACTTGGCTGGGCTACGGCTGCTTCTTATAGCCAGCAGCTGTAGTTGCCAGCCAATCAGAGTGCAGGGTTTTCCTGCACTATTTAAACCAATCCTATTTGACATTTTACAAGAACAATTCAAACTAAACCAATGACATTCAAACCTACATATATAACAGCAGCCAACTGATTAGCACAGTCTTTAAGCACTCGGGCAGAGATACCGTCAGGACCGGCAGCCTTTCCAGGGTCCACAGCCCTCAGAATGCTCCTCACCTCCTGTTCCTCCACAATGAGGTGGGGGCTACATTAGGCTGGTGGTTGTATTTTAGCTGTCTCTGATCTCTCCACATTTATTCTGCAGTTGACTATTACTGCACCTGAAAAAAATAGTATTAGCTTGTGATGTGGACAATATTTTGGTCATTAGTTTTAGAGTTTATTGCAGAAATCAAATCCAGAAAGCACACATAGACAACTGATTCAGCAGGATTCATTAACTTCTTTATATACATAATAATATATGAGTAAAATGTACAGTACCAATAGTAGATTCTTCCAACGTAACACAAGCAAAACACAAGCAGTAGCTTCAGAGCTTGGAGCAGAGAGCAGAGATAAGCCACTCCCAGACTCTCTTTAAGTTTCAGTTTCTAATTCAGCTCCCATTGCCTGACCTTGTTACCATGTCTCTGCCAGTTCAGGAATATTCTGACAATTAGGGACCAGTTTCTTATCCTTGGCAATTTTAAGCTGGGTGGACTTCAACTCCCAGGATTCCCCAATGCTTACTGGGGAATTCTGAGAGTTGAAGTTCAAAACGCTTAAAGTTCTTAAGGTTGAGAAACACTGTCAGGCATTATCTGGGAGAAGTGCAATGCACGTATTTATAATACATGTGTGGGTAGAATCAAAGGGATGAGCAAATTGTATATTCTTCTAATGTTAACACAGGAGAAAGAGTAGAGTATCTATTTCTGCAGAAATTTCCTTGCGTTTATGTTACACTTATCTGCCTTCCCACCTGAATTGTTTCTGTAGCTTCAAACATCTGTGCTACTTAAGAATGATGGGGAAACCTCCTTCCTTATGGAAATGCCAGAAGTGGGAATCACTCTGAATTCCCAGCTTCAAAAAGACATATCTGCATTACCCATCACTCCAGCAGCTATGTTCATCCCAGGCTCATCTGCCTTCCCACCCATTTCCTCTCATGGTAAGGGAAGGGATGAAGGCCTCAAGGCTAACCAACACTGGAAGCACATGATCCAGAACAAAGGTAAATCTACAGAGGAGGTCAATGGATGTAGTTCAATTTTTCATGGGGAATTAGTATTCTATGTAAGGTTCTAGGAAGCTGGGCTATGTCTTGGCCAGTTTTTGTCAACATTGACAACTTTAAGATGGGTGGACTTCCAGCTCCCAGAATTCCCACATAAGAGGAGTGTGCTGGCTGGGGAATTCTGGGAGTTGAAGTCCACTCATCTTCAAGTTGTCAGGGTTCTCAAACACTGGCCTATATGATAGACCTTGTTGACACCTCCATGGAATGGTGGATGTTCCAGAAGCTAGTCTCTTGGCCCAAAGGTCAACCCACGATCCCCACACATATTCACCATCTCTCCAGTGTGGCATCTCTTGTGTTTTGTCCGGATAGAGCTATCACAAAATCCTTTGTCACAATAAGGACATTTGTAAGGTCGCTGCCCTGCATGGATTCTCTGGTGGATGATCACTTGGCACCACCGGTGGGAACACCAGGCATAGCCCTAAGTGTGAATCCAGTGCTGGTTCAGATAAACAGAATTTAGGGCAAACCCCTTTCTATGCATGTCACACATATAAGATTTCTCCCTCGTTTTTCTCGGGCTGGGTAATTTTGGGCCAATCAGTGTTTCACAGCCTACCCCACTGGTCTGTTGTTGTGGGGAAAATAGTGAGAGGAAAAACTAACCATGTAGTTTGCCTCTTTGAGTTACTTATAAAGCAATAAAGGGGGGATAAATAATAAATAAACAAAACCAACACCTTGAACTGAGTCTGGCAGCCAGTGTAGATGGGAAAGGATTGGAATAGTATGTTACATAATTCCAATCCTCCTTTCCTACCCCTTTCTCCCAAATATCTATTTCTTCCAAATAATTTTACTGCTGTGTAAAATTGTCCAGAAGTTTAGGGATAAATTGTGATTAATTAGTGAGAAATTTAAGGTGAAACTACGCAAATAATTTTACTGCTTTGTAAAATTATTGCGTAGTTTCACCTTAAGTTTCTCACTAATTAATCTCAATTTATCCCTGAACTTCTGGACATTTTATCTCATGGTGAAGTATTGATCTCATTATAAAAAGAAGAAAATGAGAAAGGGCTCACCAGAAGAGGAAATTGGGGGAAATTGGGGGAAAAGAGGAAATGAGAGGAAATTCTTCTCAGGACAGAAATAAAATGAGGATGTGGCTTTTTTGGCCAAGAGAATTAACTTCTGCTTCACATAGTCCTACTTTTCATGTCTTTTTTGTCCTGTAAGAAATTGCCCAAATTCCTTCTCTGCAGGGAAGGGTCAAAAAAATTCAAGATGGTGGTTGCCATAGTGGCAATCATAGGTGACACTGATAAAAGATGGTGGGTTAATCATGCTGCCATCTTAATCCTGTTCCCTTGCAGCCGATGTCCCTGCTTCACGTTTTAAGATGGCTACCCTCCTGTTCTTCTTGAATCTCCATTCAGCGTTTTTTTTTTTTGCATATGATACATGCAAAAATCACAAGACAATGGTTCACGACGGTGATTAACTAAGGTTGCAACCCTCAGAGAGAAATATCTTTCAGAAAATAAGAGGAAGCCAATATTGGCTTCTCCAAATTATCCTGTCCAAAGTCATGGTTTTTGAAAGATTAGACTAAATTCAGTTGTGCACCTCAGTTGGAAGCTGGGACATTTAAAAAAAAACATTTCTTGGTTATTTTTCTATCTCCCCTTCCTGCTAAATATTGAGTGCATCATAGTCCTATCATCAAATGTTAATACCACAATGACCACTTTGTCACCTATGTTGAGTTGAGAAAAAAAAAAAAAGTTGAGTGTTTAAGCACCTTTCTTGACAGCTAAATAACAGGAAAGGCAACATTTTATTTAAAAAAGTGTTTCCATACTTTTTAACCACATCTATGGTTGTGAGCAAGCTGTAAAATGACAATTGTTTCTTTCACAGCATGGATGCTTCCTTTCAGATCAATTTGATCACCATTACATTTTGTAAAAAATAAAAGTTCCTTTCAAGGGTCACTTACACATATTTTCTATTAATAAACATATTTTATAGTAAGCATGAATTTAAACATTTCTTTCTATATATCTAAAGTATTGGAAGAATATAGTAAATGCTCCAGTTAAAATTTCTTCTACTAAATACTTCACTATGTGGATCACAGTTATTCAGTCAATATATATATTTGAATTTTGATGTCAGAGAAGTCTCTGAAATTAACATGGACAATTAAGAAAATAAAGAAGTGAATCATCAAACAAACCAACCTACAATTTTTGGCTCCTTTGTCTCTCTGAGGTTCATGATGATGATATCTAGTTGGGTAATGAAACATCTGCAAGAAAACAACCAAACTCAGCAAGAACTAAGGAGCCCTTATTTCAAGCCTGAGCTGCAAATGTTCTCCTTTATCGCAACCTAGTGTTCTCATTCAAAGCACAGATGACCAGGTTTGAATGATCATACTTTGGGCATATTATGGGAAGACTTGGTTCTCTGGGGAAGGCCCTAATACAAGGGTGTCAAACTCAAGGCCTTTTGGGCCTTAGATCTGGCCCGTGGGCCCCCCTGGAAACAGCGAAGTACTGGCCAACAGTGTCTCTGCCAGCAAATATTGAGTTTGCGAAGGGCACGCATGGCCCTCCCGAGCTCCATTTCTTCTGGCAGAGAGTTGCAGGAGGCCATTGTAACTGAAAATGGAGCTTGGGTGCCCATTTTCCCTGGCAGAGCGCTCAGGCCACCAGAGGTACCCCCGACATGAGTGACATTGAACTGGCCATGCCCACCCTGGCCACGCCCACCCCACTGAAGGCCATGCCCACCCCATCTGATGCAGCACTTAATGAAATATAGTTTGACGCTCCTGCTCTAATACTAGAAAGCATAGAAGTAAAGAGAAAAAGAAAGTGATCAGCAGCAAGGTATAGTGATGAGGGCTTCACTGTTGGAAGGCCCACGAACCAAGTTAGAGATAGGTTAAAAAAATGAGAATATTAGTAGACGGTTGAACTAGGGAGTTTTTAATGTTGTCTGAGCATGTTTGCTTGCAATCATGTTGCTTGCTTGCGACCATGACCACACTTGGAATATCATGTGCAGTTCTGATTACCACAATAATAAAAAAAAATTGAAACCTCAAAAGTATGGAGAGAAGAGCAAGAAAGAAGATTAAGGATCTGGAGGCTAAATTGTATGACAAACGTTGAGGGACCTAGGTAGGTCTAGCCAATTGGAGAAAAGTGGGAAAGGGGACACACATGATAACTGTCTTCCAGTATTTGGGGGGCCATCAAAATGAGAGGGGATTGACTTATTTTTTAGGGCACTGATGGACAGAACAAGAAGTAATATAGGTGGAAGCTTGAAATACCTAGAAATAAGGACAATTTTTCTGACTATGCATTGTGGATACTCCATCATTGGAGGTTTTCAAGATGAGACTGGACAACCATTTGATTGGGATGGTATGAAACTTGAGCAGAGGGTTAGATTAGAAGACTTCTGAGTTCCAGTCTTATGATTCTATGATTCTATGATATTATTGCATATGTTTCATAACCCAACTTGGTCACGCCACCAGTGCTAACAATGTGACTAAATCCTGGTTTATGATTCTGCAGGTTAGAAGAACAACTTCATGGTGATTTGTGTTCTACACTGACAGTTTTGCAAGGATTTTCACTTGTTTTTAAATTTTGTCTTCCCTTATTACTTTTATTGAGAGTTTAGCTGCCTTGCTTGATTGCAATGAGTAATAAAGATCAGCTAATTTTAAAATAAACAAAGTTTGTGAAAGTATTGCAATTGACATTCTCATAAAATTAAGATTGCCATATGGACTGAAAATTTCAAATTTTTATTATTATTATTATTATTATTATTATTATTATTATTATTTAAATTTATATCCGCCTTCCCCATCGAGAACTCAAGGCAGCGTACAACAAGATAAAAGCAGTTGCCTATACAATATAAAATCAAAAACTCATTCATACCATCCAAACATACAAGAGGGAAGAACAAAGGTCTCAGTTCCATGCCCTCTGACAAAGCCAGGTCTTAACGGCTTTGTGGAAAGCAAGTAGATTGGGGATGGTTCTAATCTCCGCAGGGAGCATATTCCAGAGGGACGGTGCTGCCACAGATAAGGCCCTTGCCCGCGGACCTGCCAGCCGACATTGTCTGGCCGACGGTATCCGGAGCAAGCCCTCCCTGTGGGATCTAATCAGGCGCTGGGAGGCATAAGGTAGCAGTAGGTGGTCTCGAAGGTATCCCGCTCCTAAGCCATGAAGGGCTTTAAAAGTTGTCACTAGCACCTTGAATTGCACCCGGAAGACCACCAGTAGCCAATGCAGCCCGTGGAGGATAGGTAGTATATGGGCGCACCTAGGTGCACCCATAATCACTCACGCAGCCGCATTTTGCACCAGCTGAAGTCTCTGAGTGCTCTTCAAGGGCAGCCCCATGTAGAGCGCATTGCAGTAGTCCAATCGGGAGGTGATAAGGGCATGAGCGACCGTGTGTAAAGCCCCTCGATCCAGGAAGGGTCGCAACTGGCGCAACAGGTGAACCTGTGCAAAGGCCCCTCTGGTCACAGCCGTAAGATGGTGATCAAATTGTAGCTGTGGATCCAGAAGGACCCCCAAATTGCGAACTCATTCTGAGGGGAGCAATTTCTCTCCTCCCAGTACCAAAGTTGGATAATCAACCGAAGCCTGAGGGGGCGGGACCCACAGCCACTCGGTCTTGTCAGGGTTGAATCTGAGCCGATTAGTCCCCATCCAGACCCTCACAGCCTCCAAGCACCGGGACATCACCTCCACAGCATCACTAGATGGACCAGGGACAGAGATGTACAACTGGGTATCATCAGCATACTGATGATACCCGACCCCTGTCGGATGGATGATCTCACCCAGCGGTTTCATGTAGATATTAAATAGGAGGGAGAATAGAACCCTGAGGGACCCCACATGGCAGGGCCCTAGGACTCGATCTCTGCTCCCCCACCAACACCGACTGAGTCTGGTCAGACAGATAGGAGGAGAACCACTGTAAAACAGTGCCTCCCACTCCCAGCCCCCTGAGCCGACTCAGAAGGATACCATGATCGATGGTATCAAAAGCCACTGAGAGGTCAAGAAGCACCAGGATGGAGGGAGACCCCCCATCCCGGGCCCGCCAGAGATCATCCACTAGTGCGATCAAAGCCGTCTCAGTGCTGTACCCGGGCCTGAACCCAGACTGCAAGGAATCCAGATAATCAGCTTCATTCAAGGCCCGAAGGAGCTGGAGCGCCACCACCTTCTCAACAACCTTCCCCAAAAAGGGAAGGTTGGAGACAGGACGGAAGTTATTTAAAACAGCTGGGTCCAGGGAAGGCTTCTTGAGGAGAGGCCTAACCACAGCCTCCTTCAAGGCATGGGGACACACCCTCACCCAAAGAAGCATTTATAATCTCCTGGAGCCAGCTGCATTGTCTCCCGCCTGCAAACAAGACAGGAGGGACATGGGTCCAGTAAACAGGTGGTGGCATTCACTGCTCCCAGGGCCTTGTCCACATCATCAGGGCCAACCAGGACAAACTCATCCCAGATAACCAGACTAAGACCAGCCTCTACCACCTCGGTGGACTCTGCCTGGCCAGAGTCCAAGTCCGACTGAATCTGAGAAACTTTATCTGCAAGAAACTGAACAAATTCCTCGGCCCTTCCCTGCAGGGGTTCCTCCGCCTCCTCAGATCTTAAGAGGGAGCGTGTCACCTGAAACAGGGCGGCCAGGCGACAGTCTGCAGACACGATAAGACTGGCCCAATATGATCGTTGTGCCACTCTTATCGCCGCTAGATAGTCGTCAATATGACTTTCTAACAGTGTCCGGTCAGATTCAGCCTGACTTTTCTTCCAGCAGTGTTCTAGGCATCTCTTCCGTCGCTTCATCCCCTGGAGTTCCTCGGTAAACCAAGAAGATTTCCGAGGTCCGCGGACGGTGAAGTCCGCAAAGGCGCAACCCAATCTATGGCCCCAGTGGCCGCACTATTCCAGGCTTCCACCAGGGCCTCAGTCAAGCTGTGGGCAAGGGAAGCTGGAAACTCCCCAAGCTCCCTCTGAAACCCAATTGGGTCCATTAGGCGCCTGGGGCGGAACCACCTAGTCAGTCCCACCTCCCTGCAGTGTGGAGTGGTCATCAGGAAGTCCAATCTTACAAGGGAATGATCTGACCATGACAAGGGCTGGGTGACTATTTTCTCCAATATCAGATCATGGCACCATTGTTCAGAGATAAAAACCAGATCGAGCATGTGCCCCCCTCCCCCCCATGAGTCGGGCCCTGAACTACTTGGGTCAGGTCCATGGTTGCCATGGAGGCCATGAACCCCTGGGCTGCGCTCGAGGATTCACCAAGGGACGGCAGATTGAAGTCCCCCAGCACCACCAGCCTGGGGAACCCAACCGCCAACCCGGCTACTCCCTCGAGCAGTCCAGGCAGGGCCATTGCAATGCAGGTGGGAGGCAGGTATGTTTTATTTTATTTTTTTATTTTTAATTACATTTATATGCCACCCTTCTCCAAAGACTCAGGGCGGCTTACAATTTTTTGGGATACAACCCAGTGTGCTCAGCAATAGCCTTCATTCCATTGTATATGCCTGCTTATTACTAAGTGGCATTTTTACAAGGTTAATTGCCCCCAACAATCTTGGGTCCTCAATTTACCTACCCCGAGAGGATGGAAGGCTGAGTCAACCTTGAGCCTGGTGGGATTCGAGCCTACAGTAATTGTAGACAGCTGGATCTTAAGAGCAGGCATTTAACAGCCTGAACCCCTAGGTCCAACTGAACCCCTAGGTCCAACTTCAGAAAGAGGGATTCACACCCGTCTATCTCCAGAACAGGGCCTTCCCGTGGACATAATTCCCGATGAGCAATTCCTGCCACTCCACCGCCCCTGCCCTGAGGTCGCGGCTGGTGCACCACTTGAAACCCGGAGGGGCACATCTCAATGAGGGGAACCCCCCCTCCGGCCCCAACCAGGTCTCAGTGATACATGCTGTGATGGCAATAAGGATTTATACCTTTATCAACCTCTTTGCTGCCATCTAGTGGACCAGCATAGTTATGCAACTCCAATCGGCAATTTCATTGGTAATATTTTCAGTCTCTGTCTGGATGCTGTCCAAGAAACCTTACATCGTGAAACCTGTTAATCTTTAAGATATTCCTGGACTTTCCATTGTTTTGGTTGCAACCGAAACAATTGAAACAAAGCACATCTATGCCTTTGCTAAACAAAAACTAGTTTTAATATGAGGTGGCAGAAAACAAAGAGTAGAGAAGAAGAAAGCTTCTGTCCTGTTTTAGCTTAATCACACTAATTTTATACCAAGTTTTGATAATGAACCAAAATCCTCTAGTCTAGTATGTCTCTGCTTCTCCACCTACTTTAACATCTGTCCCCACCCCTTCCCTGTCCTTTGAGGGCTGGACTTCCTTTTCAATATAAAAATAAAACCTCTCTCAGATTAGAGCTGATTGCAAATTCGCTACAAAGCTCCCTCAAAGTTTTTTCTTATCTTTCTTTCCTTGGGAACCAACCTTACTGCAAACTAATTTCTTATCCTTCCAGGCATGGATTTTCCATCGATGCTTTTCTACCTGAGCACAGGTGAGTGTCCCAAGCAAGGGAAATCCTATTTGCATTAATTGGGGACCCCCCCCTCCCTATCTCACCAACATCTTTGTCCTAATAAGATCCTAAACATAAAAAACTTGCAAAGTCTGGCTGCAAAAATCAGCGACTTTCAACCAAAAACAAATCACATTTTTTTTTCTTAAAGCATTAGTTTAAAAAGCTGTGCTCCCTACTCCTTTAAAACTAGCTGCAGTCTGGGACAAATTGACTTGTAACTCCATCACCAGCTTTCACTAACAATGCCAATTCCTGTGCTAACAATGCCACAGGGCAAAGCAATTTATAATAATTATAATAATTTTTCGGCTTCTCCTTTCTAAAGGAGGAGATCATAATACTCTGGTCAGCTAAGGGAGTAGATCTGCGAAATGGATAACATTAATTTTTTCTTAAAAAAAGATTTACTCACATCTACAAGATACCTTTATTTTGTCACTATTAGCCTACCCTGCCAGCAAAAATATTCCCAATTTTGCAATGGTGGTGAATATCTGTAGCTCGGGTGTAAGGTGAGGGTGTGGGTTTGTTCTCTGAGCTTCTGGATGGCTTTCCGAGTATTTTGTTACCAGACTGAGTGACATCTTCAGGGCTCCAAGTGTGGGCATGTCAAGGGAAGGTCTAGTAAAGGGTCAGCTGTGAGTTATCAGGGAATCTTTTGGTGGGTCTTGAGGTGGGTTGTGATAAGGAGATTATATCAGGGTCATTGGGAGGTGAACTGCAGCTGATTGGGGGGGATTGCATGGGTTGGTTGAGGGTCAGTGCTGTCCCTGGTTGGTTGTGTGGTTAATTTGGATTCTGAGGGGTTTGTAGGCTGGTTGTAGGTCGATGTGTCTGTTGAAGAAATTGCTTGTGGAGTGCCAGGCTTCACTGAACTCACACGCATGGCAGGTGGTAGTGTGGCTGATGATTTTTGTGTTGCTCCAATCAAACTGGTGCTGTTTGGTGTCAGTGTGGGTAGAGTTTAAAGATTTGGGATCGTGGTGTTTGATGCCAGCCAGTGTTTGTGGATCTTGGTTTTTAATTGACAGCATGTTTTCCCCCCGTAGAATTGGTTGCAATGGTCACAGTTGATTTTGTCGATTACATTCTTTCAGGGATGTCAAACTAGATTTCTTCAACGGGCCGATCAGCTTTGTAATTCTCCTCTGCAGGCTGGCCGGGGTGGGGGGAGATGGAGACAGGACAGATGCCTCCTGCAGCACTCTGCCCCCAAAATGAGGAGTGGGGAGACTGCATGCGGCCCCTCTCTCCCCATTTTGGCCAGCAGAGTACTGCAGGAGGCCATCCAGGATGAAAACAGGGCACGTCCCCCTGCACCCCTACACCCTGTTTTGGCTGCCAGAGGCTCGTGGGCTGGTCCTTTGCTATTTCCAGGCCAGCCCCGCGGGTCAGATTTAAGCGCCCCTGCATTGTTGCTTTCATCCTTCTGTATTTTGTCTTTGGTTCTTGATAATTTCTGGCGGAGTGTGGCTGTGGGTTTGTGGGCTATTGTTATTCCCAGGCGTTGGAGGATTCTGGCTGTTGTTTACAACATTCCTTTTATGTATAGTAGGGTAGAAAATAGGGGACATATCCTCTAAGCCAGTGGTTCTTAACCTGGGCAATATCGCCCCCCAAGGGGCGATTTTGTTTTTCAGGGGGATGATGGAATGAAAAGGGCCGACATGGGGGAGAAGGAACAGTTTGGGGCGATATGGGGGCGATGGAGCGAGATATATTGGGAGAGAAAGAGAGAGAGAGATCTATATTGGTAGATAGGTAGGTAGGTAAGTAGACAAAAAGGCAGACCTTTTGGATGGATGGATGGACGGACGGAGGGATGGACAGACAGAAAGAATGCGAGAGCGGCAGCACTTTGGGAAAGTGGTGGCAGCGGCTTTTCCCAACATGCTGCCATATTCGAGGCGCTGGTTCAGGTGCGGTACAACAGTCAATGGGGTGAGCCTGCAAGGCCAGCACCTCGAATGCCCCCCTGCCGCCTCTTAGCGTCCCCAAGGGGGCCGGCAGAGGGGTGCTAAGAGGTGACAGGGGGGCATTCAAGGTGCCAGCCGGCCCTGCAGGCTCACCCATTAGCTAGCACTGCTCCGGAGCCGGCGCCTCCAATGCAGAAGCAGTGGCATGTTACGTGCCACCGTGGCTGCGTTCGATGCACTGCCCCCCTGCTGCCTCTTAGCGCCCCTCTGCTGGCCCCCTTGGGGATGCTAAGAGGTGGCAGGGGGGCGTTCAAGGCCCCGGCCCTGCAGGCTCACCCATTGACTGTAGCACCACTCCGGAGCCGGTGCCAAAATGGGTGAAACTGCAGGGCCGGCCGGCGCCTTGAAGGGCCTGCAGGGCCTGCCACTTCTTAGCACCCCTCTGCTGGCCCCCTTGGGGACGCTAAGAGGTGGCAGGGGGGCAGTTATGTTGGGGGAGGGGGCGATGACAACTTCCTCAATGGCTCAAGGGGGTGATTCTTTCAAAAAGGTTAAGAACCACTGGACTAGATGACCTACAAGATCCCTTAACCTGGTTGTTAAGTGAATCTTGCTTCCCCCATTGACTTTGCTTGTCAGAAGGTCGCAAAAGGGGGTCACATGATCTTGGGGCAAAGCAAAGGTCATAAATACAAGTCAGTTACCAACCATCTGAATTTTGATGACATGACCATGGGGTTGCTGGAATGGTCGTAACTATGAAAAACGGTCAAAAGTCACTTTTTTCAGTGCTGTTGTAACTTTGAATGCTCACTAAGAAAATTGTTGTAAGTTGAGGACTACCTGTGTAGAAAAACAAGCCTGGAGATGCAGGAGACAATGTTTTGGTTGCATTGTGAAAGCTACTTGACTTACAATAATTTCTTTAGTGATGATTCAAAGTTACAACCGCACTGTGTTGGAAGAAAAATCCATCTGGTTCAGTTCCAAGCTGGGAGAAAGGTACTGGAAACAAAATGGAGGCTGATTGGAAAGAAAGATTCTGTTTGTTGATGAGCAGAAACACCAACAGCACATGGTTCTGGGGCAGCTGACCTACCGGTTGAATGAGTGGATGGATCTTTATAGGTTTCTGAGATGCTGCTGGGAGCTGTGCAATATCTGAAATGCCCCTAGGGGTTGTGCAATGTAGTGAACTCTGTGTCTTTTGCTCTTCTAATGATGGTGGGTTAATCCTATTATGACCTAAAAGGTCACATCTTTTCTTAGAATTTGGGTGGAGGAGGATATAAATTTTAATCCCATGGCTGGGGGTGAAGGTGTTTTGTTTGTCCATAGGCTGGCCCAATCTTTTTTAATGGGCACATTAAGAAAGATTGGGAGCTGCTTTCTGCCTTTAAGAACATGTTTCTCCATTTCTCCTTTGGGGAAATATAATATTCTGCCTCTTTTAATATTCCCCAAAACATTTCATTCTCTAGGAGAGGGAGGAGGCTTCCCACGACTAAAAAGAGTGACTTATGATCAGTCATTGCGGTTATGACCATCCAGCATCCCAATGGTCATGTCATCAAAATTCAGACACTTAGCAACCATTGTGTATTTACTAGGGATGCAGCATCCCAGGGTCACATGATCACCATTTGCAACTTTTCTAGCTGGCTTCTGACCAGCAAAGTCAAAGGGGAAAGCTGGATTTGTTTAATAACTGCAATGGTTTGCTTAACAGTGGTGACAAAAAAAAAATTAAAACCAGGCATGACTCACTTAACAACTACTTCATTAATTCCGAGGGTGATCGGTTATGGCAGGGGGGGACAAGACCGGGGGCCAAATTTTGTTACGGGAGCACGCCCCCGCTGTTTACGAGCAGTGGTGCGCTCCGAACCCCAGGTCTCTGCCCGCTCCCCTGGGATCTCGGGGTGTGGTCCCTGGGCTTAGGCTGATCTACGTGAATGCCAAGTCCATAGCTAATAAGTCATCCCTCCTCTGTGAGCTTATTGAGGAGGAGGCTGCAGACCTGGCGTGCATCACGGAAACCTGGTTGGGGCCGGAGGGGGGTGTCCCTCTGTGTGATCTATGCCCCACTGGTTTCCGTGTTCTACATCGGTCTCGAGCCCAGGGAAGGGGCGGAGGGGTAGCCATAATTGTTAGAGAGACTCTGTTTCCAAGGGAGGCCAATGTTCCGGAGATAGGCGGGTGTGAGACTCTCCTCGTCAGGTTGGGCCCGGGAGGTCGGTTGGGTCTGTTGCTGACATACCTGTCCCCCAGCTGCGTGGCGACGGCCCTTCCTGGGCTGCTCGACATTCTCTCGGGGGTGGCGGTGGAGCTCCCCAGGCTTATGGTCCTGGGGGACTTTAACCTGCCTTCTCTTGGGGGGGCGTCGGGTTTGGCTCAGAAGTTCATGGCATCCATGGCAGCCATGGACCTGACTCAGGTGATTCAAGGACCCACTCATGAGGGGGGGAACACGCTCGACCTTGTTTTTATCTTGGGACACTGGCATAGTGATCTAGGGGTGGCTTCTCCGTCTACTCTACCCTTGTCATGGACGGATCACTATCTCCTGCGGCTAGTCTTTCAGGGGGCTATCCCTCATTGCTGGGATGAGGAGCCAACTCGATGGTTCCGCCCCAGATGCCTGATGGACCCTGAGAGGTTTCAGATGGCTCTGGGGTTCTTGCCCACCTCCCTTGACCACAACCTGGCCGAAGTGCTGGCGGCCACCTGGCAACAGGCGGCTTTGAGGGCACTCGACCAGGTTGTCCCCTTGCGGCCTCTTCCCTGCCGCAGACCCGGTCAGCTCCTGGTTTTGGAGGAGCTCCAGGGGATGAAACGGAGAAGATGCCTAGAGAGCAGGTGGAGGATGAGCGTTCGAATTCGACCGTGGCTAGAGCCTACATTAGGACCTACCTGGAAGCGTCAGGCGGTGAGACATGTTTACTTCTCGCCCTGATTGCATCCGCGATGATCGCCCTGCGGCCCTGTTCAGGGTTACCCATTCCCTCCTCCAAGTGAGGTAGGGGCGGACCCTTCGGGCTGGCTTGGACCTGACTGGCAGTGGTCTGATGATGAGGTGACGGCGGATCTGGTTGATTCCATCTGCTGAGTTTGACCCGGCTCCCTTGATGAAGTGGACAGGATCATGAGGTTGTCCTCCACCATGTGTTTATTGGACCCGTGTCCCTCCTGGTTGGTGTGCCTCCAGTGAGGTGACACGCTGGCTCCAGGCAGTTGTCAATGCATTCTGAGTGAGGGAGTCTTCTGCCACCTTGAAGGAGGCGGTGGTGAGACCTCCTCAAGAAGCCTGCTCTGGACCCAGCCGTTTTGGATAACTATCGTCCAGTCTCCAACCTTCACTTTTAGCCAGGTTGTTGAGAGCGGTGGTGCAGCAACTTCCCTTGTTCCTGGAGGAAACTGATTATCTAGACCCATATCAATCGGGCTTCAGGTCTGGACACAGCACGAGACAGCATTGGTCGACTGATGGATGATCTCTGGAGGGCTCGGACAG
>SOZL01000290.1:0-90356 GCA_009733165.1 Naja naja | reverse complement strand
TGAAAAGCAATTGCATCAAGGTGTGGATAATAAGCAGCAAATCCCCAATTAGATATAGTCTTATAGTTAAAGTTCCCATAATAAAAATCCGCTTAAGCCAGTGAAATTTTGAATTACTGCAGAAGGAGTGTAGACAGGAACTAAACATGTAGAAAGCAAATGTTCCATGTCATAAGTTTCAGATAAGCAAAAGACATCATTCTGTGTGATGTTAGTCAAGCATAAGCAAATGAACCGGATGGGACACTGTGCCATCTGTAAAGTCAAATTCCTGGGACTGGGACCAGATCTGGGGACTGGTGTGCTGTCACAAAATCCTTGGCTGGGTGGACACAACGAGCCTGGATGGACACAATGAGCTGGAATCCACAAAGGTCCTGTAGAAGCAAACACAACAGCACAGCCTCAGCCCTCACCCCCAAGTAGTTAACTAAAACATTCAATTAATTTAAGGTAAATAGAAACATGCAATTACATTCAATTGATTTAAGGAAATTATACTTTGAAAAACTTTTTAGAGACCCTTCTGGAGACCATTTTCCTTTTTATTTATTTGTGGAGACAGGCCTTAAATGGCCGATGAGCATGTTCCATTATGGCTATATTGCAGGTGGTACAAAATTGCAAAAAGCAAAATAGCATGTTGTAAAAAACAGGGCTTGCCTAGTAGGTAACATCCATTTGCCAAAGTTGATGATAAAACAATCTACTTGACTTGAGTAATTGGAATAGGGCAAGCTTGTGCCAGGCCTCTAGCATTTTGAGGAAAAAAGAGTGAGTGAAAAAATCAACAAAGCAATAGCCTTAAGAAAGAGGCCCAGAAAGGGTCAAGTGACTACGTATGTAACAAATATCTTCGGTCTTGTAGTAGCGGTGGCAAAATTAAAATAAGATCATAAGATTAGGGTCAATCCCTAATATAAGCACCTGGAAGATTAAAAATAATTTGACACACATAATGAGAGTCAGAGATTAAGTTGAAAGGCTGTTGAGAAAAAGTTTTGAAAGTTAAAATAGCAGGACACTTTCCAGGGAGCATTATGAGGAGCTTTGTAAAGGAAGAAGTCATTAAGTAAGCAAGCCAAAGTTCTTTAGGCAAACAATACAGCTTAGATAGTCAGGCAAAGGACATTGAAGAGATGTATGTTGAAAATAAAATTGAAAATCAGACTTTACATAACTCCACCATTTATACCTTACTGTACTTATCAAAAATTAGAAGAAAAAGTTATTTGCAAAGCCCATTGTAAACCTTTCATAACTTTACCTGTTGTGCAGGCAATAGCCATGCATTCTCCATTTCTTGTTGTAAAACCTCCAGATGGAGTCAAATTTTAGTGTCAATTCTCTGCTTTAATCAGAATATGGATTAAGAGCATGTACAAAGTGCAGCTAGTTTTAAATTTTATTCCTTTGCTGAAACTGGGAAGTGAGTCATCTTCAAAGATCCGGGCAAATTGCCCACCTGGGAACCGAGCCACCTTTACAGATAATGTTCCAGGCAATTTGCCAATCTCAGCCTATCTATCTGAGGCTCCTTTGTGTGAAAATCTCTAAAAAATCAGGAGATGAAGCTATGTAACCTATAAAAAAGTTATTTTCTAACCTCGCCTTTTTCAAGGCAAAACTCAAAGCAGAGAAAAAAATTAAAGTGATCAAAGCCTCATTCTCCCCCCGCCTCCACCCCTACAACAACCAGCGAAGACAAGAAGGGGGGAATGTTTAAAATAAATCTCATCCATTTTTTCCACTCAATATTCTTTTCACCAATAAATCACACACAAATAATTTTCATCAGAGTAAAGCACACACAAATACACACACAAATAATCCTATCTTTCTCAGGTCCGACCTTTCTCACACTCTTTCTTACTCTCCTTTCAATCTGGGATAGGGGTCAACACACAAACATTTATACCACCTTTTTACTATCAACATACTCACACATTTACACTGTAATCATACGGCTTGCATATTTACAATTCTTTTCTGAGAGCCAATAAGCTCTATTGTAGAGGATCTCATCCTCCAGGGCTGGAAATGATTACACCTGGGGAGGGTTTGTCCCTTTAAGTTTCCACATTTTTTTTTAAACCTGTAGTTTGTGCTCAGAGCATTGGGAGAACTCAAGGAGCGGTTCCAATCACAAAGGTGATTGTGGGCCTGAACCACTGTCTATCTGCCCCCACAACTCTAAGTCCAATCCAAAAGCCAATTTAATTCTCTGGTTGCCAAACATGTTACAATTAATTTATTTTGAACTTCAGCAATTCCAATTAGGACTATACACAGGTAAAGGATTTCTTCAATTCAATCCTATTCAATTCTGCATACATACATACATTATTTACATGATTATACATACACAGCTAAGCTCAATTCTGCATGCAATTATTATACATTATTATACATACACATCTAAGAAGTTTTAATGAAAATCACATCATGAAAAGAATAGTAAACATTTTCATCTTCTCTTAGTTCTTTCTAACATATAACAGTCTAAATTAACCATATTTCCTTTGAACAGCCCCATTGTACTGTATGGAGGGGCTTCCTAACAGATCTGTGTCTCATTCCATGCTTCTGATCAGCAGATCTAATTGTAATCAATAGGGCATGCCTTCCACTTTCAATTCTGCCATCCAGTGCATCAGAAGAGAGCAGTTGCCTGTATTCTAGTTACATCCATTGTTCTATCTTCTTAAGCATTAAATAATTAAAAGGATTAAACATAAAAATTTCAAACAAATAAATTTATGTGTCTCTGTCCTGGGTTTCTAGCTTGAATCTCCCCCTTCTTCTAATTGTTCCTTTAATATTTTCCTTATGGGGGTGTACAATGACTTTGGAGAATCAAAAAATTTAGCCTGCTCAGAAGGAGCTGAAAGTCCAATTAGAGAAGATTTTGGAGTGACAATTTTACCTGATCATTATCAGGAGGGGCTTATAGTCAATTATTATTTTGCTGAGACATCAGAGCCAGATGTTTCCACTGCATGACAGCATTGATACCATCGATGTAATATTTGGGCTGGAGCCTTGGGTATCCTTAACCTTCTATTCTATTCTATTCTATTAAGTTCAGGATACCATTTCCTATCTCCCACCAGCTTCTTTGTGTCTAACTCAGTGTACTTTTGTACCTGATTCATGTAGCAGGAATCTAATTTCCTGAACATGTTCCTGCTGATGCTGAGATAGATTGCAACCCATACTTACCATTGATGGGTCCCGAAGGACCCGGGTCCGTGAACGAAGGTGCACCTTGGGGTCTATTTCAGACGATGGTAAGCATGTTGGCTGTTGCCTACCCCGAGGGTTGATGGCCCCGCCCTGCAGGGTTGATGTCCCTGTTGGGCCACTTGTAGGGATTCAATAACCAGTCATTTCAGTGTCCAAAGATGTCTGACTGCCTGGGCAGTGTTTTTTTTTTTATACCATTTTTACAAGCAAGGAAGAGTAGCATAGATACAGCATTTGGATTGGAGAATAGATCCCACATGGGTGAAACCTCAATCACATTGGCATAACTCCTCAACCAATCCTTGAAGTTAGTGGTGATGTTAGTAAATGATATCATCTGTACACCTGGAAAATCAGAGACATCCCATCCTCATCCCAACAGATAAGAGAATGAATAGAAGATGAGCTCATGGGATAGCAAAAGAGGCCCCCTCCACCAGGCTGCAGTGTGCTGCCAGCTACTAGTGTCATCCACAGAAACTCAGTGGCTACCACACCAGACCAGAACCAATTTTGGTCACCACACTACAAAAAAAGAGACTTTGGAAAAAGTGCAAAGAAGAGCAACTAAGATGATCCAAGGCCTGGAGACCAAGACATATGGAGAACGGCTGCAGGATTTGGGTCTGGCTAGTCTGAAGAAAAGAAGAATTAGAGGTGACATGATAGCAGTGATTCCAGTATTTGAGGGGCTGCCACAAAGAAGAGAGAGTCAAATTATGCTCCAAAGCACCAGAAGGCAGGTCAAGAGTCCTTGGTGGCTCAGGCTGTTAAATGCCTGCTCTTAAGATCCAGCTGTCTACAATTACTGTAGGCTCGAATCCCACCAGGCTCAAGGTTGACTCAGCCTTCCATCCTTGGGGTAGGTAAACTGAGGACCCAAGATTGTTGGGGGCAATAAGCTGACTTGTAAAAATGCCACTTAGTAATATGCAGGCATATACAATGGAAGGAAGGCTACTGAGCGATTGGGTTGTTCCAAAATTGTAAGCCACCTGAGTCTTCGGAGAAGGGCGCATATAAATGTAATTTAAAAAAAAAAGAAACAATGGATGGAAACTAATCAAGCAGAGAAGCAACCTGGAATGAAGGAGAAACTTCCTGACAGTGAGGACAATTAACCTGTGGAACAGAAGTTGCCTCCAGAAATTGTGGGGCTGCATCACTGGAGGTTTCTAAGCAGAGACTGGAGAGTCACTTGTCTGAGATGGTACTATAGGTTCTCCTGCTTGAAGAGGGGCTGGACTAGAAGACTCCAAGGTCCCTTCCAGCTCATTTCATTCTATTCTTATTCCTATTACTTATCTGGGCCAATGACCTTCACTCAGAATTGAACGTGGAGTAGAAACCTTATAGTTTTCTTTCTATAGAGCACTTGGGAGGCTTCAGCACTACTGACCAAGGTCTTCTTCAGATACTGATAATATTGAAGACTGTTTTTGGCTGATTCCAACCTGGGATGGGAAACCCTCAAGTGCTGAACGTTGAGTTGTGGATAGCCTTGTCCTGAAACAGCAAAGCAGAAGGGAATTCTGTTGAAGAGTCCCTGAACTGAGGTTTGGACTGAAGGAGATGAAACTGGATCACGACTGGATGGAGCTTTTAAGTAGTCCAGCCCAGGTCAAGGTTAGCCTCCCTCTCTTTCACCCAACTGGGGCAGCCATTGGCCTTCTGCCCCAAGGAAGGCGGTCCAAGACTTTCAGTTCACATCAAATGACCAGTGAGATAATCCCTTGACCCAGAAACCTGAAGCACTGAGACACAACTTTGATTCAAAGAAAAGCCCTTCCTGATATCAGAAGTAAGGAGAGAGATTGTGACAGGAAAGCTACTCAGATTCTTCCTTTGGCTATTAAGAGGATTCTTCATCTGAAAATCCCTTGAATGACCTTGTTTAGCTTGACTGTTAGCTACCTTCAGTCCCACTGGGCAAAAAAAAGTCTCCAAACTTAACTAATATTAAATCTTGGCCTGTCTTTCCATGCCAGTTGGAGTCTCCTAATCGCAGTTCTTCAACGAAAGGACTTTTTCTTGGATAACTGGATGGGCCTTAGAAATATCTCCTTCTGACCCAGGACTCATCCTCATGTCCCATCTGTTGCAGCCAAAGATTGGCACTTAATCTTTTCAGGGACATTCTCATGATCTCACCTCAATCTCACGCAGTTCTAGAAACTATGCAGAAACTTTAGTCTTAATAAAGGAGAATATTGGTAGCTCAGGGTCGACATGAGGGCTCCTTGGTGCTCTCTGAGCTTGCTTGTTTTCTTGCAGACGTTTCATTACCCAAACTAGGTAACATCATCAGCTATAATTTATGAGGATTTTTTCCTTTATCTCTCAACTGGGAGACTGTTTTGAACTAGGCCAAAGGGGAGCAGCTTTGCAAGGTTTCTGTACTCCAGGAGAAACCTTTCCAGGTCCTACTGGTCAGAAGGTTTCTTCTTAATCACATTTTATTCTACTTAAATAAATCTAATAGAATAACAATTTAACACATCTTTGACAACAAATGTATTCAAAAATTGAATATGAGCGACCATCCTAACCATGGATAGATGAAGAGTGGAGGAATGCATTTTAATACAGCCATGAGGAGGAACCGATTGCCACTTAATGCTTAAATCTTTCTCAATTCCATCCCTCCAGACTTTATTAGTAGAAAAGTCCCCTATTGCAATGTGTCATGCCAGAAGCAAAAGGGAGGAACAAAGGAAAGAACTGCCAGGGTCACATCTCATACACCTGTTTGGAAGGAGTCAGAGATTTCATATTCACCTAAGTGAAGCCCAGAATTTCCCCCATTTCCCATGGACTATGAATCATAATACATTTTCCTTGCCGTTTTGTTTTTCTGCTCAGTCCCTGCCTCAGTCCAGATGTGTGGGAAGTTGTCCTCCTGGATTTGTCAAGAGGACTCGAAGGAGAGCCACTTTGCTGCTCCGACATGCTCCTTGTCCAGAGGGGACCTTCTCCACTCAGGAAGGTGGGTGACACTGAGGAAAGTGGGAGACCTTGGGGACTGGATCCATCCAGAACATTTTCATGAAAGTGCAAATTAAAGCATGCATTGAAGCTCAACTCTTATTTTGTTTATTCCAAATGCACTAGAAACCGCCTCATATAGCTTAGCCAGGGTGGGATTCAAAATTTTTAACAACCAGTTCTGTGGGTGTGGCCTAATTTGTGGTGTGTGGTGGTCATGTGACTGGCTGGGCTTGCTGACTGGGCATGGCTTGGTGGTCTTGTGACTGGCTGGGCATGGTTTGTGTGTAAATATTATAAATATTTATGTAAATATTGATTTTTTTAATTAAAAAAGAGCAACTTTTACTGAAAGTCAGGCAAAGCAGGCAGGCATATTGAGTTGCTCACAGAATCACAGATTCACTTAGAGATCTGTGTTTCTGCCATCTGCTACCCGAGTCTGCACTGAATAATAGAAGCTTCAGCCTCAGCTCTGCTTTTAGATTAGCTAGAAAGCAAGAAATCCATCGACTAATCTAAATCTCCCGCACAGCAGAACGGTCCGGGGAGGAAAATAGCAACTTAACAAACCAGGCAAGTTGAATGGCTCGCATGCCAGGTAAGGAGTGAGTGGGCGGGAGGGGCCAGCCAGTGGTGTGATTTGCCGGTTCTCTGGCAGGTGGAATCCCACCCCTGGCAAGAGAGTGTTTTGCACGCACCTGTAAACCATTTCCTAAAACCTCAGCTAGGCTGCCGGACAGCTGACAAGCGCTGCGTGAGGGTGCAGCAGCATTTGAAAATCTTCTTTCCTTGCTCAACCTCAGCCATGCCAAAAGCTGAGGTTGAAAAACAGGAAATAAAGGGCAGCCAAGAGCCCAGACTTGGTAGGCCAAACAGAGCAGCAGACACTGAACCGTTCGGTGTCTGCTGCTCTTCAGAGCTACCGTTCTATAGAACCAGGCCAAACCGGTAGCATCCCATCCCTGACCTTAGCCATATAGGTATTTGAAAATTATATTGCCCTTTATTTTCTATGGAATGTATATGCAAAACATCTTGAAAATGTTCTTGAATCAGGCGTTGTCCAAAAATGGTATTTTTGAAATGTTAAAAACCAGAATATTAAGAAAATGTTGTTTTTGACTTAATAAAAAATACTGTTTTTTTGCTTTCAGATACAGAAAAATGCACCAAGTGTCCAGATGATAAATATCCAAATGAGGACAGAGTCCAATGTATCCCCAAAGCTATAACCTTCCTGTCTTATGAAGAACTTCTGGGATCATCCTGGTCTTTTGCCCTGCTCTTCTTCCTAAGCACAGGCATTGTTATAATCATCTTCATTAAATACCAAGAAACTCCCCTTGTCAAAGCCAACAACCGGGATCTCTCCTACATCCTCCTGGTCTCCTCCCTGCTTTGCTTCTTGACTCCTTTGCTCTTCATTGGTCAGCCAAGGAAAGCCACCTGCCTTCTCCGACAGATGGTCTTCAGCATCACCTTCTCGGTTGCTGTTTCTTCTCTCTTGGCCAAAACCATCAAGGTGGTGCTGGCTTTCCTGGCCACAAAACCAGGAAATGGAGTGAAGAGATGGTTGGGGAAGAGCTTGGCCAATTCCATTATCCTATCTTCTTCTGGTGTTGTGATCAAGCTGGCATTTTCTCCCCCTTCCCTGACTCTGACCCCCACTCAGCCCGGAGAGATTATCCTGCAATGCAATGAAGGCTGGTCATGTTCTACGTCACCCTCAGCTACATTTCCTGGCTGCCATCTGCTTTGGCTTTCCTGGCCAGGAACCTACCTGGGCCTTCAACGAAGCCAAGCTGATCACCTTCAGCATGCTGGTCTCTCTGCAGTGTCTGGGTGACTTTTGTGCCCACCTACCTGGAGGGATGGTGGCTGTGCAGGTGTTCTCCATCCTGGCCTCCAATGCTGGTCTGCATCTTCATCCCCAAGTGTATATATATGTTTGAAAATGGGAAATTTGAACAACTTAGTACAAGAATTCTTGTAGCTTCCTTTCCTTTCAGCTCAATAAATCTCTGTGAAATTCATTTAGAGGAATTTGCTGTTCGGCAACAGCTACTGAACGACACCTTATAAAAACTAAAGTGGGCCCTTGTTCCTACTGACAGCAGCTAAAAGTGTGTGTGAGACTGAGTGAGCAGGAAAAGAGGTCAGCAGGAAGCTGTGGGAACCAACCACCACCCTGGTTGCCTGATCCTCTCCCTGAGAATGCTGGAATGATGTGAAATGCCTTGTTTGACCGGCTCTCAGCTGGGAGGGAAATCTTCATCCTTCTTATGTGATTCTTTCTTGATTTCCTGATAAAATCTCCTTTGCAGAATGAGTTCAGCAGAGCAGCTGTCTGGGATTTCAGTTAGGGATTGTTTTTATTTCATACCAAAAAAATAAAAAAGCAAATAAAAAATAAAGTGTGTAAAGCAATTTCCACTGTATGTTTTTCTTTCCTCAAGCAGAGAAATAAAATAGCAGTTTTCACCCTTTAATTTTCCACTCTACAGCTTGTACCTAAAGCATTTCTCTGCTCCTTTCCAAGCTTGCCTTGTCTGTGAAGGGCTGGAGAAGATGTCCAGAGAAAGGGGACCTTGGGAGTCTCCCCAGGAGGATCCTGTCTCAAGGCAGCGCATCATTGACCTGGTCATAAAGCTTCAATGCTGCATAATGTTCATCCAGGTCCAAGAAGGGGAGAAGTAAGTGGAAGGGGACTTCTAGGGTTCTAGGAAGGGGCACCCATGGAAGATGCTCTGCTCTCCAGCCACAGAGATTGCTGATCAATTGGTCATCAGTGTTTAGGTCTCAGAATGGCTCCTAACTGAGAATAGGATCCCTTTGCAAATTCCATTTAAAGGCGATAAAAAAGCCCTGATAGACCAGAAGGTCAGTCTAAGATTCCCAGCGAGCACAGAGATGCCTCTGGTTCTCCCACAAGCAGAAGAAGGCAGAGACATAGAACATGGAGCAGGCGTTTCCCCACAATTTCACTTTCCTCCATCCCACCACACCGTATTGGACACTCAGCCATCTCACACTCTGGGAATCCCCAATTCTGGTATCTGAGATTGAGCTAAGAAAATGTTTCCAAGTTTCCCACCCCAAATGAATAAGTAGTAAGGCAGGACTGGAACTCAAGAGTCTCCTGGGGTTCATTGGTCCAAAGTCCCCCAGGAAGTTTTCATGCCTAAGGGAGGAGTAGAACTCAGAGCCTCCTCTTTATTGGCTGAAACTCACCCAGCCGGCTTTCATGCCTGAGGCAGGACTAGAACTCCCAGTCCCTGATGATTGTCCCATTTGGCTTTGATGTTGGAGGTGGGATTAGACCTTCAGTGATGGACACAAAGTCCCTCAGCTGGCTTTGATTCCCATACCCCCACCTGGTACTCCTCGCCCTTCCCCAATGGCTCCTTCTGCCCCTCCCTGCCCCCTCGTTCGCCCAAACAGACAGCTGTCACCAGTGATGGGATTCAAATAATTGAACACCTGGTTCTCTGCCTTAAAGACCGTTTTAAGTATTAAAAAACAATACACTGAAAGAGTTTGGGCCTGAATATTTTTGGACCACCCTAGAACTTTGAAGCAGATTGTTGGAAGGGGGGTTGGGTGTGGAAGTCCCCTCCGGAGAGGCAGCACAGCATCCCAGCGGCTCCTTGGGAACCTGGAGGGGGATTGGCTGAAGGAAGGGGCTGCCTCTGCCCCCCCTTCCTCCTTTGTAACTCCTATGTAGACATGAGGGGGGCAGGGGGCAAAAGAAAACATCCGCAACAGCAGCTGTTAGAGGTGGGATTATTGGGAGGGGTGCTGGGGAAGGAGGATCCTTCTGGGTGAGGAGGGATCCCTGCAGATCCTCTCCGCCTGTTCCTGGTTCAGCTGAGGGTTTTCCTGTCTTCCTCCAGATTGGGAGGGTGTCTGTCTGAGACCCCAAGTCCTGGCTGGCCGAGGGCTGCCCCTCCCCTTGTTATCCAGGCAGCAACTCTTCCTATGGCAGAATCTTCCCATTGAATGAATGGGGAGGAAGGGGGCTCCTGGCCAGGTGCTTCCAGCCCCAGAGGAGGAATCAGTGGTTCTGAATGGGGAAGAAGCCTTTTCTCCGACTTTGGACTTTTGAGCCACACCATTCCCCTCCACTCCTTTCCCTTCCTTTCCTCCTTCTATCTTCCTTTCCTTTCCTTTCCCCCTTTATTCCCCCTTTCTTTCCCTCTCCCATTCTTTTACTGCCTTTATTTTCTATCTTATGCCATGATAATCTTAATAATGAATAATAATAAAAAGGAGCCTTTTGTTTTAGGAGCGCTTCTCGTTCCACAGCCGAAATAGGCAAATTCCTGGGGAGAAAACTCACCACAATCCCACTCACCATCTGCATTTTTGTGCCGGCACAATGTCTTCCTGGCCCACAGAAAGAGGGGCGGTTCCTTCCCATTTGGGGTTGAGGGACGGAGAATCGGAAGGAGCCGGTTCGTCCAGACGTTCTGAGCAAGAGAGACGCAGGTTTCAAGGAAGGGAATCAGGTTTTTCTCCCGCAAAGCGAAGCTGCGCCTTTCCCAAGAGAGCCGAGCGGAGGATTCCCCGTGAACGGGGGGCTGGAGGCATCCCTGCAGATCCTCTCCGCCTCTGCCTGGTTTAGCTTCCCTTTGGATTGGAGGCTGTCTGTCTGTGACCCACAAGTCCTGGCTGGCTGCAGGGCTTCCTCCCCTTGTCATCCGGGCAGCAACTCTTGCTAAGGCAGAATTTTCTTCATCCATGAAGTGAAACGTGTGTATGTGTGTGCGCGTGCGTGTGTGTGTGTGTGTGTGCGTAGGGGGGCAGAGGCTTCCAGCCCCAGTGGATGAATCCGAGGTTCTGCCTTGGGGAGGAAGCGTTGATCTCGGACTTTGGAGGTAGGAGGGGCCAGAACGAGGGGCAGCACCAATGAGAATTCTCCTGCGACAGCATCATCAGTCTCCGGGCAGAGTCCTTTGGGGCTTCACCTGAAGGAGGAGAGACGGTTGTGCGGGAGAGAGAGAGCGGCGGAGAAAGTGGGATCTTTTGGATTGTTTGGTAGCTACAAAGAACTGAACCAGCCTGACATTCTCAGATCTCCAGAGATTAAATGCTGCGCCCTTCAGCAGGGACCCCACACAGCGGCCTTGGCTTCTGGGCATCTGTTGATCTAGTTGTAGCAGAGTTTGTACTCCCCAATCACAGCTTTCCTTTGGTTTCTTTCCAAACACCTTGCACCTGTTCAGCGGGTGCCGGGATTTGTGGAGTGGACAAATCTGGACTTTCTTTGTTCTCAGAAGCCTATTTTGGGTTGTCTCCGATTGGTTTTCACCCATATTCTTTACAGGCGAGGTAGCGACCCCCGTTTTATGTGTAGACACGAGGGATTCTCCCCTTGCAGTTTGTGCCAGACCCATGGACGGTGCAGAGTTCCTGCTGGCTCTTTTGTCAGTTGGGGGACTATCAGCTCTGAGTCTGCAGGTCTGGGTTTGTGCCTGATGGGCCACAAATTCTTCGAGAAGGGCAAAGGGAGGTTCTTTGTTTTGACCATTGGCCCTGAAGGCCTCAGGCAACTGGATCCACTGTTCAATTAACAGCTGTGGTAGTTTTTGAATGATTTTGCTTTGCATTTCGAACTGGTTAAGACAAGCGAGTCCCGCAAGTCGGGATCCTTTTGTGGTGCTCTCAGCTGTATAAGTATGTTAGAGAAGTCCCTGAGCTGGCTAGGTTCGTGGAGACTGATTTTAGGGAAGCTGTTGAAGTGGTCCAAGAGGGAGGATTCCACCTCTGTGGGAGCCATACTCCTCGCCGAGTCTCTCCCACGTTAGCCGGAGGGCAGCGTCTGGGTCTCTTATGTGGGCTCTGTAAATGTCCTTCGCTGCTTCTGCAGACTGCGGCCCCAGCCATGCTATCAAATGTCCGAGAACTTCGTCTGGCTGCAGGCATGCAGCCTGAATGCTGCACATGAAGATACTCTTCCATAGTAGATACCCTTTGCCTGGCTTGTCAGAAAATTTGTATACACCATTAGCGGCTAAATCTAGCTTTCCTCTCCTTAGTGCCAACTCTCTCCAGAGTGCTGGATCATCGGCTGAGGTTGCATGGGGGTTGTCGGTAAGGTGCATTGGTAAGGTGAGGTGTTTGAAGTTGATAGGGGCACAATCAGGGTCTCCCTTTGGATTCCTGTAAACTTGGTCCAGGTTTTGTATCGGCGACGGCTTGTAGCCTTCTTCCATATACTTCCTGAGGAGGTTGTCCTGCCATGCCGCATACAATGGATGTGCTTCATGATGCTGGGCAGGCCAACCGCGTTTATTTTGGTGAACCTCTGAGCTTGAATTGTGTTGAGGTTGTGGCAGGAACTCCACTGCCTTTGGGTTAAGCTGGGGAGTTGCTGCTTGATGTATGTCTCCTTGCTGAGGAATCTTCGCTGTTACTGGTGGGCTAATTTGCTTGCCCTGCAGGGCTTGAGGCATTGAAGGTTTTCTGTTTTCGAATGGAATCTGCGCCTTTCCCGAGAGAGCCGAGCAGAGGATTCCCCTGGGAAGAGGGAGAGGCTGGGGGAGGATCCGGCTGGGCTAGGAGAGATCCCTGCAGATCCTCTCCACCTCTGCCTGATTTAGCTTTCCTTCAGATTGGGGGTCTTTGTCTGTGACCCCAAGTCTTGGCTGGCTGCTGCGGGCTACCCCTCTCCCCTTGTCATCTAGGCAGCAACTCTTCCTTCAGTAGAATCTTCATCTGTGAAATGAAACAGGTGTGTGTGTGTGTGTGCCTGTGAGTGTGTGTGTGGGGCCAGAGGCTCCCAGCCCCAGAGGACGAATCCACGGTTCTGCATTAGGGGAAGAAGCCTTTATCTCAGACTTTTGGGGTGGGAGGGACCAGAACGAGGGGCAGCACCAATGAGAATTCCCCTGCTTGAGCGTCATCGGTCTCTGGGCAGATTCCTTTGGGGCTTCACCTGAAGGAGGATCTGGGGATCTTGGCCTGAATAACCAACTTGGGCTTCTTCTCTGCACCGAACTCTCTCCTGCAGTGGATGAAGTCAAGGGAGACTCTGCCCAGAGACTGATGATGCTGCAGAAGGGAGAATTCCCATTGGTCCTCCTCCTTTCTGGACACTCCCAATTCCGAAGTTTGAGGAAGCCCCATTCTGGAAGCCTTTCTGCGATTCCTTTGCTTGGCAGAGAGAGGGAACCGGTGGGGAATCGGACGGCCTGAGCCAAAGTGGCTCACGGGATCTTAAGGCAGCTTGTTTTTGTGGGAGGGAACCTTCAGGAGGGGAGGGGCAAGGTGGGGCCAGGCCGAGGCAATTCAGCTGGTTCGCTGAACTACAGGTACAATTAACAACCGGTTCAAGCGAACCAGGGAGAAGCGGCTGAATCCAAGCACTGGATTCAGGCCAAGCACGAAGGGCGTCATGGGGGGGAGGTCAGTCCCTTTTCTGGCCTTCATTAAATAACCACCTACGTCCAGTCAGCACCTGTCAGAGAGCAAGGGGGGAAAGGGCGAAAGGCACTCCTGACTCCTGAGCAGCTTCAGGGAGAGGCAGGAAGAAGATGGGATTCTCTCTTGATTACCAGGATCCATTGACAAGATCTCTTGATTTACCACATAAAGATCCCATAAAGGGCAAAAACCAGATCAATGCACATGGAGAATGAGGAAATGTCACTCAGGGCAGGAAAGTTCTTTCCCATAGAAAGTAGGAAATCTGGCATAGCTGGAGACTGTTTGGCTGCAGCTGGAATTCTCGAGGGTGGTTTATTTTTCCTCCTTTTCAAATTGTGTTCTGTGTGGGAAGCCTTAGATCTTCTTTTGGCACTTTGAATAAAGTCGACCTTGGTTTAAGCCCTGCAGTTCCCCCAGGCCTTCTTTTGCCCCTCCTCAGGCTGGCTCAGCTGCTGACTCCCAAAGCCAGACCTGGATGGGGAGGGGCCCCTTCCATCCTCTTTGGGTCCCCAGGGGCTAGTTGGGGGAGGGTCACAGTGGGAGGGGGCAGCTGAAGGAGACCCAATGGGCTGGCGGCTCTTCCCCCACATCCTCAGTATTGAAGCACCTCCAAGGAGGGAGAGGTTGAAGCCCAAAGTCACCCCCAATTTCATGGTGGCAGGAGGGGATAGTGAACAGGGAATCAAGGAGTTCTCCATCTTTTTTTTACACAAAAACATTTCCTTGTCAATCAGAAGAGGACAGACCCCAACCGGAGGCTTTCCACTTCATTCCTAGAAACTAGGGACAAGGGATAGGCTGGGTAGCGCTAGAGCAGAAAGTCAGCTGAGAAGCCACAAACTGGCTCTTGCGATACAATGTGCATACGCAACCCACTTAAGCCGGTCACTTCACCAACGCCTGTATTCACACTTGCCATCTTTAACCATGATTTGTTTTCTGGGGTTGAACCTGTTGGCTGGTGGGTCAATGCATTAGCGGAATCCTGAAGTACATTAATTCAGTGGGGAGAAGCTGAAGCTGAAGCATAGTTTGTAACTGGAATAACCTAGGGACACTTTTCTTCTTGCAAGGATCATGTTCCCGCTCCCTTGGCAATGAGAGACAAAATGCAGGCCTGGTGCAGCCTTCTGCACAGAGGAAAACAGCCGCCCCTTCATCCTCTCCCCTGGGGTCCCACCTGGAGCAAACCAAGACCCAAAGTGAGGAGGGTCTGAGCAAGAAGGACAGCAGAAGGCAGTTCCCTGGGTGCTGAACTATTGTCCTCCAGAATCACGTTCTCGACACGTCCTGACAGGAACAGCCACAACCACTATGGAACGGAGCCCCCAGGGGTGTTTCTGGGGTGTTTCACAAACATGTTTTTCTCCAACTCAGTTCCTCTGGTGGATCCTCAAAGACGTTCAGGTTGGAAAAGTTGCTTCTCCCAGTAACAATCCCCAACCCGCTCTGTGCAAGTTATTCTGCTCCTCCTCCAATGACTCTTTGCTGTAAACATCAGACTGAAGCAACATGGAAGAGATTTTCATCAGAAAAAGATAAATTCCTTAGGTCAAATGCTGGGTGGCACAAATCTTCAGAGAGACAGCAGCTGAATGAAAATTCCTTTCAGGCGAAGCTTGCATTGTCTGTCTAAATCAGGAAGGCCACTAGCATTTCCCTCTTGTGAGGGTGCTTTGAATTCTTCTAACTTGTTAAGAATTGGCAAGGGAATTGATCCAGCCTCCAGAATGATGGACCTCCTGCTTCTGCTTCTGCTGATGTCCCAGCCGGTCTCTGGGAAGCTTGGAAGGAAATGCCTGCTGAGTCTGGAGCACCAGGATGGAAAACAACCGTGGAGCTATTACAGGCCAGGAGACCATCTCATTGCTATGATCACCACTGCGACCGAAATATCGAGTATAATCTTCTCTTTCAACAGTGCTCCTTCTATTCAGTTTCATCCGTAAGTCATTTAGAATGACAGAGGGCTCCTTGCTGCTCTCTGGGCATGCTTGTTTTCTTGCAGATGTTTCACTACCCAAACTTGGTAACATCATCAATGTTCAATGACCGAGTTGGATTTCCTCCATTTGCAATTTTAACACACTCCTTATTTTACCTAGTCCTATATTACGGGACCTGTCTTATTTCTTTAACGATTTCTATTTCCATGCCTTTCCTCTTTTGTCTAACTTTGTGGAAGAGACTCAAATTCAAAATGGGTTTGAAAAAACCAGAAGGAAATTGACATTATTTTCCTCTCCCTGTACAATGCTACCTTGATCACTTCCTTGGTTTTGGATCAATGTTGGTTTAAGGCTCAGTAGGTTTGTGGAGACAAGGAGGGTTGAATTTTTAAAAAGAATTTGTTGTTCCTGTTGCTGATAATAATATTAACTTTTTTTAAACAATAGGCTTTCTTTTGGTTTTTAAAAAATCCTACGCTTCATTTTTGCCATTCAACTTATCATCAAGAATTCCCAGCTGCTGCACAATCTCACCCTGGGCTACAACATCCATGACAACTATGTGAGCACGTTCCACACTTCAGATGCCTTGCTGGACATGCTCTCCACTGGAGATGCCAATGTCCCCAATTATGGCTGTGGAAGGAAGGAGAACCTTCTGGCTTTTATTGATGGAGCTGCCAGGGACATCTCCATCCAGATGTCAACATTAGGAGGCATTTACAAAGTCCCACAGGTTTGTGTGTTTCTTTATCTGAGTGGGGTGGTGATTGTGGCTAAAATACATGACCTGTTCGTCTTAAGTAAATGGGAGAGTGTATAGAATAAAAGTGCACAATGCATACATTAATAATCTAATATTGCCAACATATTTGTCTTGAAATGTCTGATCACAAAATATATCATTTGGGTAAACTACAGTTTGCTGATCTGTAGATGTTAGTGCAGCTTTTGACGTAGTAAAAAGAGAAATATTGTGGAGGAAATTGGTTGCCCTCAAAACGGTGCTCAGCCTGTTGGCCCTGATCCAAGCCCTTTATCCAAGCCCTTCTTTGAGAGGGCTCAATGGGGCCCTGAGATCAGAGTGGTATTCAGCAGGTTCTGACCAGTTCTGGAGAAGCAGCAGCGGACATTTTGAGTAGTTTGGAGAACCGGCAAAACCACCTCTGACTGAGATCTAAACTGATCCTTTCTATAGGGAAGACAAGGCGTGTATTTGAAGCATTCTCTCTAGATATTAATGACTTACCAGTTGTCCTTTAGGATCCTGATGTACATATGTCTAATCATGTGCTAAATACGAATGGGTACAAACTGGTTTCATTGCTAATATTTTTATCACACATTGGATTCTGTTAAAAACCTTTGCTCTCACTGATATAATCATTGAATGATATGCTAAAGTCAAAAATTATAACATTTGGAAGACAACATCATATCCATAGATGTGAGCCAAGTAACACCTTTTCTTGCCTTAGGGTAATTTTCACTGAAACTAAATATTGCTTCCCACATCATCAAAGGAGCCACTTAGAGAAAGGATACGAGTGAATCTACTGTTTAAACTATCCAGCTTTCTTTCCATTTATTAAAGAATATAATGGCAAAGCTTCCTTCAAACTGAACTCTGGTGCTTGATCTACAGTATATCCTTACTAGATTAAACCCAATGGCAGCATCTGAGGAGCATCCTGGAGGTGGACAAAGGGACTTCAGCTGCTGTCCTCAGAGCAGAATTGGGAATTTATGCACTTTGCCCTTTCTCTAAGACCAGCGTGTATAATCCTAGTATTCAATTAAAGCAATGCAATCTGAAAGACTCCCAAAATTCTGTGTGTTAGAACTGTAAAATTTCAATTAGAGACATCTTGGGTTGTACAAGTGGCAAAATTGTATTAGATGTGTTCTCCCTTTCTCCAAATGCCAGTTGTCTAAGACTGTTAAGTTTGCATGAAGAGTCAGACGCGAAGAGCTTCAGTGAAAAGTTTATTCAGTGACTACAGCTCGAATGGACTCGAGTTGGCTGGGCTACGGCTGCCTCTTATAGCCTGCAGCCGTAGTTGCCAGCCAATGGGAGTGCAGGGTTTCTTCCCGCACTATTTAAACCAATACCATTTGACATTTTGCAAGAACAGTTCAAATAAACCAATAACATTCAAACCTACATACATAACACCGACAGTGGTCACCAAGCAGTGGGTCGGGGACCACTGGTGGTCCGTGAGAAAATTTTGGTGGTCCTCAGAGAAATGTCACCCCCAAAGCCCCCCCCCAAAAAGCAATTAATCCAGGCTTCACGGGAACACAAGGCTTGCGTTGCTTGCTTTGCGAACAACACGAGGTAGTGAGGGGAGGGGGAAGGGCAGGGGAGCTTGCCCCACTCACCCCACACTTCTCACTTGGCCACCAGGCTGCTTCTTTCTGCTTCTTCCTTCTTCTGCGTTTGGCTGCACAAGGAAAGCAGCAAAGTCTTTCTTTCTCTCCTCAAACTCCTCCAGAAATGAGTCTTTGGGACCCTTCAAGGCCTCCTGCTCCAAGAGGCTGCAGCCTCAGGTCTCACAAAGACTCATTTCTGGGAGTTTGGGAGAGAAAGCAAGACTTCTGCTGCTTCTGCTGCTTTCCTTGCAGGAAGCCAAAAGTCTCTCTCTCTCTCCCCTGAGAACGGAGCTGGAGACAGTATCCTGTGATCCCAAATAAAGAATGATTGATCGGTAGGAAAACGGGGTGGGGAATTTTCCTGCAGACTTTCTGGGGATTTTTCCAGGGTCTCTGTCCATGGGATTTAAAATTATGAGATTGGTGGTCCCTGAGGTCCAAAGGTTGGTGACCCCTGGTCTAAGACACAGAGGGGTCAGTAGCTTGGGCTGAGCATCACAGAAAGGACCTATTGGGATCCATATATTTGAATAACTTAGATGCTGGGCCATCAGAATTAAATAATTACATATAATTCTGCCCCTTATTTCAGCAAAACAGTTCAGTTAGACATGTGGGTCTGATTGTGGTAAATTGTAGGGGTGATGCAGAAATGGTTCATATTCCATATTAATCTTTCTTATTTAACTTATTCTTGCATTCTGTTTTTATACACAAATGTATTAATGTCCTGTGTTCTACATTATGCATTTTGATATGGATTAGTGGCTAGCCAACAATAAATTACTGTAATATGTACAAGAGAACTAATGAGGAGTTATTAAAACCTAGTGTGTTTGGGACTTGATCTGACCCCAAATATAACACAGCCTTCTTCATTGCTTTTTCAGATCAGTGTTGAGCCTGTTTCAGAGACCCTGACCGATAAAACCAATTCCCCTTTTTCCACCTGATGCTCCCCAAAGAAGGATTCCAGTACTCAGCAATTGTGCAGCTGCTCCTCCACTTCAGATGGACCCTGATTGGCCTCTTTGCTTCAGACACAACGGAGGGAGCGGATTTCATGAGGACATTCACTCCTATGCTTGTCAGGAATGGAATTTGTGTGGTTATATCACAACAATTCTCAACAGCTGGATATATAGCAGCCCTCAGGGAGGCCCTCTCTAAGTGGAGACAAGTCAATGTCTTTGTTCACTTCATGGAATACAATTCCATTTGGGACAGAATTCTTCCTTTCCATGAAACACTCAAGCGTTTGCCAGGACCCATTGAAGAGAAAGTCTGGATAGTGACAGTTTTGGGTTATTTTGCAATTAGAAAGCACAAACTTCTCAAATATGTCCATAGTTTTTGGGCCTTTGCTTTTCAGTGGAAATCTAGGCAAATATATCATCTCCTTCAACCCATTTTTTTGTGGAAGATCCTTTTCAAGATTATTATTTCCGCTGTTCTCTTTCCAAGCACGTCTTTTCTGTCAAAGGCCAGAGAAGATGCACCCAGAAAGCCCCAATGGAGACCCAGGAGAAAAGGAACAGAAGGCGGATCACAGATTATTTCTATCTGTACACTTTCTTTTTTTTTTATTAGAAAAGTTTATTTACAATATAAAAAGACACACCAACATACAAACATACAGTCACATATGAATAAAAATACATCACACATTAGTTGCAGATCGGAAATGTTTTTTCCGTAAGCAGTTACAGTCTTGTATAATCATAAATATTTCTTCTAATAATATTCGCTTGGTTTAATCTCTATTGTGAAGTTTCCTTTTATCACCTCTTTCGAGTTCTTATATCACCTTACATCTCTATCTCCTGCTTCTATGAATTCTAATATTCTAATGTTTCAAATAGCACTCTATTTTCCAACATTTCCATTTCCTTCATTTTTATGTTCCATCCAATTATACCACTTTTCCCATATCTTGTAATAATCTGTATCTTCTTTTCCATTTAATTTGAGAGTTAGTCTCTCCATTTCAACACATTCATACATTTTGTTTATTACAGTTTGTATAGGCGGAATTGTAGGTTCTTTCCATTTTTGCTAAAACGATTCGAGCCGCTGTTAACAGGTGTGCAATCAGGTATTTGTCTTTTGGAGGAAATTTTTCTTTATCATTCCAAGTAGAAACAGTTCTGGTTTCCACTCCAGCTCACAATTCATCACATCCTCAATCCAGTTTTTAATTCCTGTCCAATATTTTTTAATTTTAGGGCATGTCCACCACACATGGTAGTAGGTTCCTATTTTGTCCTGACATTTCCAACAGTTTGGATTTGCCCGGGGGAATATTTTTGCCAGTCTAGCCGGGGCCAAATGCCACCTGTACATCATTTTATATTGGTTTTCCTTGTACGCCACTGACTTTGTATATTTTAAATTTTCTTCCCAAATATCTTCCCAATCATTTAAATCTAATTTGTATCCTATATTTCGCTCCCAGGCTACCATTGATCCTTTTACTAATTGTCCCACTCTTTCCTGTTCTAACAATAATTTATATAATTTGGATATCAACTTTTCCTCTAATCCCAAAAGTATTTTGTCCAGATTTGTATTTTTGTTTCTATCCCATATTCCTTTATGTCTTTATTATATCTTGATTTAATTTGTAAATAGACCCAATTATCTATTGATATGCCTTCCATCTCCAAGTCTTGTTTTGTTTTTAGTTTTCCATCTGTATCCAGTATCTGGTAATATTTAAGTTTTTATTCAAATCCATTGTATTTGGATTAAAGGTTGCTTCCATTGCTGAAAACCACCTTGGTATTTTCGTGTAATTTTTCTTTCTTATCTCAGCCCAATTTTTAATCAATGCATTACGTATTATATGTTTTGTAGTATGTTTTTGTCTTTTATCCGTCGGGTTCCATAGAAGTGCATGCCATCCTATTTGTAGGTCATGCCCCTCAAGTGTTAATATTCTCCTATTTTCTAATCTGACCCATTCTTTTGTCCATAGCAGACTCTGCTTTGTAATAGATTTCCCAATCTGGCAGTCCCAGTCCTCCTCTACTTCTATCGTCTTGAAGATATTCTCTCTTTATCCTTGCCCTTTTTCCCATCCAAATGAACTTCATTGTCATCTTATTCAATTCCATAAAAACTTCTTATTTGTTAGTATTGGAATAGTCTGGAAAAGAAATAAAACTTTGGGAAGAATATTCATTTTAATTGTTGCAATCCTCCCAAGGAAGGATATTTGCAATTTATTCCAATTTTCTAGATCCTTTTGATTTGTTTTAAAATTTTTATATAATTATCCTCCCACAGCATCATTGTTCTTGCCCTTATCCAAATTCCTAGATATCTTATTTTATTTACTATTTGTAATCCCATAATCTCTTCAAGCCTCTTTTGTTTAGAGATTATCATATTTTTAACTAGCAATTTGGTTTTTCCCCTATTTACCTTTAAGCCTGCTAATTCCCCAAAATCATTTATTTCTTTCATTAAAATCGGGCCTGTCTCTAAAGGTTCTTCTATTATGAAAGCCATATCGTCTGCAAATGCCTGCGTTTTGTATTCTTGATTTCTAATTTTCGCTCCTTTTATATTTTCATTTCCCTAATTCTAATTAATAGTGTTTCTAAAACTGTAATAAATAGTAGTGGTGATAGTGGACAACCTTGTCTGACCCCTTTTCTATTTTAAACATTTTAGTGGTCTCGCCATTTACTAATATATTTGCTTTTTGGGTATCGTATATTGCATTTATCATTCCTTCAAAATTTTGTCCGAATTTCATTTTATTAAATTGTTGTTTCATAAAGTCCCAATTCAAATTATCAAATGCCTTCTGTGCATCTAAAAGATTAGGGCCATTTGATTGCTCGGGTGGCTTTCATAATATTCTAATGTATTTATTATTATTCTTATATTATGTCTAATCTGTCTTCTCGGCAAAAATCCATTTTGGTCTGTGCTAATTTTCCCACTAATAATTCCTTTTAATCTTTGTGCCATAATTGTCATGAAAATTTTATAGTCAGTATTTAAAAGCGATATTGGTCTATAATTTTTGATTTGATTACTGTTTGTATCTTCTTTAGGTATGAGTGTTATATATGCCTCCTTCCAAGTATTAGGAATTTTGGCTTTACCCAATGCTTCATTACATACTTCTAAGAAAGTATTATTTAATATATCTCCCATCTTTTTATAATATTCACTTGGATATCCATCTGGACCTGGTGTTTTATTATTTTTTGCTTCTGAATTGCTTTCTTTAATTCATCTATTGTTATCTCTTTATTTAACAGATCTCTTTCTTCATCAGTAAGTTCCTGTATATTTCCTTCCTCTAGATATTCTTTTATTTTAGACACTTCTACCTTTTCTTGTTTATATAATTCCTCGAAATATTTTCTTGCAATTTCTTTCTTTTTTTCCAGATCAACCTCAAGATCTCCATTTTCATTCTCTAAATATTGTATCGTTCTTTTCTTTTCCTCTTTCCTCAATTTGTATGCTAGCCATCTCCTGGTTTATTTGCATATTCAAAGTAATTTTGTTTTGTGTATTGTAATTTTCTGAGGAGTTCCTCTTGCTCCAGTATATTAAGTTCATGTTTTTTTTGGTTAATGCGTCTTTGGTCTGCTCACTATCTGGCCCTCTCTTTTGTTTATTCTCTAATTTTGCAATTTCTTTTATTAATTCATCTTGTTTCTTCCATCTTTCCTTGTTTCTATTTGATAGATATGCGATTGATATTCCCCTGGTATAAGCTTTAATTGTATCCCACATGTTTTGTAAGGATGTATCTTCTTTTTATTAAAATTGTAAAAGCTTATTAATTCCTCTCTAATTTTTGCAAATATTTTTCTTCTTTCAGGATCTGAGAATTTAGTGACCATCTTCGTTCTTTCCTTCCCCTTCTTTCCAAATTAAGGACATTGGGTTATGGTCAGCCCATATATTTGTTAAAATTTTTGTATCAAAAATTTCTTTATTTAATTCACTATTTATCCAAATCATATCTATTCTGGACCAGGATTTGTGCGGGCTGGAGTGGAAAGTATACTGTGTACTTTGTGGGTTCCTTTTTCTCCATATATCTTCCAATCCAAATTCATCTACCATTTCAAAAATATTTTTGGTAACATATTTCGCTTTTGATATTGTTTACATTCCGATTCATAATCTTGCCTATTATCAGATATTGCATTGTAGTCCCCATCAGACAAATCCTTGGATTGCCAATTTCTATCAGTTTCTCGTATAACTTTTTGTAAAATTCTTTTTGATTTTTGTTTGGCATAGATTCCAACAGCTAAGGTTTTCTTATTATGTATCTCTATTTCCACCATTAATATTCTTCCCTCTGTATCATTGTATATCAATTTTGCATTCAAATCCTCTTTTGTGTATAGTACTACTCCTCTTTTTCTTTCCACTGCTAAAGCCATAAATGCTTTTCCAAGTTTTCTATTCTCAAGATACCTTTTGTCCTGTTCTTTTATGTGGACTTCTTGCAAACATATTATATCCCATTTTGTCTTTCCAATCTACCGAATATTTTTTCCTTTTGTTTGGACTATTTAGTCCATTGATATTCATTGATATTAGTTTTATTCCCCTTCCCATTTGGTCTCCTCTCTTCTCACTAATATTACGTTTTGCCTATTGTCTGACTTCTGGTCTTCACTCCCACCTCCTCTCTCCTTCCTTCTTCACGGGCCATTGGTTCTCTGTCCCCTCCTTCCCTCCTTTCTCTCCTCCTCACTCCCATGGACTCTTAAATCTTCCTGACTTGCATTCCTCGACTCTTCTCTGCTGCTCAATTCCTCCACTAATCCTCCTGTTTGTTCTAAAATCTTTGAGCCTTCGCTAAGTTATCAATTCTAGTTCTTCTACCTTCCCATGTTACTAATATTCCTTCTGGGTCGTTCCATCTGAATAAAATGTTTTTTTTGTTTAGATGATTTGTGAGGAATCTATATTCCTTTCTTTGGTCTCTCACTCTCCTTGGGATCTGCTTTAATATTATAACTTGTCTACCATTATGTTTTATCGTCTCATCCCTGGTCACTCTATAAATTATCTCTCTAACCCTTTTTCTAGCGAATCTGACATGAACCTCCCTTGGGAGTCCATGTCTTCTGGCATAGAATGTATAAACTCTATAAGCCTCATCGATCTCTAATACCATCTGATCCCTGTCTTTTGCAGAATAGCTGCCAATAATTCTGCCATTACCAGAGTCAAGTTTTCCCCTCTTTCCTCTTGTATGTTCTGGAACCTTAAATAATATGAGGCTCTGTCCAATTCTAGAAATGTCAACGCCTCGTTCGTTTCCCTATGCTGATCTTTAATTTTCTGTTCTATAGCTTCCACCTTCTTCCCTGTTTGATCTGTTCTTTTCGTGATCGTTATAATTTTCTCCTCATTTGTCTTTGTTGTCTCCTGTAACTGTCCTATTTTCCCCTCTAAAGTTTTTAATTCATTTTTCATCTCCCCAATTCGCTTTTCAATTCTGCTCTCATCTCTTCTCTTTCCTTCTTGCTCTCCACATGATTATTCATCATTGATTCTTGCATCGTTAGCATCATGTTTTGCAACGTCTGTAATGTATTTTGTATTGTTTGGGTCTGAGTATTAGCTTTCTCGGTGCCAACATCCCTCTATAGTTTTTGGGAGGAAGTCGCCGTAGGTGTAGATGGAGGTACAGTTGTCACTCCCTTTTTCCCTGTTTTAGTAATAGTGGAAGTTACTGTTGACATTTCTTTTATAATCTTTTGCTGCTCTTTAATAATTCTATTTATATTTCCCCACGTCTTATTTCCAATTATCATCTACTAAAGGTCCCTCTATTCCGATATTCTCACACAGTCCAATCTAATCAAAAATAAAAGGTAGAGGAACCTAACCTTATTATTGTTTTTTTTTTTTCGTTGATTTTAAAGTCCAATATTTCTCTTAATAATCTTGGAGGGGGACAGAGAGTAAAATCACATTACATTTCTAGCAAAGAGATCCAAGAAAGGAGAAATATAAGGAAAAAGAAAGGAAAAGAGAGATATCTAGATATTGCAGGCAAATCAAGTAAGATAGAATGATATATGGTATATAATATATCTCTATAGGTATAGAAAAAGTAAAAGACAAAGGCAACTATCAGTTCTTATTGTTCTGTAAAAATAGATACTTAATATAGATCACTACCTATCTGTCCACAATATTCTTATGCTAAGAAGTTTAAATCAGTAATATTATCTTATGGATAAGTTAGTAAATATAATTAAAGAATTAAGTATTAGATTTGTAAATAACAAAGTTTCAAAGTTCTTAACTTCTTATAACAATCTATAATAATATACCAACCCTATAAGATTTTCCCAGATTTACTATAAATCTAACTATATCTGTATATAAGTATAATGTTAAGTAATATAAAGTCGTTTAAAGTATATGAAATGAAATACAAAATTAAACACAGTAGTATACGTGTAGTAATGAGTCAAACTCCTTCCGGTCTTTGGGTTGCTATTCTTCACTGGTTATCCAATTGTCCAAATGTCAATGGCGCCAAAGAACAAAAAGTGCAATGTCACAATGGTGGAACTTCCCTTGATCTTCCCTCCGATTAATTTAAACCGCGATCCTTGCCTCGAAAAAGTTCTGTTTTCCTTTCTCTTTAAGCAGCGAAAGTTTAAGCAACAAAAGTTTCCAAATGTTAATTGATTTGAATTAGTTTTGTAACTTTCCCTTTTCTGCGGTTTTGCTAGTTACTCGCAGGGTTGCTCACTTTCTAAAGTAAGTGAAAGTTTGCTTCGTCTCTTTCTTTACGCCCTGTCACACCACAACGTCTTTAGCAGTTTTCAGATTCACAGAACTCACTTTTCCTTTTTTTTTCCTTTCCTTTCCCAGCACGTTCCCCTTCTGGTCTGGTTTCTTTCCGTTAAATCTTCTGTCACAGTGGCTACCTCTGCTGGGACTCTATCACTTCCCGCTGTCCAGTAGCTCTCTCAGCTGCCACCCACTTCGTTCTCCAATCTCTTCCAACCTCAGCCTCACTTTCTCCAGTTGGATGAGATCTCTTTCGCCGGGTATTCTCACTCTTTTCGCAGGACTTTCACTTTCTTGTTTAACTTTCTTGTTCTCTGCGAGACTCGTCTTCCGCTTTATATTTTTTTGTGGGATAGTCACTAAGATTGTGCCGCTTTCTTTCCACTTTCGCCCAATCCTTTAAACAGTCCCCACAAAGTCTTTTTCAGTCTTTATAACTTCTCACCAAGCTTCCTAATTTCTTTTCCGATCGGCAACTTTCACTTTCAGCTTCCGCTAAGTCTTGGGCCTCTCTTTCGCTCTCTTCTTCCACTCTTGAACTCTTCTTCCTGTTTGGGATCACTTCCCAAACCAGCTCCAAGCTTTCTTCTCACGAGGGTGTTCGATTTAGACTCACCCTGCCACGAACGGCTGTTCTAGAGTGGAAAAACCGAGGTGGGAGAAGGAGAAGTATTTCTACACCGAGGCGTCACCGGAAGTCCTCTATCTGTACACTTTCATTCAGACTCTGGCCCATGCCTTGAATGCTGCATATTCCTCCAGTTCCAGGAAGAGAAGGAAGGGGGTCAAAGAGAGGTTGGGGCTCCAAGGCTGCAACCTTGGCAGGTAAAAAGGACTGACTTAAATTATAAGTTCTGTATTTTCACCAATTCCTTATATAAAAGTCCTAAAACAATGGTTTTATTCTATACGTATTTTAAGATTCTTCTGGATTGAAACATAACTCTGGTTGCCATATGTTTTTGCCTTATCACTAGTCAGCCAAATATAATTTAAAAATTCCTTCTTTACAATTACATTTCCAACAAATATTTGAAACACTATATATTTCTGAAAATGTATCAGGTATTAAATATCACAGTACATCATTGCGTACAAGTTCATTAGAAATTTACTATAATTTTATTAGTATTCAACATAAAATTCCAAAAGATCATTTTAAAGTTCTTCTCAAGTTTTATCTCTCATCCTTCTTCCAGTGCATCAGTAACAAAATTATCAAGTTATATGACTGCTTATCTAATAAATTAGTTACTACTACCAGTTTATTGTAAGCAGTGATCAGTAGACATACATAATAGTATCAACCAAGTATAAAGGACACTTTAATGAGAGATCTACATTGGAGCTCCCAACCATTTGTTCTTATTTGGGATTCCATAGTTTGTCAAGTCCAGATTGCTGAAGATACTTTTAAGATATTTTTCTATTAGGTTTTATTTATGCACATCTATCTCTACCATATTGCAAAATTATATTTTTTCTGGAAGCTGTGATTTTTAAAAGTGATCTAACTAGGTTTATCTAACAATTGGAAAATCATTTATCATAATATCATAATCTATTGGTTCAATCTGCTTGTGTTAACGAATATATTGAAAAATAGGTAATCAAGAACCAATTATTATTCATATCTCCCAGTTCTCCAAGAAGCAGTTAAAATAATTTGAGTACAATTTTTAAGATAGTTTTTTCCACTTAATTATCACACCATCCAACCCCTCACTTAACTTGGTTTCCAATCATTACTTCATGAAGTAGTATGTTGATACTTTAATGAAATCAGGTTATTTTAATGAAATCAGGTTATTTTAAAAGCATTCCCACAATCTATTAACAAACTGTAATGATTCATGGGGATGATCTTGGGGATGAGTGAAGAGATGCTGACTAAAATGATCAGATAACAGGGAGGGGAGCCCTCAGCTGCATAGCAGGTGGAGAAAGAAACTCAGAAGATTTTCTGCCTAACATTTCCCTGCATAAAAGATTCTGTTAATGTGGCCTTACAATCAATTAGAATTAGTTCCTCTGATCATGTTTCCCATCTGTTTACCTGGGAGAAGATTAACCTGGGAGCTTACTTCTAGACAAATCCGTTCTTAGTATAATTACCCTGTTGTTTTCAAGGAGTTGATGAATAATCTCTATATTGGTTTGTTTCTTCAGTTGTGACCACTCTATAATGTTCTATATAATTGACAAATTTTGTCAATTTTGTTTTATCAATATATGATGGACAACTTTTGCAGAATCTTTTGTTTTTCACTTTTGTGGTAACTCTTGTTCTCCCAACTAGGAAAACTTGCTAGTTAGATAACTGTGGAAGAAAAGTTCAAAAGTGAAAAGTCCACATGAGATAAGAAACCAAAATTCCTGCTTTTAATATTTCTGGATCTTTCCATTTTAGTTTCATCCCTTTCTGGCAAAGAAGGAGTTTTGCAATTTTTCCACTTTTATTTTGTACTTGGACCAAAATGGAGAGGTAGCAGCAGATCTGAACATCAGGACCTGGGCTGTTCTCCCAAGTTGGATCACATTTATCTGCACCCAGGAACTTTTGAAAGAGGGAGAGTTATGATCAACCAAGATGCTCTTTCACGGTTAAAGTTGCTCAACAAGGTGGGTGGAATATTGGTCCCTTTTCCCTGTTTTGCAAAGCCTGTGGCCCCATTTCAAGTGGGCTAAGCCCAGTCACCATGATGGATGACCTTCCCAGGAAATGGAATGTGGGCAATGATGGTTTTCTTCGAGTGCTTGAGGGGCTTCAGTAGTGTATAAGAAAGTGTCCTCCAGGTGCTGTAATATTGGAACAATGTTCTCTGCTGATTCAGACAACCTGGGATCTGGGTGATGATTCTGCAGAACATGGATGATGGCCCTCTAGTCTCCTCTCTGATGTCTATGATCTCCATAAACTTGGTGAGAGAGGCCATCAAGTGCTAGGGATTGTGGTGCTGGTAGAAGTGTGGAATCGCTTCTTCCTTGACGTCAAATAGAAGGGAAGAAGGCAATTCTGTTGACCGGTTCCTGAGTTCGAGTTAGGACTGAATCCAATGAAGCTTATTGGAGACTGAGTGGACATCCTGTGGGTCACAGTGGGAAATAAGTGTTGAAATTAGAATTCAGCTTCTCCACATTTATATGCCGCCTGTCTCTCTTTCCAGAGTGACTCTGGGTAGCTTACAGTAGTATATTGTTTGTATAATGTCTCATATTGTATCATGCCCTGAGCCAGAAAACTGACGTACTGAAAGATTTCTTTGAGCCAAAGAAAAACCCTTCATGACATCAAATGTAATGAGGGAGAATTTGAAAGGAATGCTGCTTAGATTTGACCTTTGCTTGTAAGAGGATTCTTCATCTGAAAACGCTTGAATAGAATTGAACTTTATTTGGCCAAGTGTGATGAAACACACAAGGAATTTGTCTCCAGTACAGAAGCAACAGAATAACAGCAATCATCGTCATCATCATGCCAATAAAAGGGAAGTAAAGAAGATAATAAGGATAAAAGCATTACAGCCACACTACATGTCAGCGTTCCAGCAACCCTCCAACCAATAACTCTGAGACAGACATCGCTGAAAAGTTCTCTTTCTTTTTTTTTTTTATAAGAAGTTTTATTTTTCCAAAAACACAAACATAACAAACAAACATACAACACATAGATCCATATCAATTTCAAGTATGTCGGTCGGTCAAAAATCACAGTGCCTACCCCTCATTATTCATACTCAATATTACAAAAGGAAAAGCTATAATCATTATTATTAATCCTTTATCATATTATAATCTCTATATTGTTTCAACAGTTCTATCTATCTTTATATTCCCAAAAATACATTACCAAACTTTTTGTCTAACCATTGGTAGAACATATTCCATATCTTATAAAACTGCTTTTCTTCTTGATCCCTAATTTCAAATGTTAAGCTACTCATTTCGGCACAATCCAAAATCTTCTTAATCACTTCCTCCTGCGTAGGTGTCTTATCATTTCTCCAGTTTTTAGCAAATACAATTCTAGCGGCTGTCAGTACATTAACAATCAGATATTTCAGTTCTTTGTTAAATGTCTCTGGTACAATTCCCAACAGGAATATCTCAGGTTTCAAGTCTATATGTTGTTGTGTCATTTTTCCAACCATATGTGGATTTTAGTCCAGTATCTTTTGGCATCAACGCAAGTCCATCAAAATGCTTGAATGAATTGAATAAAATTGAACTTTGTTTGGCCAAGTGTGATGAAACACACAAGGAATTTGTCTCTAGTACAGAAGCAACAGAATAACAGCAATCACCACCACCACCATCATCATGCCAATAAAAGGGAAGTAAAGAAGATAATAAGGATAAAAAGCATTACAGCCACACTACATGTCAGCGTTCCAGCAACCCTCCAACCAATAACTCTGAGACAGACATCGCTGAAAAGTTCTCTTTCATTTGGATAGTAACTGGCACAACTGGGTGAATCCCAAATCTGAAAATCCCAGGCTTCCTTGCAATAATCAAAACTACAAATCCAACCCCTATACCCATCATCACATCACATGTCCCAATCACAATCCGTCCCAACTGAAGACCTCCCTCACATATGCACACAATAGCATGACCTTGAACTACTCCATGGTTTTTCTTCTAGTAACATCTCAGTTCTTTGAAACTTTAGCAATTGTCTTGGGTTTTAGGTTCATTGCTTTTCCTCATCTAAAGCAGAGTTAGCAATAGCAATAGCATTTAGACTTACATACTGCTTTCCAGTGCTTTCCAGCCCTCTCTAAGCAGTTTACAGAGTCAGCATGTTGCCCCAACAACCTGGATCCTCATTTGACCCCCTCGGAAGGATGGAGCCTGGTAACATTCGAACTGCCAAATTGTAAGCAGCCGGCAGTCAGCACTGTAACCACTGAAGGAGCCTCAGTACTGCACTTTAACCACTGCGCCATCGCAGCTCATCAGAGTTTCTTTCTTCATCACTCTATCCCAATCAACCAGATAATCTACAAATTTAATAAATCTAAAATTTATTCCAAATTCAACAAATTATATAATTTAATGGAAACAGATGGTGATATCTATGGAGATTCTCAGTCATCCAGGTCACGGTTGTCCCGAAGGTGTTTTTCAAAAGGCAACTGGACTAGACACGAAATATCCCTGAGGAAAAACAAAGTGCAGAGGACCTTGGATTCAACAGTGGTGGGATTCATCTCCGGTGGGGATGAGTCTGCCTACTGAGATGAGGTGGACCAATGGTTGCTTTCATGGTGTGGAGACAATAACTTGGTCTTCAACACCAATAAGACCAAGGAGCTTATAGTGGACTATAGAAGGAACAGTTCAGATATCCAGCCCTTGCTTATCAATGGAGACCGAGTGGAGCAAGTGGCCAGTTTTAAGTTTCTGGGTGTTACCCTAAAAGAGGATCTGACCTGGGGTGCCCACATTGCAGTACTGGTCAAAAGGGCCCAGCAGAGATTATACTGCCTGAGGCTTCTCAGAAAACAACAACTGAATGGAAAACTGCTGGTGACCTTCTACCACTGCACCATAGAGAGTATCTTAACTTACTGCACCTGTGTATGGTTTGCCAATTGCACAGTGGCAGATAGGACAGCACTCCAGAGGGTTAATGTCATTGCCCAGAAGATCATTGGTTGCCCTCTCCCTCTTTGGAAGAGCTTTATAGCTCCCACTGCCTTAAGAAAGTTCAGAACATCCTCAAAGATCCATCTCATCCTGGGAACCCTTTTTTGAACTATAACCATCTGGCAGACGGTACAGAATAATAAAAACAAGGACAAATAGGCTGAAAAACAGCTTCTATCCCAGGGCAGTAGCTCTTTTGAATTCTGCTGTATAGTTGGTGTGGTGTCAGGAGTTTTCAGTTCAATGTGTGGAATGTGAAGGATGTGTGTTTGTGTTTATTTTCATGGTCATGATGTGCACTGAAGACGGTATTTGATTTCATTGTACGAGGTGCAATGACAATAAAGTAAACTAAACTAAAACTAAACTACACTAAACTTTGGGATAGATCTTCATACTTTAAAACCAGGGGTATGAGAAGAATGGAGGGATGCCGTTAATGAGGAGAAACTGACCGGTGACAGTTAATGCTTAAATCTTTTTTCAATTCCATCCATGATATGCCAAAACAAATGGCAGGAACTCAATGGATAATATTCCCATGGTTGTACCTCCTACATCTGTTTGGAAGGAGCCACAGATTTCATGTTTATCTAAGTGAAGGCCCAGAGGCTACTTGGCTAATGTATATTTCTCCCTCCAGTTTCCATGGATGGAGAGTCCTAACATATTTTCTTTTCCATTCCTATTTTTTCTGCTCAGTCCCTGCCTCAGTCCAGATGTGTGGAAGTTGTCCTCCTGGATTTGTCAAGAGGGCTCGAGAAGGAGAGCCAGTTTGCTGCTATGACTGTGTTCCTTGTCCAGAGGGGACCTTCTCCACTCAGGAAGGTGGGTGACACTGAGGAATTAGGGAAAGTCTTGTGGAAATGGATTTATCCAGAGCATTTTCACGAAACACATGTTGAAAAACACATTGAAGCTTAACTGTCCTCCTGCTTATTTTCAAAATGCACAATTTCTTATCTAAAGGGAAGACTTATCAAAAGATCTTGAAGGAGCAGCTAGATAGGAAGTAAGGCAGGTTGTTTCCAGGATAATTCTTCCATGTTTTAGTTTGGATATGTACTTCCATAGTTTTTTCCTAGTAACATATAAGTTCTTTGAAACTTTAGGAATTGTCTTAGGTCTTAGGTTCATTGTTTTTCCTCATCTAAAGCAGACTTAGCAAGAGCCATAGCATTTAGACTTCTATACCACTTCCCAGGGCTTTTACAGCCCTCTCTAAGCTGTTTACAGAGTCAGCATTTTGCCCCCAACAATCTGGGTCCTCATTTGACCCACCTGGGAAGGATGGAAGGCTGAGTCAACCATAAGCCTGGTGAGATTTGAACTGACAAATTGCAGGCAGCCGGAAGTCAGCAGAAGGAACCTGCAGTGCTGCACTCTAACCACTGCGCCACATTATATCATCCTCCAAAAATTATGTATAAAAAGTTGTATATTATATGTATTTATAGCTTTTGGATTTTTCAGATACAGAAAAATGCACCAAGTGTCCAGATGATAAGTATCCAAATGAGGAGAGAGTCCAATGTATCCCCAAAGTTATAACCTTCCTGTCTTATGAAGAACTTCTGGGCATCATCCTGGTCTCTTTTGCCCTGCTCTTCTTCCTAACCACAGGCCTTGTTTTAATCATCTTCATTAATACCAAGAAACTCCCTTGTCAAAGCCAACAACCAGGACCTCTCCTACATCCTCCTGGTCTCTCTCCTGCTTTGCTTCTTGTCTTCTTCTCTCTTCATTGGTCAACCAAGGAAAGCCACCTGCCTTCTACGACAAACGGTCTTCAGCATCATCTTCTCAGTTGCTGTTTCTTCTCTCTTGGCCAAAACCATCACGGTGGTGCTGGCTTTCCTGGCCACAAAACCAGGGAACCAAGTGAAGAGATGGTTGGGGAAGAGCTTGGCCAACTCCATCATCCTGTCTTCTTCTGGTGTCCAAGTTATCATCTGCTCCATCTGGCTGGGATTTTCTCCCCCTTCCCTGACTCTGACCTCCACTCCCAGCCTGGAGAGATCATCCTGCAATGCAACGAAGGGGCCGTGGTCATGTTCTACATCACCCTCAGCTACATGGGCTTCCTGGCTGCCATCTGCTTCACGGTGGCTTTCCTGGCCAGGAACCTACCTGGGGCCTTCAACGAAGCCAAGCTGATCACCTTCAGCATGGTGTTCTGCAGTGTCTGGGTGACTGCCTGAAAGGGAAATACATGGTGGCTGTGGGTGCATTCTGCTGGGCTGCAAGTGCTACATTATCCTTCTGAGGCCAGAGCTGAACACAAAGGAGCATCTCACAGCTAGATCGAATGTAAAAACATGAGGTATAACATCATTGTGATAGTGGAAGAATTGTTGAAGTTTCTTTTATTTGAAAGGAGTAGTATGCAGGAGTGAAAGAAAATTGTATCTATATGTTTCAAAATGGGAAATTGTTGAACAACTTGTACAAGGAATTCTTGAAGCTTTCCTTTCAGCTCAGTGAGAGAAGCTGTGGAACCAAATACCAGCCTGGTTGCCTGATCCTCTCCTGAGAATGCTGGAATGATGTGAAATGCCTTGTTTGACCGGCTCTCAGCTGGGAGGGAAATCTTCATCCTTCTTATGTGATTCTTTCTTGATTTCCTGATAAAACCTCCTTTTGCAGAAAGAATTCAGCAGAACAGCTGTCTGGGAATTCAGTTTAGGATTGTTTTCATTTTGGTATGTACTTCACACCAAAAAATATGAATGGGGGAGGAAGGGGGATCCTGGCCAGATGCTTCCAGCCCCAGAGGAGGAATCCGTGGTTCTGAATGGGGAAGAAGCCTTTTTCTCAGACGTTGGACTTTTGAGCCACACCATTCCCTCCACTTCTTTCCCTTCCTTTCCTCCTTCTATCTTCCTTTCCTTTCCCCCTTTATTCCCCCTTCCCCTTTCTTTCCCTCTCTCATTTCTTTACTACCTTTATTGTCTATTTTATGCCATGATAATCTTAATAATAAAAATAATAATAAAAGGAGCCTTTTGTTTTAGGGGCTTCTCGTTCCACAGCCAAAATAGGCAAATTCCTGGGAGGGAAAAACTCACCACAATCCCTCTCTCCACCTGCACTTTATGCTGGCAAAATGTCTTCCTGGCCCACAGAAAGAGGGGTGGTTCCTTCCCATTTGGGGTTGAGGGGCGGAGAATCAGAAGGAGCCGCTTCGTCCAGACGTTCTGAGCAAGAGAGACGTGGGTTTCAAGGAAGGATACTGGGGTTTTCTCCCATAAAGTGAAGCTGCGCCTTTCCAAGAGAGCCGAGCAGAGGATTCCCCCGGGAAGAGGGGATGCTGGGGGGAGGGCTATTAGGGATCCCTGCAGATCCTCTCCACCTTTTCCTGGTTTAGCTTCCCTTTGGATTGGAGGGTGTCAGTCTGTGACCCCCAAGTCCCAGTGGATGAATCCGCGGTTCTGCCTTGGGGAGGAAGCATTGATCTCGGACTTTGGAGGTGGGAGGGGTCAGAATGATGGGCGGCACCAATGAGAATTCTCCTGCTAGAGCATCATCAGTCTCTGGGCAGAGTCCTTTAGGCTTCACCTGAAGCAGGAGAGACGGTTCTGTGGGGAGGGAGAAACGGAGAAAGTGGGATCTTGGGGATGTTCTGCTCTACGCCCTGGATGGGTATAAAGCAGACAGAGCAACTCCACAAAGCATCTATACAAAGTTCTTTTTATTGGTTCATCAGGCATCCTGTCAACTCACAGTTATGACGAGGTTCTTCTTAATGTCCAATCCTTTGCATATCCAAATCGTGGGTAGAAAGACATTAAACTCTCATACCTATATTTCAACCCATAATTACAGAGGTAGCGAATATAGCTGCTACACGAGGCTGTGTGTTCAGGCAAGAAGAGGAGAAACCTCCCTCAACCCACCAAGGGTCAATTCAGTGACGAATCAGAGTTACAGATGTGACCACATGACATGGACTACATTTCCCAGGATACCTTAACTACATTTACCATGATGCATTCCCTTAAGGGGACAGCTCTCAAGTCCTAACTACCTATCCCAAATCCCATTAACTCTAAACTGGCTGGACAGCATAATCTCTATGGTATTCATGGTATCTTTTCAGCTGGAACCTCTTTCTACTTAAACCAGGGGTCCCCAAACTTGGCAACTTTAAGATTTGTGGACTTCAACTCCCAGAATTCTCCAGTCAGCTGGAATTTTCCAGTCAGGATTTGGCGGTAGATGAAGAGTCAGGGGGTATCGTGATTTGGGAGCGTGCTGCCACTGTTTGCGAGCTGTGGCGCGCTCCGACCCCCATGCCTCCGCCCACTCACCCGGGGATATGGGACCCGGAGCCCCTGGGCTGTGGCTGGTGTATTTTAATGCCAGGTCCATGGCTAATAAGGCGTCCCTCCTCCAGGAAGTGATTGAGGAGGAGGCTGCGGACCTGGCCTGTATCACCGAAACCTGGCTGGGGCCAGAGGGTGGAGTTCTTCTGGTTGATTTATGCCCCCCAGGTTTTCGGGTTTTGCACCAGCCCAGAGCCCAGGGAAGGGGTGGTGGGGTGGCTGTTGTTATTCAGGAGACCTTGATTCCAAGGGAGGTCTCTGTTCCCCAGACAGGCGGGTGTGAGAGCCTCCTCCTGCAGTTGGGACCCGGTGCCTGGTTGGGCCTGCTGCTTGCATACCTTTCCCCAGCTGTGTAGCAGCGGCCCTGCCTGGGTTTCTCGATGCACTCGAGAAACCCAGGGTGGGGTGGAGCTCCCAGGCCTTTTGGTCTTGGGTGACTTCAACTTGCCATACCTGGGAGGGGCATTTGGGCTTGGCCCAGGAGTTCATGGCTTCCATGGCAGCTATGGGCCTGGCCCAGATAATACAGGGCCCCACGCATGAGGGGGGCAACATGCTCGACCTTTTTTGTCTCAGAGCAGTGGCGTAGTGATCTGGGGTGGGCAGTGTAAATGCCCAACCCGTTGCATGGTCAGATCACTATCTCCTGCGGCTGGTCTTCCAACAGGCCGCCCCACGCTGCTGGGATGAGGAACCGCTGAGATGGTTCTGCCCCAGACGCCTGATGGACCCTGAGAGGTTCCAGGCAGAGCTGGGGTCTCTGCCCGCCTCCCTTATCCACAGCTAGGCCGAGGTGCTGGCAGCTGCATGGCAACAAGCTGCCTCGGAGGCCCTCGACCGGGTTGTCCCCTTACGTCCCCTCACTCGCCGCAGATCCCGGGTGGCTCCCTGGTTTACAGAGGAGCTTCGGGAGATGAAGCGGCGTAGGAGGGTTTAGAGAACAGGTGGAGGTCGACCGTTCCAAATCCGACTGAACCCAGTTGAGAGCCTACATTAGGACTTACCTGGGAGCTTTGAGGCGGCGAGGAGGGTTTACTTCTCGCCCTCGTAGCATCCGCAGATAATCGCCCTGTTCAGGGTCATACATCAGGAGCCTGGACCCTTTGCAGGGAAGGACTGAGGAATTTGGACAATATCTGTCAGATAAGATCGTTCGGATCCTGAACTCCAGTGGTCAGTTACAGATCATCTGGGCTGAGGTGGACCCTTTGCAGGGAAGGACTGAGGAATTTGGACAATATCTGTCAGATAAGATCGCTCGGATCCGGGAGGGGTTGAACTCTAATTTGCAGTGGTCTGAGGAGGGAGTTACAGAGAGTCTGGCTGATGTCATCTGGGCTGAGTTTGATCCTGTTTCTGAGGATGAAGTGGACAGGATTATGTGACCTGAGTTCCACCACCTGTTTATTGGACCTGTGTCCTTCCTGGACGGTATATGCCTCCAAGGAGACCACGTGCGGCTGGCTCCGGGCAGTTGTTAACACCTCGCTGAGGGAGGGGTCCTTTCCCGCCGCCTTGAAAGAGGCAGTGGTGAGACCCCTCCTGAAGAAGCCTGCTCTGGACCCAGCCGTTATAACAACTTTTGTCCAGTCTCCAACCTTCACCTTTTGGCAAAGGTTGTTGAGAGTGTGGTGGCTCAGCAGTTTCCGCTTTTCCTGGAGGAAGTGGACTATCTAGATTCGTATTAGTCGGGCTTCCGACCCGGGTTCAGCACGGAGACGGCATTGGTCACGCTGAGGGATGATCTCGAGGGCTCGGGACAGGGGATTTTCCTCTGTCCTAGTCCTGTTAGTTCTCTCAGCGGCTTTCGATACTATTGACCATGGTATCCTATTGCGGCGCCTCGGGGGGTTGGGAGTGGGGGGCACTGTTTTGCAGTGGTTCTCCTCCTACCTCTCGGGGCGTTTGCAATCGCTGTTGGTAGGGGGCAAAGGTCGGCCCCGAGGGCACTCACATGTGGGGTCCCTGAGGGGTCAGTCCTCTCTCCCCTCCTGTTCAACATCTATATGAAGCCGCTGGGTGAGATCATCCGTGGTTTTGGGGTGAGGTATCATCAGTACGCTGATGATACCCAGTTGTATATCTCCACCCCAACCAAATCAGTGATGCCCACCCCGTGATGACCCGATGTTTGGATGCGGTACGGATCTGGATGGGCAGGAACGGACTGCGGCTCAACCCGGCTAAGACTGAGTGGTTGTGCGTACAGGCATCTCGGCCCAGTCAGTTGATTCCATCTTTGGTCATAGGGGGAGAGGTGTTGCCCCCTGTGGACAGGGCCCCAACCTGGGAGTCCTCCTGGACTCACGGCTCAGTTTGGAGGAGCAGGTGGGGGCTGTGGTCAGGGGGGCTTTTGCCCGGGTCCGACTGGTTCGCCAGTTGCGCCCGTATCTGGACCGAGATGCCCTTCGCACGATCACTCATGCACTTGTGACTTCCCGACTGGACTACTGTAACGGTCTCTATTTAGGACTGCCCTTGCATATCATCCGGAGGCTTCAGCTGGTGCAAAATGCGGCTGCGCGGGCTGTGATGGGAGTTTCCCGATACTCCCATGTTACACCCCTCCTGCGCGGGCTGCATTGGTTGCCGGTTGCCCTCCGGGTGAGATTCAAGGTGTTGGTGTTAACATTCAAAGTCCTTTACGATATGGGTCCAGGGTACTTGCGAGAGCGTCTCCTGCCAATATCGAACACCGGTCGCCCTGTGCGTGCACACAGACAGGGACTCCTCGGGGTACCGTCGGCTAGTCAATGTTGGCTGGCGGTGCCCCGGGGAAGGGCCTACTCTGTTGCGGCCCCCGCCTTGTGGAACCAGCTCCCTTTGGAGCTCCGTTTGGCTCCTGATCTTCGCTCCTTCTGCCGCGATCTGAAGACCTGGTTGTTTGAGCAGGCCGGGCTGGACTGACCTCTGGGGTTTTTTTTAATTATTTTAATTGGGTTTTAAGATTGGGCTTGTTGATTTAATTCTTTTTAAATATTTATTGTTTGTATTATTATGTTTTAATTGTGAGCCGCCCCGAGTCCTCGCGGAGAGGGGGCGGCATACAAGTCCAATTAATAAATAATAATAAATAAATAATAAAGTTGCCAAGTTTGAAGACCTCTGACTTAAACCTTAATACAACACCCAGATATTTAAGTAACACAGCACATAATTTTGTATGTTAAACGAACCATAAAGTGGAAGAGGGAAAATATTTGTGAGAAATATTTACTGTGTTTTTTGCTTGTCAAACTTAAAAGGCCATTGGACACTCACTCCATAAAGGTTGTGACAGAAACAGAAGTAATGAAGCAGCAGCTAGGCAAACTGCTGAATAGTCTGAATTATGCTTTGGAAATTGTGTAACGTATGCTCTGAAATGGAGCAAATGAATGAGACCTAAAGGTGAGCTGTTCTCTACATAATCCACTCTGAACTTACCACACTAAGCCTGGCATTAAAAAGCAGAGCAACTTACTAGTTTTGAAGAGGAGGATATGGAAGAAAGAAAGAGGATTGGCTCCAACTACATAGTTTTGATTACCCAGAACATTCCCAAGGCAGAAATCAAGACTATATTAGCTCCAAATGTTCTTTTTGCTAAACACTGAATCCAGGCATACTGGATGGCTGGATGCTCCCAGGAGGCTGCAGGAAGGCCTCCTAGGCCCAAAATGGGGCCTAGCAAGCCTCTCTGGAGCCTCTTGGGAGCTAAAATGGGGTTCAGAGGGGTGCCAAAAACGCTTCATTTTTAAAAACAGCAAGCAAGTCCATTGTTAAGTATGGAATTCCACCCCGAATCTCATCCTGGCATCCGTTTTTGCATTTGGGCTCAAACACATATCACCCTATACTAAGCTGACCAGATTTTAACATTGGTAAAGCGGGACACCATTGACCAGGGGGGGTGTTTCTTGATTAAAAATTTGCATGTAAAATTTGCATTAATTTGCATTAATTATAAAATTAACAAAATAATATGAAACTCATATCCTGGCGAAATAGCCACATGGCCTTGGGGGAGGGGAAGGTAGAGCCATGGGATCCTTAGGGGAAACCCAAAAGTGGGAAGGCAAAGGGAAAGGAGCAGCAATGAAGCCACGGAGACCCCAGATCTTCCTCCTGTCCCCCTTCCCATCACTGGAAATACCTGCCTCCCCTCCCAGAGTTCAGCCGTCTGAGCAGAATCCGCCTTGAACCCAGGACTCAGAAGGGCTCCCCCTCACTTCTCAGAGAATTTCACGGGATTATCCCAAGATTGCTTCATTTCAGCAACCCAGTTAGGGCCCTGAAAGCATCATTGACGGATGCTTTCCATTGGACCAGATTTCCTCTGAATCTCACCCTTCACTTTCCCCAAAAGCTGCTCTGAAACCTGTCCTCCTCTGGGGCTGATCCTGCACTTTGTCAGGTAGAAATGCCCCTCAGCCAACTTGGGAGGGGATTGTGATCCTGGCTACTCAACTCTTTCCATGATCAGGGACTCTCAACGGAAAGGCCTAAATCAGAGTTAGTTCCTCAGACTCAGCCATTTGCACTTCAATTCCCAGAATTCAGCAACTTAGAACTAAGGAGAAATTTCCTGGCAGTTGGAACAATTAATCAGTGAAACAACTTGCCTCTAGAAGCTGTGAATGCTCCAACACTGGAAGTTTTTAAAAAGATGTTGGATAACCATTTGTCTGAAGTGTAGGGTTTCCTGCCTAAGCAGGGGGTTGGACTAGAAGACCTCCAAGGTCCCTTCCGACTCTGTTATTCTATTCTATTCTATTCTATTCTATTCTATTCTATTCTATTCTATTCTATTCTAATTCCCCTCACCCTATAGAAACCCAGGGGGCCTCTCCACCCTGCCCCCACTGGGGATGATTGGGAGTTCCTGCTGAAAACACCCATATTGTGGGGTGGGGGCTAAGCTGGGGTCCTCTCCCCAAACTCATCCTCTGTGGGGAGGGTCCTGTCACCTTTAAGGCCCCTCTGGTGAACCAAAGATTAAACACAGAAAATTATTTCAGCTTCCATCATGCAAACTCCTGACTGAGGATCATCAGAGTTTTTCCAGCCCTTCCCTGGAGGACCGGCTCAATTCACAAGACATAAAGCTTTACTAAAAATGAGGGGATAAAATCACATTAAGTCACTGTTTAGTTCTAAATTGGTTAAAAGAATCAAAAGAAAAGAAAATGAATAAAATGCTGCTGGGAAATCAATTAACCAGGAAAATCCCCAAGGCCCCTTTTTGGTCTCCATTCTGAAAGCTCTTCAGATCAGAAATTCTTCCAGGGCACCAAAGATTTTAAAGATCATTTTCACGATCGTTCATGGGATTTATTTGGGCAGAACCTGGGTCTGCATACAAAAGGGCAGGACCTCCAAAGCCCAGAGACATAAATACAGGTAGTCCTCGACTTATGACCATAATTGAGCCCATATTGTTTGTTGCTATGTGAGACATTTGTTGAGTGAGTTTTTTTGCTCCATTTTACAAATGTTCTTCCCTCAGTTGTTAAATGATTCATTGCAGTTGTTAAATGAATAACTTGGTTGTTAAGTGAATCTGGCTTCTCCATGGACTTTGCTTGTCAGAACGCTGCAAAAGGGGCTCACGTGATAGGGGGAGACTGCGACCGTCATAAATATGAACCAGTTGCCCAGCATCCAAATCTGGTCACGTGACGATGAGGATGGTAAAATGGTCATAAGTGTGAAAAATGTTCATACTGTCACTTTTTCAATGACATTGCAACTTTGGTCACTAAATGAACTGTTGTAAATCGAGGACTACCTGTAGTCCCACTGCCCATTCCCTCCAGTCTGGCCTCCCAGCTCTAAGGGTCTCCTGCTTGAGAAGGGGGTTGGGCTAGATGACCTCCGAGGTCCCTTCCGGCTATGATTCTCTAAGGATCTCCTGCTTGAGAAGAAGGGTGGGCTGGATGACCTCCGAGGTCCCCTGGCGATGATTCTGTAAGTGTCCCCTGCTGGAGAAGGGGTTGGGCTGGATGACCTCCGAGGTCCCTTCCGGCTGTGATTCTGTAAGGGTCTCCTGCTTGAAAAGGTGGTTGGACTAGAGGACCTCCGAGGTCCCTTCCGGCTATGATTCTCAAGGGTCTCCTGCTGAGAAGAGGGGTGGGCTGGATGACCTCTGAGGTCCCTTCTGGCTATGATTCTGTAAGGGTCTCCTGCTCGAAAAGGGGGTTGGGCTAGATGACCTCCGAGGTCCCTTCCGGCTATGATTCTGTAAGGGTCTCCTGCTTGAAAAGGGGTTGGCTAGAGGACCTCCGAGGTCCCTTCCGCTATGATTTCTAAGGGTCTCCTGCTCGAAAAGGGGTTGGGCTAGAGACCTCTGAGATCCCTTCCGGCTATGATTCTCTAAGGATCTCCTGCTTGAGAAGAGGGGTGGGCTGGATGACCTCCGAGGTCCCTTCTGGCTATGATTCTGTAAGGGCCCCTGCTTGAAGAAGGGGTTGGGCTGGATGACCTCCGAGGTCCCTTCCGGCTATGATTCTGTAAGGTCTCCTGCTTGAAAGGGGTTGGGGATGACCTCCGAGGTCCCTTCCGGCTATGATTCTCTAAGGGTCTCCTGCTTGAGAAGAGGGGTGGGCTGGATGACCTCTGAGGTCCCTTCCGGCTGTGATTCTGTAAGGGTCTCCTGCTCGAAAAGGGGGTTGGGGGATGACCTACAAGATCCCTTCCAGCTATTATTCTCTAAGGGTCTCCTGCTCGAAAAGGGGGTTGGGCTAGATGACCTCCGAGGTCCCTTTCAGCTATGATTCTGTAAGGGTTTTCTGCTTGAAAAGGTGGTTTGACTAGAGGAGCCCCCGAGGTCCCTTCCGGCTATGATTCTCTAAGATCTCCTGCTTGAGAAGAGGGGTTGGGCTAGAAGACCTCTGAGATCCCTTCCGGCTATCATTCTCTAAGGATCTCCTGCTTGAGAAGAGGGGTGGGCTGGATGACCTCCGAGGTCCCTTCTGGCGATGATTCTGTAAGTGTTCCATGCTGGAGAAGGGGGTTGGGCTAGATGACCTCCGAGGTCCCTTCCGGCTATGATTCTCTAAGGGTCTCCTGCTTGAGAAGAGGGGTGGGCTGGATGACCTCCGAGGTCTCTTCTGGCGATCCTCGTCTGGATTTGGAGGAAGATCAAATCCACCAATGGCAGCGTGACACCACATGCCCTGCACTGGTGTCACAAGCCACGCCCCTTCACCCTCTAAGGGGCTGCCCAACTGGCATTTACCTCAGGAGAGAGCGAGGTCTACATTTCTCCCAGAGGTCTAAAGGTTTCTTAGAGAGTTGTTCTCCTTTGTCCTTAAAAGAGACTGTCCAGCATAGGCGATCAGTTCTCTCAATATCTACCTCAGACTTTCTGATTACCAAGCTGGAAGGAAAGGAAAGTGTTCCTAAGCTAAAGACTATTTGACTTTATATCTGAGGACTAAAGGGACAGAGAAACTCCAACTACATAGGTAGTTGTAGAACTAAAAGAGACCTGAGGGGAAGAAACTAAGAAAGAAGAAAGGAATATTCTTTCTGTGTGTTTATTTGTTTTGAGCTGCTTGTTATAATAAATATTGGTTTGAAAACAGACTGGGCTCGACTCTTTATATAATTTAAATATATAGACAGAGTTTAAAAGATCCTCAAACATTAATCAGTCATAGGTCTGATTAATAAAAATATTAACATAAAGGAGAGAAAAAAACTACATGAAGGAGAAACCATCTCTCTGACTAATGGTACAAATTGCACAAGGAATGCTGACTGCTTACTTATTGGATGATGGATAAATTACAAATAAGCATAAAATTTATTGAATTTTGAGAGCATAATTTGAACACTTATGTAGCATGCTTGATGTTTTTTAACAAGGGGTTGCCATGATGGGTGTAATGAGGACCAAAACTGTGAAGGTTATGGTTATCTGTCATCTCCTTTTGGATATTATCAGCCCTGTATACTTTGTTTTCTTTTGATTTTCCAGGCAGGTTTAAGCACTTTTTCAAGCAAAGCACTGAGCTGCAGCTCCTACCCTCACATTTCAAATTTTATTGAATTCCTCTTCACTGATTTGGGCCTCAGAGGCATCCTTGTATTCTTTCAATAATGATAAAGTTTGTTGGTTTGCTTTCTAGTAAGCCATTTTCCCCTTAATTTGCAATGTGTCCACATGATTCATGTCCAGAGAATTATTTATTTATTTATTTATTTATTTATTTATTTATTTATTTGACTTGTATGCCGCCCCTCTCCAAAAGGACTCGGTGGGCGTGTGAGCTATCTGGGCCAGTCCTTCTCTCTCAGCTCTAAGAAGGAAGCAAGGACAAACATTGAGTGGTCAATGTCTGGAACTCACTACCTGATTCTGTTGTCAAATGCTCAAACCTGCACTCTTTTACCCTCAAACTAACCTCTATCGACCTCACCCCATTCCTCAGAGGTCTGTAAGGGGAGTGCATAAGCACACAATCCTGCTACCATCCCAGGGGGTTGGACTAGAAGACCTCCAAGGTCCCTTCCGACTCTGTTATTCTTTTCTTTTTTTTCTATTCTATTCTATTCTAATTCCCCTCACCCTATAGAAACCCAGGGGGCCTCTCCACCCTGCCCCCACTGGGGATGATTGGGAGTTCCTGCTGAAAACACCCATATTGGGGGGGGCTAAGCTGGGGTCCTCTCCCCAAACTCATCCTCTGTGGGGAGGGTCCTGTCACCTTTAAGGCCCCTCTGGTGAACCAAAGATTAAGCGCCCCCCTGAACTGTCTTCTGGGATGTCCACCCCTACGGTCCCTGTAGGAAAAATGTTTAATTCTGAAAATGCATATGGGGAAAGCACATTACACACAATTGCCTTGGATTTTGTTCTAGCACAGGCAAATTTTTGTTGAATAACTTTTGACAACTTGTGATGTACAGTCCATAGATCTGAAGGAATGATTGTGATTAATAGTATGAAAAGACATAACTCCTTCTGCTAATGCTAATTTCTTTTCTTCGTCTCCATAAGCTGTTTTCCGAAAAAATTCCTGTATTTTGGAGGAAGATGCAGCAGTATTTAAATATCTTTTATGTTTCTGTGTTTCCAAGTGCTTTGAAATATCATTCTTCCCGCCGTGCAAAATAGAAAATTCACCATTACATTTCTCACATTTTACCATGTAATCGCTTTTGGTTTTTAATAAAAGGAAATTCACTTCTTAGATCATCGTTGAATTTGCATCCTCTTTTCTTACTCATTATGTTAAAATCTAAAAAATAATTTAAAATTATATTATAAATTATTATATACATATTGCTTAAAACACAGTAAGTAGGTACATAAACACATGAACAAATTTTATTGTTAGTTTGTAAATTAAATTGATTTGATTATTATAAAGTAACTATATTTTAAAAATTATTTTAATTTTAATCCTATATTTCTTTCTAAATAATAACAATACTAACTTTGACTCCTGGCTTCTCCATGGACTTTGCTTGTCAGAACGCTGCAAAAGGGGCTCATGTGATAGGGGGAGACTGCGACCGTCATAAATATGAACCAGTTGCCCAGCATCCAAATCTCGGTCACGTGACAATGAGGATGGTAAAATGGTCATAAGTGTGAAAAATGTTCATACTGTCACTTTTTTCAATGACATTGCAACTTTGGTCACTAAATGAACTGTTGTAAGTCGAGGACTACCTGTAGTCCCACTGCCCATTCCCTCCAGTCTGGCCTCCCAACTCTAAGGGTCTCCTGCTTGAGAAGGGGGTTGGGCTAGATGACCTCCAGGTCCCTTCCGCTATGATTCTCTAAGGATCTCCTGCTTGAGAAGAAGGGTGGGCTGGATGACCTCCGATGTCCCCTCTGGCGATGATTCTGTAAGTGTCCCCTGCTGGAGAAGGGGGTTGGGCTGGATGACCTCCGAGGTCCCTTCCGGCTGTGATTCTGCAAGGGTCTCCTGCTTGAAAAGGTGGTTGGACTAGAGGACCTCCGAGGTCCCTTCCGGCTATGATTCTCTTAAGGGTCTCCTGCTCGAAAAGGGGGTTGGGCTAGATGACCTCCAAGGTCCCTTCTGGCGATGATTCTGTAAGTGTCCCCTGCTGGAGAAGGGGGTTGGGTTGGATGACCTCTGAGGTCCCTTCCGGCTGTGATTCTGTAAGGGTCTCCTGCTCGAAAAGGGGGTTGGGCTGGATGACCTACAAGGTCCCTTCCAGCTATTATTCTCTAAGGGTCTCCTGCTCGAAAAGGGGGTTGGGCTAGATGACCTCCGAGCTCCCTTCCGGCTATGATTCTCTAAGGGTCTCCTGCTTGAGAAGAGGGGTGGAGTAGATGACCTCCGAGGTCCCTTCCAGCTATGATTCTGTAAGGGTTTCCTGCTTGAAAAGGGGGTTGGACTAGAGGACCCCCCGAGATCCCTTCCGGCTATGATTCTCTAAGGGTCTCCTGCTCGAAAAGGGGGTTGGGCTAGATGACCTCCGAGGTCCCTTCCGGCTATGATTCTCTAAGGATCTCCTGCTTGAGAAGAGGGGTGGACTAGATGACCTCCGAGGTCCCTTCCGGCTGTGATTCTGTAAGGGTCTCCTGCTTGAAAAGGTGGTTGGACTAGAGGACCCCCCGAGGTCCCTTCCAGCTATGATTTTCTAAGGGTCTCCTGCTCGAAAGAGCATTGGGCTAGATGACCTCCGAGGTCCCTTCTGGCGATGATTCTGTAAGTGTCCCCTGCTGGAGAAGGAGGTTGGGCTGGATGACCTACAAGGTCCCTTTAAGCTATTATTGTCTAAGGGTCTCCTGCTCGAAAAGGGGGTTGGGCTAGATGACCTCCGAGGTAGCTCCCGGCTATGATTCTCTAAGGGTCTCCTGCTTGAGAAGAGGGGTGGGCTGGATGACCTCTGAGGTCCCTTCTGGCTATGATTCTGTAAGGGTCTCCTGCTCGAAAAGGGGGTTGGGCTAGATGACCTCCGAGGTCCCTTCCGCTGTGATTCTGTAAGGGTCTCCTGCTTGAAAAGGTGGTTGGACTAGAGGACCCCCCGAGGTCCCTTCCAGCTATGATTTTCTAAGGGTCTCCTGCTCGAAAGAGCATTGGGCTAGATGACCTCCGAGGTCCCTTCTGGCGATGATTCTGTAAGTGTCCCCTGCTGGAGAAGGAGGTTGGGCTGGATGACCTACAAGGTCCCTTTAAGGTATTATTGTCTAAGGGTCTTCTGCTCGAAAAGGGGGTTGGGCTAGATGACCTCCGAGGTAGCTCCCGGCTATGATTCTCTAAGGGTCTCCTGTTTGAGAAGAGGGGTGGGCTGGATGACCTCTGAGGTCCCTTCTGGCTATGATTCTGTAAGGGTCTCCTGCTCGAAAAGGGGGTTGGGCTAGATGACCTCCGAGGTAGCTTCCGGCTATGATTCTCTAAGGGTCTCCTGCTTGAGAAGAGGGGTGGGCTGGATGACCTCTGAAGTCCCTTCTGGCTATGATTCTGTAAGGGTCTCCTGCTCGAAAAGGGGGTTGGGCTAGATGACCTCCGAGGTAGCTCCCGGCTATGATTCTCTAAGGGTCTCCTGCTTGAGAAGAGGGGTGGGCTGGATGACCTCTGAGGTCCCTTCTGGCTATGATTCTGTAAGGGTCTCCTGCTCGAAAAGGGGGTTGGGCTAGATGACCTCCGAGGTCCCTTCCGGCTGTGATTCTGTAAGGGTCTCCTGCTTGAGAAGAGGGGTGGGCTGGATGACCTCCGAGGTCTCTTCTGGCGATCCTCGTCTGGATTTGGAGGAAGATCAAATCCACCAATGGCAGCGTGACACCACATGCCCTGCACTGGTGTCACAAGCCACGCCCCTTCACCCTCTAAGGGGCTGCCCAACTGGCATTTACCTCAGGAGAGAGCGAGGTCTACATTTCTCCCAGAGGTCTAAAGGTTTCTTAGAGAGTTGTTCTCCTTTGTCCTTAAAAGAGACTGTCCAGCATAGGCGATCAGTTCTCTCAATATCTACCTCAGACTTTCTGATTACCAAGCTGGAAGGAAAGGAAAGTGTTCCTAAGCTAAAGACTATTTGACTTTATATCTGAGGACTAAAGGGACAGAGAAACTCCAACTACATAGGTAGTTGTAGAACTAAAAGAGACCTGAGGGGAAGAAACTAAGAAAGAAGAAAGGAATATTCTTTCTGTGTGTTTATTTGTTTTGAGCTGCTTGTTATAATAAATATTGGTTTGAAAACAGACTGGGCTCGACTCTTTATATAATTTAAATATATAGACAGAGTTTAAAAGATCCTCAAACATTAATCAGTCATAGGTCTGATTAATAAAAATATTAACATAAAGGAGAGAAAAAAAACTACATGAAGGAGAAACCATCTCCTGACTAATGGTACAAATTGCACAAGGAATGCTGACTGCTTACTTCTTGGATGATGGATAAATTACAAATAAGCATAAAATTTATTGAATTTTGAGAGCATAATTTGAACACTTATGTAGCATGCTTGATGTTTTTTTAACAAGGGGTTGCCATGATGGGTGTAATGAGGACCAAAACTGTGAAGGTTATGGTTATCTGTCATCCCCTTTTGGATATTACCGTGTTTCCCCGAAAATAAGACCTACCCCGAAAGTAAGACCTAGCACTATTTTCTAAACCTGCCCTAATATAAGACCTACCCTGAAAATAAGACCTAGTGTGTTTTTGGGAGCCAAAAAAAATATAAGACAGTGTCTTATTTTCGGGGAAACACGGTATCAGCCCTGTATACTTTGTTTTGTTTTTCCAGGCAGGTTTAAGCACTTTTTCAAGCAAAGCACTGAGCTGCAGCTCCTACCCTCACATTTCAAATTTTATTGAATTCCTCTTCACTGATTTGGGCCTCAGAGGCATCCTTGTATTCTTTCAATAATGATAAAGTTTGTTGGTTTGCTTTCTAGTAAGCCATTTTCCTGCTTAATTTGCAATGTGTCCACATGATTCATGTCCAGAGAATTATTTATTTATTTATTTATTTATTTATTTATTTATTTATTTATTTATTTATTTGACTTGTATGCCGCCCCCTCTCCAAAAAGGACTCGGTGGGTGTGTGAGCTATCTGGGCCAGTCCTTCTCTCTCAGCTCTAAGAAGGAAGCAAGGACAAACATTGAGTGGTCAATGTCTGGAACTCACTACCTGATTCTGTTGTCAAATGCTAAAACCTGCACTCTTTTACCCTCAAACTAACCTCTATTGACCTCACCCCATTCCTCAGAGGTCTGTAAGGGGAGTGCATAAGCACACAATCCAGCTACCATCCCTGTCCTATTGTCCCCAATTATTAGTTCTTATTTCATGTATTTTAAACTTATGTTTATTCATATTTCTATTATATTGTAAGCATTTGACTAAACAAACAAACAAACAAGCAAATAAATAAATTAAAAACCAGTTCTGAAATCTTGTTGCAAGGACCAACCCAGGCAGTTACCAGATGTCAAAAACTGATTCAGAGGGTGTGTGTGTGTATGTGTGTATGTATCTAGGTATACTCACAGACATACAAATAAATATGAATATACTTATAAATATGTTTATAAGCCACCTGATTGCAAATGAACTTGAGGTAACATTTAAAAAAACAGATAATAAAACCAAACTAATAATGGCGAATCATAAGAATGAAAAACACATTGAGGAAATGCAAATAAAATTAAAATAAAGTAGAACATATCTGATGGAAAGTCACAAGTCATCCTGCCCAAGGACCTGCTAGAAGAAAACAGATTTTCAGAGCTGAGTAATAAAGGTAGAAATCATGGTAACCATTGTCTGAATTGAAGGGACAATCTTTCCTCAGCCAATGAGCTGATGTGGTTACCTCACAAAGAAGTAAATTGTACCAGCCAAAACAAACAGTACATACCACTCAAGGCTACAAAAAAGGGGGAGAGGGTACTTTAAATCTGCAACAAAAACAGTACCTTGAGGTTATATTTGGTTTGAAAGGAGGGAGAATACAATGTAACTTCATCTTTTTTGCTTTTCCCCAAAATGGTTGCTGTCCTATTCTGGCAACAAAACAACAACAAAAGTGCAGATAAGCCCCACTGAATTAGTTGAATGGTTTACTGCAATGTTTTCCTTATATAAATAATATTACATCAGAATGTGCTTCCATGGTATTGTTCACCTGGATAAAAACTTCAATTAGTTTTGCTCCTAGGCTTCATGGCTTTGTCTGTCATTATCTATCATCAACCTGTCTCAGCCAGCTTATTCTTTTCAGGTGGCTCTGTTGTTTCATATCTGCTGTTTCACTGTTGACACTAAAGTAATTAACCTATCAAACTAATTCTCACGTGAACATCTGTTGACCCCAAATGGGACTTTAGTCTAAGACAGCCATTCTGATAACTTCAACTGGAAGGGCTCCCTCTCTTGCCCTAATGAACACAACATGCTTTTATGGTGCTTTGGAACATTTCTGTCAATAAACTCTTCAGCACAGGTTGAGAAATATAACACCATTCTTCTCCTGGAGGAGATTTCTCAGGCTCACATCTGCTTGAACACTTTGTGGCTGATCATCTATGTTACTGCTACTAGGGACTGAGTGTTGCACTCTGTATTGTGAAAACTCTCTCCCCACCTGTATTGATGAAGAATCATGAGGAGCAACATATACACTGATTTCCCTACCCCCACCATTACTACAGCCAATGTCAGAGAACTTTGGTTATAATATGGAGATTCAGTGAATGGATAGACAAATGGGTAATGAATGAATACAAAGCTCAACTAGTCATGCACTACAGGAGATTGGAAACCATTGTGTATTTGGGACTCACACCTGACCCCTGATCCCAAGTGGGGCAGTTGAGGTGGAGATGATGCTGTTACAGAGATGTTACTGGAAAAGGCAAGAGCGGTTTTACTTTCACCCCTTTTGGAGTTTTTGAAAGTCTACTTTAAAAAAAACATTGAAGGCTCAACTTTTATTTCCAAAGTTCCATTTATTGATTTTTAATATAATCAACTTCGGAATGTTTGCCATTTACTTTGGGTACTGAAATCTGGGAGGGCTTGGCTGTGTTATAAACAGGATCTGAAAAATGCAGGCAGACCATAAGACAGCAAGTTCCTACCTGATTTGGAAGATCTTTTGAACCGCTTATAACTGCTTTCCTTGTGCCTTTGAGAGCATCTTATAGGGCAGATAGTTTAGCAAATAGTAGCACCTCATCCCAAGGCTGCACTTCCTGGAAGGAGCAGTTTTAGGGAGAACCAACGCTTGAAGTTCATGAAATATAAATGGCAGCAAAGTGAAGCCCCATCTGGACCAGGATCACACAAAGGATAAGACTTTAAAACTTTTTCTTCTGTGCTTTTCAGTTTTCATCTCTTGTGATAATTTTCAATTAAAAGGGAAAGCCAAATAGCTGTTCTGTAGGTCTTTAATATATTGTCTAGATTAATTCTAAAGGGAATAAAAAGTAGAGGAAATGAGTGGTTTGTGGAACTAGTTTTCTATACTCCTCATCCCAGCTGATCAAAGAAAATTTGTGTTCCAAGTGAAGTCAAATGTGAAAAGAATGTTGGTGAACTTCTCATGACTGGGTGTGGCATTCATTCACTACTTAATTTAAAAGGTGACAGAGGGATGATAGACACCTCCTGTCTTTCTTTTTCCAAACAGCTCTCCTATGGTTTTGCAGCTTCTCTGGCTTTCCCTTTTCCATTAAATCACAAGGTAGACATCATGACAGAAAGATGTGGAATAGAGTAACATCACACCCTTTGCCAGCTCAGAAACACCATCAGTTTGAAATGAACAGCTGAGAAACTGCAGTAAAAATTTTGGGCATAAACTAAAAAAATACTTGAAGTAACTTGTTAAGATTCCCTTGAATGTTTTCCAGTTTTCAGGGTTCTGACAAGGGTCTTATAAAATTGTAACAAATGTCACATCTGTGGGATGGTGAGCTTCTTGGAGAAAGAGAGAAGTTATTGATAATACGTAGCAGATAAATTCATGTAAGAAAAATGTCCAAAGGCATTTTGGACAAGCGGTCAGATGACAACTTATTTACCTGAACTCTCACTTTTGCAAATTGAATTGAGTTCTATAAATTATAATACTAGGCCCTTTACATTAGTGAAGAAATAAGTAATTAAGCACCTCAAGAGCAAAGTAAATAATCCAATATGGTATATGCTATACATGACTATAATATGGGCTGACTCAGGGGTGGGATTCAACCAGTGTTGCTACCAGTTTGGTGATTACGTTTTGCACTTATAGTATTCTTGAGATTCTGGGGAAGAAAAGTTTTCAGCAAAACCGAGAATCTTTTTCCAATAAAGCTGGCTTGCTCTTACTTCCTCCCTCTGTGTCCTTAGGGATCTGATAGTTCAGTTTTTCCACCAATATGGCCAAAATCATAACAGAAACACCCAGTATTAGACAATTAGACTGTTTCATTCTAGGTCATTAGTTCAGCCATTGGCCACCAAAGAATAATACAGGAGCCTCTGTGGCACAGTGGTTAGAGTGCAGTCCTGGAAGCTACTTCTGCTGCAGCCAGCTGCCTGCAATTTGGCAGTTCAAATCCCACCAGGCTCAAGGTTGACTCCGCCTTCCATCCTACTGAGGTGGGAAAATTGTTGGGGGAAACCACTTAGAGAGAGCTGTAAAGCACTATAAAGTGGTATATAAGTCTATGTGCTATTGCTATAAGCTGGTGCTAGCTCTTTGAATGCTTGCTATATGTTTCATGTGAAATCTTTTACCTAAATCTTTTGATCCAGGCTCCCTTTGTTCATGTAAACCACTCAAAGAGAACTGAACTTTCATACACAGATTTTGGAAGCTCGCTAAAGATAAGGTACATATTTTCCAGGCAGAAGACCCGGAGAGCAATATTTGGGGATTCCTTTTGAAATAGGTCTTGAGAGATCCAGCCAGATAGTCAAAATGGTCAAAATCAGATGGATAAATTGTAGAAGCTCTAAGAATATTTTTCTTACTGGAGATGATCAATAGAAGCAGACTTACCAAAGAAAAAGGAATTACTTAATCATACCAGTTTCTTCTCTTGCTGTAATTATGGTGGGACCAGGGTTGGGATTCTACCAGTTCAGCCTGGTTCGGGCAAACTGGTTCTCTATGATGAGCAGCTGTTGGGCCCACCCACCTGCCCTGTCTCTAGTCCGTGCTTTATTTTGGGGTTTTCCAGCTCAGCTGCTTCCCGCAGCACGGCAGATTGCCACACGTCAGTTGTTTTACACACAGGGCTTGCAGCGGAAGGTGAGTTGCGAATGCTGTGCATGTGCTCGAAGCACGTGCTCACTGAACTGGTTGTTACACCAATTGAATCCCACCCCTGGGTGGGACAAACATAGTTTTACATAATTTGATAATTTCTCCTCTAATGAATCTTAGCAAACCCTGCTAACTGCTTCCACTTCAGAAAGTGGATGGAAGTGAGGTCAAATTAAGCTTAGTCTGCCTAACCTGGGGAGCATCTCTTCAACCAAGGTGGTGAAGGAGGGTTTATTTACATGTGGGTGATAGGAGTCAAAAACAAATTGATGGCATATAATAAGTCACAACTAAGAAGATGTTTGGTTTTAAAAGAGGGGTTAACATGAAACTGTGGCCAAGCACCTGAATTCTGATCACTGCATTTGATGCTGCAAAGTTCATTAACTGTGAAAAACAGTCCTAAGTCCCATTTCTCAGGTCGGTTGTAACTTGGATCGGTCAGTAAATGAACGGTTGGAAGGCGAGGCCTGCCTGCGTATCATCTCCTCTCATTCAGCTTCTCTCCCAGGAATTCATCTCCTTCCGAGTTCCCATCATCCACTGACTCCTTGGCCAACAGGCTCAACCTCGGGGAACAAACCATGGTTAAGAGGTGCAGGTGCAATGTGACCAGAGGTCCCACTTTTGGCGGGACAGTCCCGATTTCTAACAATTTGTCCCGCGTCCTGCGGCGTTTTTAAGAAGTCCCGATTTCTGGAGAGAATGCAGGACCCTAACAACTAGGCCGCTTGCACGGCGAGGAAATCCCACCTTCTGCGCCTTAGATTGGCTCAAGGAAGCTACCGGGAGGAGCAACATCCTCACCCAGTGGCCATTGGCTGCACCGGCTGCCGTTCGCAGCCTCTCAGAATCTCCCCCACAAGGAAGGTTTGAAAGTTGGGCGGGTGGCAACCCTCGTGAGTTGCGGACGAGCGGGAGCGACTTCGCAGGGGCAGGAACGAAGCGGCTGCAGAGCCCTTGGTTGAGATCTCGGTTGAGGCAAAAAGCCAAGCTAAATACTGTGGAAATAACGAAAGGAGAACAAAAAGGCAACGGCGGTGAACTCTGCTCCTCTGCTTACCGATTCAGAAGGGAGCAGGGTAAACAACTTTAATGGGGATGAAACGCGCGCGTGGGGCTGCGCTTTGCATTTCCTTGCGTTTCAGTAAAAGCTGCTTGGATTATAGCATCCATGCCTTTTCTGATTGGTTCGAGTAAATATTGATCGCCCGCAATGTGATTTACATGAGCTCAATTGATTGACGTGTCACTGAATCGCTTTCTGCTCCCAGCGACTACGTGGGGGTTTTTCCCACCATCTGCCCCCCTGCGGAATCCCGTTGGCAATTCATTCGGACGTCTTTTCTCTCTCCCTCTAGAAATCGCATTTCCCTCCCCCTCTAGATTTTCCTTCCCGTGACAGTTGCTTTTCTCCTTTCCTACAGGCAGGGGAGGGGGACAACTTATTCCACGCAGATTCGTGATGCAAAGATTTCCATGCCGGCCTGTCCCTGCATTCTCCAGGCGCTAGACCTGAGTATCAGAGAGCCTCTGCAAAAAGGAGCCTGTGGAAGGACTCCAGCTTGTCTTATTTCCCCACCGTACAGTAGGATGGAAAACCGGGCTTGCATAGGAAGGGGCAGGGGAAGAGGATAGTTGTGATAGCACGCTTCCCTTTAAAGGAACGGCGGGAAAACTTTGAGGAAAAAAAGAGTGGCAGATTAATGGCACATTAATGGCTAGGATATATAGGGTGGTTAGTTCAGGGTTCGGGATACCCTTGGACCCAGACAATTGACTTGATTGGATCAATTGGAGGGGCACATTCGAAGTCAGCTAATGATATTTGAGAAAGACAGCGCCTGCCTCTGCTATGAAAACCCATGTGCGAACTTGAAGTAGATCCTTTAAGAATAGTGACCTGCGGTTTATGTTGTCCTTACTTCCTACCTTTACAAAGCAGTGGCTAAAAGCCCCATAGATTACAAGTTTTTCATGCAGGCTTCATGCAGCCTAATGTCTTAAAACCTCCTCCTCCCTTAAAAAGAGGCGATTCTGTCTCATAATAATAAAATCTATAGCTCACAATGGCTTCCTGCTTTCCAGATGTAATGGTGCCCACAGGTTAGGTGTCTCCATTTGCCAGTTTGCATGGATAGCTCAAATGGGAGATTCCATGCCCAGTGGCAATCTACCTTGAGTCTATCGGATACTATCATGTGCAGACATGCTAAAGAAGCAAAGTATTGGAGTAGATAGAAGACACTATTAATCTCTCTATGTGGTTTCTATTATGTTCAGTTTCTGGATTAAAAGTGGCAAGAATTAAATTGCCTTAGAAAAGGGGTGCTTGGTTCGCTGAGCAGCTGAGCAAAATTAAGGTTGAGTTAGGAGTGTTGAAGCCCATTTAAAATATTTTTTTAAAAAACTTTGCGTTCATCTTGTTTGCCTTTAGCAAATAATACGCCATTTTTAAACTCTTCCTCCTGCAGCCCAAAAGAACTTTTTAACAACAAAATGTTAAACTAGATTATTTTGCTTCCCTTTTTGAGGAATGCCAATGGTATTTGGGAATTATGTTATTTAAATACTGCTGCATCTTCCTCCAAAATACAGGAATTTTTTCGGAAAACAACTTATGGAGACGAAGAAAAGAAATTAGCATTAGCAGAAGGAGTTATGTCTTTTCATACTATTAATCACAATCATTCCTTCAGATCTATGGACTGTACATCACAAGTTGTCAAAAAGTTATTCAACAAAAAATTTGCCTGTGCTAGAACAAAATCCGAGGCAATTGTGTGTAATGTGCTTTCCCCATATGCATTTTCAGAATTAAACATTTTTCCCACAGGGGCCGTGGGGTGGACATCCCAGAAGACAGTTCAGGGGGCTTAATCTTTGGTTCACCAGAGGGCCTTAAAGGTGACAGGACCCTCCCACAGAGGATGAGTTTGGGGAGAGAACCCCAGCTTAGCCCCCCCACAATATGGGTGTTTTCAGCAGGAACTCCCAATCATCCCCAGTGGGGGCAGGGTGGAGAGGCTCCCTGGGTTTCTATAGGGTGAGGGGAATTAGAATAGAATAGAATAGAATAGAATAGAATAGAATAGAATAGAATAGAATAACAGAGTCGGAAGGGACCTTGGAGGTCTTCTAGTCCAACCCCTGCTTAGGCAGGAAACCCTACACTTCAGACAAATGGTTATCCAACATCTTTTTAAAACTTCCAGTGTTGGAGCATTCACAGCTTCTAGAGGCAAGTTGTTTCACTGATTAATTGTTCCAACTGCCAGGAAATTTCTCCTTAGTTCTAAGTTGCTGAATTCTGGGAATTGAAGTGCAAATGGCTGAGTCTGAGGAACTAACTCTGATTTAGGCCTTTCCGTTGAGAGTCCCTGATCATGGAAAGAGTTGAGTAGCCAGGATCACAATCCCCTCCCAAGTTGGCTGAGGGGCATTTCTACCTGACAAAGTGCAGGATCAGCCCCAGAGGAGGACAGGTTTCAGAGCAGCTTTTGGGGAAAGTGAAGGGTGAGATTCAGAGGAAATCTGGTCCAATGGAAAGCGTCCGTCAATGATGGTCTTAAGGCCCTAACTGGGTTGCTGAAATGAAGCAATCTTGGGATAATCCCAGTGAAATTCTCTGAGAAGTGAGGGGAGCCCTTCTGAGTCCTGGGTTCAAGGCGGATTCTGCTCAGATGGCTGAACTCTGGGAGGGGAGGCAGGTATTTCCAGTGATGGGAAGGGGGACAGGAGGAAGATCTGGGGTCTCCGTGGCTTCATTGCTGCTCCTTTCCCTTTGCCTTCCCACTTTTGGGTTTCCCCTAAGGATCCCCTCCCGCAAGGCCCTGTGGCTATTTCGCCAGGATATGAGTTTCATATTATTTTTGTTAATTTTATAATTAATGCAAATTAATGCAAATTTTTACATGCAAATTTTGAATCAAGGAACACCCCCCCCCCAGTCAATGGTGTCCCACTTTACCAATGTTAAAATCTGGTCACCTTAGTATAGGGTGATATTTTTTTGAGCCCCAATGCAAAAACGGATGCCAGGACGAGATTCGGGGTGGAATTCCATACTTAACAATGGACTTGCTTGCTGTTTTTAAAAATGAAGCGTTTTTGGCGCCCCCCCGAACCCCATTTTAGCTCCCAAGAGGCTCCAGAAAGGCTTGCTAGGCCCCATTTTGGGCCTAGAAGGCCTTCCTGCAGCCTCCTGGGAGCATCCAGCCACCCAGTATGCCTGGATTCAGTGTTTAGCAAAAAGAACATTTGGAGCTAATATAGTCTTGATTCTGCCTTGGGAATGCACTGGGTAATCAAAACTATGCAGTCTCCTAAAACTGTTGGAGCCAATCTTCTTTCTTTCTTCCATATCCTCCTCTTCAAAACTAGTAAGTTGCTCTGCTTTTTAATGCCAGGCTTAGTGTGGTAAGTTCAGAGTGGATTTTGTAGAGAACAGCTCACCTTTAGGTCTCATTCATTTGCTCAATTTCAGAGCATACGTTACCCAATTTCCAAAGCATAATTCAGACTATTCAGCAGTTTGCCTAGCTGCTGCTTCATTACTTCTGTTTCTGTCACAACCTTTATGGAGTGTCCAATGGCCTTTTATGTTTGACAAGCAAAAACACAGTAAATATTTCTCACAAATATTTTCCCTCTTCCACTTTATGGTTCGTTTAACATACAAAATTATGTGCTGTGTTACTTAAATATCTGGGTGTTGTATTAAGGTTTAAGTCAGAGGTCTTCAAACTTGGCAACTTTAAGACTTGTGGACTTCAACTCCCAGAATTCTCCAGTCAGCTGCCTGGAGAATTCTGGGAGTTGAAGTCCACAAGTCTTAAAGTTACCAAGTTTGGGAATCCTGGTTTAAGTAGTGTTGAAAGAAATATCCTTCTGGGTTCAGTTCAAAGTGGGGAAAAGACACTGGAAACATGGAGGCTGCTTGGAAAGTTTAATGGTGAACAGGACCCCATGGTCTGGAGCTCCAGAGAAAGATGATCACATGCTTCAAGGTGAAGGAGAAGATCAAGAAGGGCTGAGGTGCTGAGAGTGCCTGGGTTTTATGCCCTCTGCTGGGATTTGAATTGGACCTTGTATTCTAATTGGTTGTCAGACTCCCATGAGGGGCAACTCTGTCGGCTGTCCTGAGTTCCAGGCTTGGTTGACCCTTGCTGGATGATTTATGCCCTTAAAAGGGCTTTTGGCAATTGCTATAGCTTTACCTGGAGATCTTTCTTATGTAAGGTGACCAGATTTTAACATTGGTAAAGCGGGACACCATTGGGGGTTCTTTTTTTTATAAGAGGTTTTATTTTTCCAAAAACACAAACATAACAAACAAACATACAACACATAGATCCATATCAATTTCAAGTATGTCGGTCGGTCAAAAATCACAGTGCCTTCCCTCATTATTCATACTCAATATTACAAAAGGAAAAACTATAATCATTATCATTAATCCTTTATCATATTATAATCTCTATATTGTTTCTAACAGTTCTATCTATCTTTATATTCCCAAAATATATTACCAAACTTTTTGTCTAACCATTGATAGAACATATTCCATATCTTATAAAACTGCTTTTCTTCTTGGTCCCTAATTTCAAATGTTAATCTACTCATTTCGGCACAATCCAAGATCTTCTTAATCACTTCCTCCTGCGTAGGTGTCATCATTTCTTCAGTTTTTAGCAAATACAATTCTAGCGGCGGGGGTTCTTAATTAAAAATTTGCATGTACAAATTTGCATGTAAAAATTTGCATTAATTTGCATTAATTATAAAATTAACAAAAATAATATGAAACTCATATCCTGGCGAAATAGCCACATGGCCTTGGGGAGGGAAGGTAGAGCCATGGGATCCTTAGGGAAACCCAAAAGTGGGAAGGCAAAGGGAAAGGAGCAGCAATGAAGCCACGGAGACCCCAGATCTTCCTCCTGTCCCCCTTCCCATCACTGGAAATACCTGCCTCCCCTCCCAGAGTTCAGCCATCTGAGCAGAATCCGCCTTAAACCCAGGACTCAGAAGGGCTCCCCCTCACTTCTCAGAGAATTTCACTGGGATTATCCCAAGATTGCTTCATTTCAGCAACCCAGTTAGGGCCCTGAAAGCATCATTGACGGACACTTTCCATTGGACCAGATTTCCTCTGAATCTCACCCTTCACTTTCCCCAAAAGCTGCTCTGAAACCTGTCCTCCTCTGGGGCTGATCCTGCACTTTGTCAGGTAGAAATGCCCCTCAGCCAACTTGGGAGGGGATTGTGATCCTGGCTACTCAACTCTTTCCATGATCAGGGACTCTCAACGGAAAGGCCTAAATCAGAGTTAGTTCCTCAGACTCAGCCATTTGCACTTCAATTCCCAGAATTCAGCAACTTAGAACTAAGGAGAAATTTCCTGGCAGTTGGAACAATTAATCAGTGAAACAACTTGCTTCTAGAAGCTGTGAATGCTCCAACACTGGAAGTTTTAAAAAGATGTTGGATAACCATTTGTCTGAAGTGTAGGGTTTCCTGCCTAAGCAGGGGTTGGATTAGAAGACCTCCAAGGTCCTTCCAACTCTGTTATTCTATTCTATTCTATTCTATTCTATTCTATTCTATTCTATTCTATTCTATTCTATTCTAATTCCCCTCACCCTATAGAAACCCAGGGGCCTCTCCACCCTGCCCCCACTGGGGATGATTGGGAGTTCCTGCTGAAAACACCCATATTGTGGGGGAGGCTAAGCTGGGGTCCTCTCCCCAAACTCATCCTCTGTGGGGAGGGTCCTGTCACCTTTAAGGCCCCTCTGGTGAACCAAAGATTAAACACAGAAAATTATTTCAGCTTCCATCATGCAAACTCCTGACTGAGGATCATCAGAGTTTTTCCAGCCCTTCCCTGGAGGACTGGCTCAATTCACAAGACATAAAATTTTACTAACAACGAGGGAAAAATCACATTAAGTCACTGTTTAGTTCTAAATTGGTTAAAAGAATCAAAAGAAAAGAAAATGAATAAAATGCTGCTGGGAAATCAGTTAACCAGGAAAATCCCCAAGGCCCCTTTTTGGTCTCCATTCTGAAAGCTCTTCAGATCAGAAATTCTTCCAGGGCACCAAAGATTTTAAAGATCATTTTCACGATCGTTCATGGGATTTATTTAGGCAGAACCTGGGTCTCCAAAGCCCAGAGACATAAATACAGATAGTCCTCAACTTATGACCATAATTGAGCCCATATTGTTTGTTGCTATGTGAGACATTTGTTGACTGAGTTTTTTTGCTCCATTTTACAAATGTTCTTCCCTCAGTTGTTAAATGATTCATTGCAGTTGTTAAATGAATAACTTGGTTGTTAAGTGAATCTGGCTTCTCCATGGACTTTGCTTGTCAGAACGCTGCAAAAGGGGCTCACGTGATAGGGGGAGACTGCGGCCGTCATAAATATGAACCAGTTGCCCAGCATCCAAATCATGGTCACGTGACGATGAGGATGGTAAAATGGTCATAAGTGTGAAAAATGTTCATACTGTCACTTTTTTCAATGACATTGCAACTTTGGTCACTAAATGAACTGTTGTAAATCGAGGACTACCTGTAGTCCCACTGCCCATTCCCTCCAGTCTGGCCTCCCAGCTCTAAGGGTCTCCTGCTTGAGAAGGGGTTGGGCTAGATGACCTCCGAGGTTCCTTCCGCTATGATTCTCTAAGGATCTCCTGCTTGAGAAGAGGGGTGGGCTGGATGACCTCCAAGGTCCCTTCTGGCGATGATTCGGTTAGTGACCCCTGCTGGAGAAGGGGTTGGGCTGGATGACCTCCGAGGTCCCTTCCGGCTGTGATTCTGTAAGGGTCTCCTGCTTGAAAAGGTGGTTGGACTAGAGGACTCCGAGGTCCCTTCCGCTATGATTCTAAGGGTCTCCTGCTCGGTTGGGCTAGAAGACCTCTGAGATCCCTTCCGGCTATCATTCTCTAAGGATCTCCTGCTTGAAGAGGGGTGGGCTGGATGACCCCGAGGTCCCTTCGGCGATGATTCTGTAAGTGTCCCCTGCTGAAGAAGGGGTTGGGCTGGATGACCTCCGAGGTCCCTTCCGGCTGTGATTCTGTAAGGTCTCCTGCTGAAAAGGGGTTGGGGATGACCTACAAGGTCCCTTCCAGCTATGATTCTCTAAGGTCTCCTGCTGAAAAGGGGTTGGGCTAGATGACCTCCGAGGTCCCTTCAGCTATGATTCTGTAAGGGTTTCTGCTTGAAAAGGTGGTTGGACTAGGACCCCCGAGGTCCCTTCAGCTATGATTCTCTAAGATCTCCTGCTTGAGAAGGGGTGGGCTGGATGACCTCCGAGGTCCCTTCCGGCTATGATTCTCTAAGGGTCTCCTGCTGAAAAGGGGTTGGGCTAGATGACCTCGAGGTCCCTTCCGGCTATGATTCTCTAAGGATCTCCTGCTTGAGAAGAGGGGTGGGCTGGATGACCTCCGAGGTCCCTTCTGGCTATGATTCTGTAAGTGTTCCATGCTGGAGAAGGGGTTGGGCTAGATGACCTCCGAGGTCCCTTCCGGCTATGATTCTCTAAGGGTCTCCTGCTTGAGAAGAGGGTGGGCTGGATGACCTCCGAGGTCTCTTCTGGCGATCCTCGTCTGGATTTGGAGGAAGATCAAATCCACCAATGGCAGCGTGACACCACATGCCCTGCACTGGTATCACAAGCCACGCCCCTTCACCCTCTAAGGGGCTGCCCAACTGGCATTTACCTCAGGAGAGAGCGAGGTCTACATTTCTCCCAGAGGTCTAAAGGTTTCTTAGAGAGTTGTTCTCCTTTGTCCTTAAAAGAGACTGTCCAGCATAGGCGATCAGTTCTCTCAATATCTACCTCAGACTTTCTGATTACCAAGCTGGAAGGAAAGGAAAGTGTTCCTAAGCTAAAGACTATTTGACTTTATATCTGAGGACTAAAGGGACAGAGAAACTCCAACTACATAGGTAGTTGTAGAACTAAAAGAGACCTGAGGGGAAGAAACTAAGAAAGAAGAAAGGAATATTCTTTCTGTGTGTTTATTTGTTTTGAGCTGCTTGTTATAATAAATATTGGTTTGAAAACAGACTGGGCTCGACTCTTTATATAATTTAAATATATAGACAGAGTTTAAAAGATCCTCAAACATTAATCAGTCATAGGTCTGATTAATAAAAATATTAACATAAAGGGAGAGAAAAAAACTACATGAAGGAGAAACCATCTCCTGACTAATGGTACAAATTGCACAAGGAATGCTGACTGCTTACTTATTGGATGATGGATAAATTACAAATAAGCATAAAATTTATTGAATTTTGAGAGCATAATTTGAACACTTATGTAGCATGCTTGATGTTTTTTTAACAAGGGGTTGCCATGATGGGTGTAATGAGGACCAAAACTGTGAAGGTTATGGTTATCTGTCATCTCCTTTTGGATATTATCAGCCCTGTATACTTTGTTTTCTTTTGATTTTCCAGGCAGGTTTAAGCACTTTTTCAAGCAAAGCACTGAGCTGCAGCTCCTACCCTCACATTTCAAATTTTATTGAATTCCTCTTCACTGATTTGGGCCTCAGAGGCATCCTTGTATTCTTTCAATAATGATAAAGTTTGTTGGTTTGCTTTCTAGTAAGCCATTTTCCCGCTTAATTTGCAATGTGTCCACATGATTCATGTCCAGAGATTATTATTTATTTATTTATTTATTTATTTATTTATTTATTTATTTATTTATTTGACTTGTATGCGCCCCTCTCCAAAAAGGACTCGGTGGGCGTGTGAGCTATCTGGGCCAGTCCTTCTCTCTCAGCTCTAAGAAGGAAGCAAGGACAAACATTGAGTGGTCAATGTCTGGAACTCACTACCTGATTCTGTTGTCAAATGCTCAAACCCGCACTCTTTTACCCTCAAACTAACCTCTATCGACCTCACCCCATTCCTCAGAGGTCTGTAAGGGGAGTGCATAAGCACACAATCCTGCTACCATCCCTGTCCTATTGTCCCCAATTATTAGTTCTTATTTCATGTATTTTAAACTTATGTTTATTCATATTTCTATTATATTGTAAGCATTTGACTAAACAAACAAACAAACAAGCAAATAAATAAATTAAAAACCAGTTCTGAAATCTTGTTGCAAGGACCAACCCAGGCAGTTACCAGATGTCAAAAACTGATTCAGAGGGTGTGTGTGTGTATGTGTGTGTGTATCTAGGTATACTCACAGACATACAAATAAATATGCATATACTTATAAATATGTTTATAAGCCACCTGATTGCAAATGAACTTGAGGTAACATTTTAAAAAAACAGATAATAAAACCAAACTAATAATGGCGAATCATAACAATGAAAAAACACATTGAGGAAATGCAAATAAAATTAAAATAAAGTAGAACATATCTGATGGAGGGTCACAAGTCATCCTGCCCAAGGACCTGCTAGAAGAAAACAGATTTTCAGAGCTTTCTTAAAAGATATCAGGGTCATGTGGATTGTGGGGAGCAGAGATGGGATGCTGTTCCAAATGACAAGGGTGCTGACAAGGAAGCCACATAACCTACCTGTAAATAGAAACTAAATATCCTATCACCATTCTCACCTTGTCCTTGTTACATTTTAAAATATTGACTCTTAGTACTTTTTGCTCTATCAACCCCTAGGAGCATTAAGAATAGAGACTTCAAGCAAGATACTTTATTTGTGTCCCTCTGTTCATTTCTGTACTACCAGTAGTACTTTATAGCATCTTCTAGAGTTATACAATCTTTGTTCAGCCAAAATTAACAGGAACATAAATAGACTTCATATTGCTTCAACAGTGACTGGATGATTCTATGCAGCTGCTATAAATCATTAGTGTAGAAATGGCCTTTGTCTCTGCACTGCTTTTCCAAAGGAAAGATTAGTTAAACACAGGTGTCAAACTCAATCACATCACTTGACTCTTGACTAATGTATCTTTGCTTTTAGGTACACTGAGAGCATTTGCACCAAGAAAAATTCCTTGTGTGTCCAATCACACTTGGCCAATAAAGAATTCTATTCTATTCTATTCTATGATGTCACATGACATCAAGTGATGTATCATAACATTTTTTGCCTTTGCAGAGCTGGCATAGGTGTGGCCTGTGCATGATGCATCCAGCCATGGGCTGCCAGTTTGACACCCCTGGATTAGTACTTTCTATTTGCTTCCTAAAAGTATTTTCTATTCCCCAAATACAAGAAGATACTCAGACATTCTGGCTTTCTACTGGAGTATGGAATGTTCTTGTCCTTCTGGATATTGAGTATGCATCACTAAGTCCTTATCATGGACTTCATACAACCCATACATCTTTTTTGTTTCATTAAATCACAACTACAATCTGGAAAATAATAAACCAAAGTTACATCTGCACTACATCCTCAAGCTGTTCCTGTGTACATGCCAACTTGTCTGAAAACCAGTTTTAAAAACACATCCTACCCAGACTAAAACATATGGCAACAGTTTACATAGTACATACTCCAAGCTGAAGACTACCATCTCCTCTCATACATTCACTAACTTGAAAAGAAAATAGCTGCTGGTGGTGGTGGTGGTGAGGAGGAGGAGGAGGAGGAGGAGGAGGAGGAGGAGGAGGAGGAGGAGGAGGAAGAGGAATTTCAAACTACTAACCACCTGTTTGTATGGCAAAATGAAATAATTTGAACAGTTATAGCTGAGTAATAAAGGTAGAAATCATGGTAACCATTGTCTGAATTGAAGGGACAATCTTTCCTCAGCCAATGAGCTGATGTGGTTACCTCACAAAGAAGTAAATTGTACCAGCCAAAACAAACAGTACATACCACTCAAGGCTACAAAAAGGGGAGAGGGTACTTTAAATCTGCAACAAAAACAGTACCTTGAAGTTATATTTGGTTTGAAAGGAGGGAGAATACAATGTAACTTCATCTTTTTTTGCTTTTCCCAAAATGGTTGCTGTCCTATTCTGGCAACAAAACAACAACAAAAGTGCAGATAAGCCCCACTGAATTAGTTGAATGGTTTACTGCAATGTTTTCCTTATATAAATAATATTACATCAGAATGTGCTTCCATGGTGTTGTTCACCTGGATAAAAACTTCAATTAGTTTTGCTCCTAGGCTTCATGGCTTTGTCTGTCATTATCTATCATCAACCTGTCTCAGCCAGCTTATTCTTTTCAGGTGGCTCTGTTGTTTCATATCTGCTGTTTCACTGTTGACACTAAAGTAATTAACCTATCAAACTAATTCTCACGTGAACATCTGTTGACCCCAAATGGGACTTTAGTCTAAGACAGCCATTCTGATAACTTCAACTGGAAGGGCTCCCTCTCTTGCCCTAATGAACACAACATGCTTTTATGGTGCTTTGGAACATTTCTGTCAATAAACTCTTCAGCACAGGTTGAGAAATATAACACCATTTGTGGTAGCCACTGAGTTTCCCTGGATGACACTAGAAGCTGGCAGCACACTGCAGCCTGGTGGAGGGGCCTCTTTGCTATCCCATGAGCTCATCCTCTATTCATCCTGTATCTGTTGGGTTGGAAAGTCCCTGATTTTCCAGGTATATAGGTGATCTCATTTACTAACATCACTACTAGTCTTATGGATTGGTTGGGAGGTTGCACCAATGTGGTTGAGGGGTTTCACCCATGTGGGATCTATTCTCCAATCCAAATGCTGTATCTATGCTACTCTTCCTTGCTTGTAAAAATGGTATAAAAGAATAAACACTGCCCAGGCAGTCAGACATCTTTGGACACTGAAATGACTGGTTATTGAATCCCTACAAGTGGCACCCAACATGGGGCATCAACCCTGCAGGGCGGGGCCATCAACCCTCCGGGTAGGCAACAGCCAACATGCTTACCATCGTCTGAAATAGACCCCAAGGTGCACCTTCGTCCTACGGGACCCGGGTCCTTCGGGACCCATCAATGGTAAGTATGGGTTGCAATCTATCTCAGCATCAGCAGGAACATGTTCAGGAAATTAGATTCCTGCTACATGAATCAGGTACAAAAGTACACTGAGTTAGACACAAAGAAGCTGGTGGGAGATAGGGAAATGGTATCCTGAACTTAATAGAATAGAATAGAATAGAAGGTTAAGGATACCCAAGGCTCCAGTCCAAATATTACATCGATGGTATCAATGCTGTCATGCAGTGGAAACATCTGGCTATGATGTCTCAGCAAAATAATAATTGACTATAAGCCCCCTCCTGATTATGATCAGGTAAAATTGTCACTCCAAAATCTTCTCTAATTGGACTTTCAGCTCCTTCTGAGCAGGCTAAATTTTTGATTCTGCAAAGTCATTGTACACCCCATAAGGAAAATATTAAAGGAACAAGTAGAAAAGGGGAGATTCAAGCTAGAAACCCAGGACAGAGACACATAAATTTATTTGTTTGAAATTTTTATGTTTAATCCTTTTTAATTATTTAATGCTTAAGAAGATAGAACAATGGATGTAACTAGAATACAGGCAACTGCTCTCTTCTGATGCACTGGATGGCAGAATTGAAAGTGGAAGGCATGCCCTATTGATTTCAATAGTCCACAATTAGATCTGCTGATCAGAAGCATGGAATGAGACACAGATCTGTTAGGAAGCCCCTCCATACAGTACAATGGGGCTGTTCAAAGAAAATATGGTTCATTTACTGTTATGTGTTAGAAAGAACTAAGAGAAGATGAAAATGTTTACTATTCTTTTCATGATGTGATTTTCATTAAAACTTCTTAGATGTGTATGTATAATAATGTATAATAATTGCATGCAGAATTGAGCTTAGCTGTGTATGTATAATAATGTAAATAAGTGTATGCAGAATTGAATAGGATTGAATTGAAGAAAATATCCTTTACCTGTGTATAGCCCTAATTGGAATTGCTGAAGTTCAAAATAAATTAATTGTAACATGTTTGGCAACCAGAGAATTAAATTGGCTTTTTGGATTGGACTTAGAGTTGTGGGAGGCAGATAGGCAGTGTTTCGGGCCCACAATCACCTTTGTGATTGGAACCGCTCCTTAAGTTCTCCCAATGCTCTGAGAACAAACTACAGGTTTAAAAAAATGTGGAAACTTAAAGGGACAAACCCTCCCCAGGTCTGGAAATGTTGTGTGTGAGAATGTGTCTGTATGTAATCATTTCCAGCCCTGGAGGATGAGATCCTCTACAATGGAGCTTATTGGCTCTCAGAAAAGAATTGTAAATATGCAAGCCGTATGATTACAGTGTAAATGTGTGAGTATGTTGATAGTAAAAGGTGGTATAAATGTTTGTGTGTTGACCCCTATCCCAGATTGAAAGGAGAGTAAGAAAGAGTGTGAGAAAGGTCCGGACCTGAGAAAGATAGGATTATTTGTGTGTGTATTTGTGTGTGCTTTACTCATGATGAAAATTATTTGTGTGTGATTTATTGGTGAAAAGAATATTGAGTGGAAAAATGGATGAGATTTATTTTAAACATTCCCCCCCTTCTTGTCTTCGCTGGTTGTTGTAGGGGTGGAGGCGGGGGGGGGAGAATGAGGCTTTGATCACTTTAACAATTTTTTCTCTCTTTGAGTTTTGCCTTGAAAAAGGCGAGGTTAGAAAATAACTTTTTATAGGTTACATAGCTTCATCTCCTGATTTTTTTAGAGATTTTCATACAAAGGAGCCTCAGATAGATAGGCTGAGATTGGCAAATTGCCTGGAACGTTATCTGTAAAGGTGGCTCGGTTCCCAGGTGGGCAATTTGCCTGGATCTTAGAAGATGACTCAGTTCCCAGTTTCAGCAAAGGGAATAAAATTTAAAACTAGCTGCACTTTGTACATGTTCTTAATCCATATTCTGATTAAAGCAGAGAATTGACACTAAAATTTGACTCCATCTGGAGGGTTTACAACAAGAATGTGAAGAATGCATGCCAGCACAACAAGTAAAATCATGAAAGGTTTACAATGGGCTTTGCAAATAACTTTTTCTTCTAATTTTTGATAAGTACAGTAAGGTATAAATGGTGGAGTTATGTAAAGTCTGATTTTCAATTTTATTTTCAACATACATTATCTCTTCAATATGTTTTAACTATGTAAGCTGTATTGTTTGCCTAAAGAACTTTGGCTTGCTTGCTTAATGACTTTTTCCTTAAAACTTTGGCTTGCTTGCTTAATGACTTCTTCCTTTACAAGGATTCTCATGATGATACCTGGAAAGTGTCCTGCTATTTTAACTTTCAAAACTTTTCTCAACAGCCTTTCAACTTAATCTCTGACTCTCATTATGTGTGTCAAATTATTTTTAATCTTCCAGGTGCTTATATTACGCCCGGGATTGACCCTAATCTTATGATCTTATTTTTAATTTTGCCACCGCTACTACAAGACCGAAGATATTTGTTACATACATAGTCACTTGACCCTTTCTGGGCCTCTTTCTTAAGGCTATTGCTTTGTTGATTTTTTTCAATCACTCTTTTTTCCTCAAAATGCTAGAGGCCTGGCACAAGCTTGCCCTATTCAATTACTCAAGTCAAGTAGATTGTTTTATCATCAACTTTGGCAAATGGATGTTACCTACTAGGCAAGCCCTCTTTTTACAACATGATATTTTGCTTTTTGCAATTTTGTACCACCTGGAATATAGCCATAATGGAACATGCTCATCAGCCATTTAAGGCCTGTCTCCCCAAATAAATAAAAAAGGAGGGAACAGCTCTCTAAAAGTTTTTAAAAAAACAGTATAATTTACCTTAAATCAACTGAACTTAATTGAATGTTTCTATTTACCTTAAATTAATTGAATGTTTTAGTTAACTATTAGGGGTAAGGGGCGAGGCTGTGCTGTTGTGTTTGCTCCTACAGGACCTTTGTGGATTCCAGCTCATAGTGTCCGCCCAGGCTTTTGTGTCCACCCAGCCAAGGATTTCGTGACATCACACCAGTCCCCAGATCTGGTCCCAGTCCCAGGAATTTGACTTTACAGATGGCACAGTGTCCAATCCGGGTTCATTTGCTTATGCTTGGCTAACATCACACAGAATGATGTCTTTTGCTTATCTGAAACTTATGATATGGAACATTTGCTTTCTATATGTTTAGTTCCTGTCTACACTCCTTCTGCAGTAATTCAAAACTTCACTGGCTTAAGCGGATTTTTATTACATGGGAACTTTAACTATAAGACTATATCTAATTGGTGATTTGCTGCTTATTATCCACACCTTGATGCAATTGCTTTTCACACCCCAATGGTAGCAGTCCCTGTAAATATAACTTGTGCAAAAGTAGTTAATTGTATATCTTCAAGTAAAAACCTCACTGTCATCGTATTAGCTCACCTGCTTTGAACTGCACAGCTTTGGAAGAGACTTCTTTCACTTTTCCCATGTTTGATAACCTCAAGGATAGTTTTTACATGTGGTCAAGAAACTTTTAATTATATTCCTGCTAATATTAGTGAAGCACAATGCTGCCTCGGCTGGCTGATTCTGTTTTACTTTCTAAACAGCAACTTCATCACTTGAATCGTTCTCGACAAGGGGTCACGCTAGATAACACCTGTTGACTCTGAAGCAACCTTACTTAATAAAACTGAATACGTAGTGCTAGCTTTGTCTATAGTGGGCGTGCCAGCAATTGCTGCTCGCGCTCACCTTAACATTGATTCTGTTGCATGTAATTTAGCAAAAACAATTCTGTAATTTAGCAAAAACAATTAATGTTACTTCTTCAGTTATCTCAACAATCAACCATAAGATGCAAGCATTGAAGAAGGCTATTCTACAAAATCGATATTGTTTTAATTTGTTTGATGGGTCATGAACCATCCAGCACCAGCTTAATATTTTCAACAATTTGGCCTTGCATTTGAAAATTGATAAATTAGGATCTTGGTGGGAAAGCTTTTGGGCTTGGTTGCCCACAGGCTAAATGGGAAAAATTCTATGCTATGTAGTCATTATTTGTGATTTAATTAGTGGGTGCTGCTTTGTTCAATGTCTCCCTTCTCTTTGCAATATATGTATCACAGCTTTTCATCCCAAACCCTCTCTTACCTTGCCTAAGGGTCAAGTATATGCCCTATATAAACAACTGCAAGCATGCTATTCTAATGATTATTATGAATCCTCTCCTAACTCCTTTTATGATTCTTCCTTAATTAATTAAATTTAAAATAGAAAAGAGTGAAATGTGGTAGCCACTGAGTTTCCCTGGATGACACTAGAAGCTGGCAGCACACTGCAGCCTGGTGGAGGGGGCCTCTTTTGCTATCCCATGAGCTCATCCTCTATTCATCCTGTATCTGTTGGGTTGGAAAGTCCCTGATTTTCCAGGTATATAGGTGATCTCATTTACTAACATCACTACTAGTCTTATGGATTGGTTGGGAGGTTGCACCAATGTGGTTGAGGGGTTTCATCCATGTGGGATCTATTCTCCAATCCAAATGCTGTATCTATGCTACTCTTCCTTGCTTGTAAAAATGGTATAAAAGAATAAACACTGCCCAGGCAGTCAGACATCTTTGGACACTGAAATGACTGGTTATTGAATCCCTACACACATTCTTCTCCTGGAGGAGATTTCTCAGGCTCACATCTGCTTGAACACTTTGTGGCTGATCATCTATATTACTGCTACTAGGGACTGAGTGTTGCACTCTGTATTGTGAAAACTCTCTCCCCACCTGTATTGATGAAGAATCATGAGGAGCAACATATACACTGATTTCCCTACCCCCACCATTACTACAGCCAATGTCAGAGAACTTTGGTTATAATATGGAGATTCAGTGAATGGATAGACAAATGGGTAATGAATGAATGAATACAAAGCTCAACTAGTCATGCACTACAGGGAGATTGGAAACCATTGTGTATTTGGGACTCACACCTGACCCCTGATCCCAAGTGGGCAGTTGAGGTGGAGATGATGCTGTTACAGAGATGTTACTGGAAAAGGCAAGAGCGGTTTTTACTTTCACCTCCTTTTGGAGTTTTTGAAAGTCTACTTTAAAAAACATTGAAGGCTCAACTTTTATTTCCAAAGTTCCATTTATTGATTTTTATATAATCAACTTCGAATGTTTGCCATTTACTTTGGGTACTGAAATCTGGGAGGGCTTGGCTGTGTTATAAACAGGATCTGAAAAATGCAGGCAGACCATAAGACAGCAAGTTCCTACCTGATTTGGAAGATCTTTTGAACCGCTTATAACTGCTTTCCTTGTGCCTTTGAGAGCATCTTATAGGGCAGATAGTTTAGCAAATAGTAGCACCTCATCCCAAGGCTGCACTTCCTGGAAGGAGCAGTTTTAGGAGAACCAACGCTTGAAGTTCATGAAATATAAATGGCAGCAAAGTGAAGCCCCATCTGGACCAGGATCACACAAAGGATAAGACTTTAAAACTTTTTCTTCTGTGCTTCTCAGTTTTCATCTCTTGTGATAATTTTCAATTAAAAAGGGAAAGCGAAATAGCTGTTCTGTAGGTCTTTAATATATTGTCTAGATTAATTCTAAAGGGAATAAAAAGTAGAGGAAATGAGTGGTTTGTGGAACTAGTTTTCTATACTCCTCATCCCAGCTGATCAAAGAAAATTTGTGTTCCAAGTGAAGTCAAATGTGAAAAGAATGTTGGTGAACTTCTCATGACTGGGTGTGGCATTCATTCACTACTTAATTTAAAAGGTGACAGAGGATGATAGACACCTCCTGTCTTTCTTTTTCCAAACAGCTCTCCTATGGTTTTGCAGCTTCTCTGGCTTTCCCTTTCCATTAAATCACAAGGTAGACATCATGACAGAAAGATGTGGAATAGAGTAACATCACACCCTTGCCAGCTCAGAAACACCATCAGTTTGAAATGAACAGCTGAGAAACTGCAGTAAAAAATTTTGGGCATAAACTAAAAAAATACTTGAAGTAACTTGTTAAGATTCCCTTGAATGTTTTCCAGTTTTCAGGGTTCTGACAAGGGTCTTATAAAATTGTAACAAATGTCACATCTGTGGGATGGTGAGCTTCTTGGAGAAAGAGAGAAGTTATTGATAAACGTAGCAGATAAATTCATGTAAGAAAAATGTCCAGAGACATTTGGACAAGCGGTCAGATGACAACTTATTTACCTGAACTCTCACTTTTGCAAATTGAATTGAGTTCTATAAATTATAATACTAGGCCTTTACATTAGTGAAGAAATAAGTAATTAAGCACCTCAAGAGCAAAGTAAATAATCCAATATGGTATATGCTATACATGACTATAATATGGGCTGACTCAGGGGTGGGATTCAACCAGTGTTGCTACCAGTTTGGTAATTACGTTTTGCACTTATAGTATTCTTGAGATTCTGGGGAAGAAAAGTTTTCAGCAAAACGGAGAATCTTTTTCCAATAAAGCTGGCTTGCTTTACTTCCTCCCTCTGTGTCCTTAGGGATCTGATAGTTCAGTTTTTCCACCAATATGGGTAAAATCATAACAGAAACACCCATGTTCTGTTATGTGATGGAGTCAAGCAGTTTCTCTTAAAAAAGGGGTTCTGTGCCAGGAAAATTAGATAAACCAAACCTATAGTGAACTTAAACCACAGGTTACCACAACCAAACAGCTGCCTATAAATTCAGGAGATTAGTAGGGTTAATGGGACAGCTTGATGGCTGTCAGTATTAGACAATTAGACTGTTTCATTCCTAGATCATTAGTTCAGCCATTGTGTGGGAAAAGATTGTCAGGCTGGCAGTTTAAGATTGTCAGGCTAGCAGTTTAGCAAAAGTGATTCAGCAATAGCAAGCATGAGAATAGGGATGTGGTTTTATCTGCTACATGTTATAATAATATTATGCTTGCTTAAGCACAAGATGAATTTGTTTTACCTTCATGTGACTAATTGTGCAAGATGTAGGAAGGGCTAATAAAAGAGTGGTCTCAACATGAAGTGGGGTCACTCATCCCGAGAACCTGGTCTCTGTCTATTTATTTCATGAGTGTCCGGCATCGCTACAAGTGGTGACCCGACGTGATCTGATTACGTCAGGCACGTATCCTCTTCTATATTGCTCACCGGGAAGGTATATGAGCTCTCATCAGTTCTGCTGGACAGAACTGATCACAGTGCAGTATGGGAGGAAAACTCTGGGGTGCAGGAACAGCATATCCAGGAATTAGAGAAGTTAGCGGACTCTGTTAAAAGTGTTGGGATTAAGATCCACAGAAATGACATTAGAAAGTTACTAATATATTTATGGCAACAATTCCCAAGCTACCCCAGGCAGGTAGTCTGCAGGTATCAACATGGAAGAAAATTGGGAAAGCCATGCATCAAGCCCAGGGCTCCAGCAGAGCAGTTGGTGGCGTGGAGAAAATTGATGGAGATTTTAATTACACATGAAAATCCTATGGAATTGACATCTTTAATAGGGGAAGAGTTACCCCCATATTCTCCTCAAGTAGTTCAGCCAAAGGAGGAGAGTAAATCACGTGTGGTGGGCTGCCTCAGTCATTAGATCACCCATCAGCACCAGAGTTTCCCGCCCACTGAACATCAACTCCGACAAATGGAAGGATTGGGGGGAAAGGGATTAGCATCGCCTATCCAGCAAACTATCTTGGAAGGGTTAGAAAAGGAGAGTTTGGGTTAGAAGATGTGGAAGGATTGGAAGCGTTCCCTGTTCAAGTACAAATGGATGCACAACTGAATCCTCAAAGGATTTGGAAGCCGGTCCCTTTGAGTGCATTAAAACAGATAAAACAGGCAACTGCCGACTATGGCATACATAGTCATTATACCAAGGCTTTGTTAGAAGCTTTGGGATTGGGGAATCTTATGATACCCGAGATTGGAAGGCTTTATTTAAAATGCTACTTACTCCCTCCCAATATGTAGTATTTGACTTTCATTATAAGCAACAAGCTCTTGCCAGAGGGACAGCACAAATTATTCCAGATCAAATCTATGGGTCAGGGCAATTCACTGCAGTAGATCAACAGAAAGATTTGCCTGAAGAAGCTTATCCAATTATTATTTTGGCCGTCTTTGCGGCATTAAGTAAAGTGGAAGGAAAAGAAGGAGGAAAGAGTTTTGCTAACATTAAGCAACTAAATGGGGAAAATTATGGGACTTTTATTGATAGGTTAAAACTAGCCATTGAGCGACAAATTAATAACCCACAAGCCCAAGAGGAGTTGCTTTTAAAACTAGCAGTTGAAAATGCAAATGTGGACTGTAAGCGACTGTTAACACCATTGGTGGCATCCGGTCAGCATTAGATTTAGCTCAACTTCTAGAGGCAGCCTGAAAGCAGGTAGTAATGTTTACAATATGGAGTATACTCAAAATGCAGCAGGAGTTCAAGTGCTCCACATCGTGCTTCTGCCCTAAAAAGTCTTAAAAGATCTGTCTCTTTATCTTCTATGCTACCATATGGTTTGTTCCTTAAGATTTATGCCTTCCCCATTTAACTGAGAGATTTATTGTGGGAATGATCAGTGTGTGTGTAAACCTCAGAGTTTTATTTTCCTCTGTGTCTTTGTGTGTGGGTATGTGTGCGCGTGTGTGTCTAAGACTTTGTGTGTTCTAGAGGTAACTGTTGCAACTGTTAAGTATCTCTGATCCCTTCGGATATTAATTTTAAATTGTTAAGAATTAAAACACTGAGAGATTGTCTTCTTCTGGTCTGATCTGGCCAATTGGACCGGATGAGGAAGAGTTAATTTTCTCTCCTCTCTGTGCTTTTAAAAAACCCAGGGTTATTAAACGAATGTTCTAAGTTCATTTACAAGAAAAGTTTCATCCTTGCATTTACTGTGTGTTTAAATGATTTTATCTGTTCATCCTTTTCCTGAAGCATTTGAATTCAGTTTTTTCCTTTTCTCATCTGTTGTGTCTCCATTTTGTTGAAACTGATTTATCTGTTTAGTAACTGCAATACTGATGTGTTATTTTTCTTTCTCCTGAAACCATACCTGCAAGCTATCTCCAAACCCTCTTAATCCTTTTAAGACAAAACAATACCACAAAAATCTGCACAGCGTGCTGAATTGGCTGCAATTTTGGCATTTTTTTCTAAAGTCCCAATTAATTTGATTCTTGATAGCTTGTATGTTTCTCAAATTGTTTTAACAATATTTGGCTCATACCTATCGCCATCTATTGAACCTGATTTATTGGCATTATTTTGTACTCTGCAGTCCCTAATTGCAGAAAGAAATTGTCCATTTTTTGCACTCATATTAGGAGCCACCAACCTTTCCCTGGTGTGCTCCAAGAAGGTAACAATAGGGCAGACGATGCAGCCGCGCATTTGATCTTGCCTTTACAACCTGTAACACCTTGGGAAAGCCACTCATACTTTCACAAAAATACAAAAGTGCTCATTAAACAATTTGGTATTACAGCTGCTGAGGCAGCGGCCATACGGCAACAATGCCCCACTTGTAGTCAGCAGGCTATTGCTATTCCTATGGGAGTCAACCCCAGAGGCACACAGGCCTGCCAAATATGGCAAATGGCTGTTACCCAATATGCTCCTTTTGCCCCTGGAAATATCTACATGTTTCCGTTGATACGTTTTCAGGGTTTATTATGGCCACTCCTCAGAGAGGCGAAGCCTCTAAACATGTGCTCAATCACTGTATTCGAACCTTTGCATCGTTGGGACGCCCAAAAGAGCTAAAACTGATAATGGTCCTGGTACACAAGCTCTGCCATGTCAGAGTTTTGTAATCGATGGGATATTATTCACAAATTTGGAATACCTTACAATAGCCAGGGCCAAGCCTTGGCAGAGCGTGCTAACCAGACACTTAAACATGCACTCAATCGATTTGAAACAGGGAAAAATCCCCTGGCCTCCCAGCGATACAAAATACCCTGAACCTATGCTTATATACTCTGAATTTTGTTAATCTAACCTGTAGAGCCATTTTCCTCTCCCTCTTCGCAGATTTACCCAAACCACAGGTGTACTATCGTTGCCTACCTGACCTGACTTGGAAAGGGCCGCCGATCTCATCACCTGGGGGTGAGGTTATGCAGCCATCCAACTACCTGACAGAGTGCTTTGGGTTCCTACCAGACACACCAGACCCTACCTTGTGAAGTAACCTTGAGCCACAAGCCACAGCATTTGGCGAGATGTTTCCTGTACTCCTGTGCCTTCTGGTCTCCTCTGCTGTCCTGCTTGCCGACCCTGTTCCACATGCCTCCTTCAAGCTAGGAACCGAGGAAGTCACCTGGTTGACCTTGTCCATCTGGACCTCTCAGCCCTCTACTGTCTCCATCCACTGCCCCGTTGCTTGCCCAGTATGCAGTACCTATCAACTCGTGCCACAGGATAATGTATCAGAACAAAATCTCTTCACCATGAGCAGTGAGGATGAAGATGATGACACCACTGACCAGACCCTTGAAGACATCTCCTTGCACAAAACACCCTTCACACCCTATGAGGAAGAAGGAGACGACTATCTTTGAAAAACAAAAACGGAGGAGATGTTGCTATAAAATCATTAATTGCTTTTGTTAGCAGGCTTCTGTAAAAGCTGAACCACATACAAGGAAATTAGCAGTGGAGAATGTAGCTGCGCTGTCTGTCTGTTTCTGCATATCCTGTTCCAACCACATAACCACAAACTGTAACCTTTTGCTTGCTGCTTGCACAAATTTTGCAGCTACATTTATGGACAAATGTACTCATAGTATGCTCTACTAACCCTGCCTATACTCAGGCAAAGCTGCAATTTTTAATTGTACTCGGATTGTGAATGTATACAGCATAACCTGACCTGTACAAAAGGTGATATAATCACAGGAACAAAACAACATCCTGTAGGCTGACAACAGGAAGTTTCTTAATGCACACATGTGCCAGGTAATAGGAATGATAATCACACAGGCTAATGCTACATGGGCGTGAACAAATTATTGCCTTTGTATTTAGGAGAAGTGTGGTGGCTATGTGGACATAACGCATACCCTGAGATTCCTGGAGGGTGGTTTGGGACATGTGCTTTAGGATGGGTTTCACCGGCAGTTTGGGTGAATCAAAGTTTGCCTAGGGGATTACGACTGCGTAACAAGAGAGAAGTTCCATCTTTGGACTCGGGTTAACTCTGGGAGGGAGTTGGTCTACTCAGTTAGCTAGAGGATTACAACCTAATCTAGGGGCAGCCATGAATTACCGATCTACATAAACTTAACAATTGGACAACTCATATGTTCAATTTTACAATAAAAACCCTTAAAGCCATCAATCAAGAAATGCAGGAGATTAGAACAGTCGACTGCAAAATAGATATGCTTTGGATTATCTTTTGGCCGCTAAAGGAGGGTTTGTGCATTGCTAGGCACTATGTGTTGTACTTATATCCATGACAACGGCCCCAATATCACTCATACTATTCAGCATATGGAGGATATGATAAAACATAATCCGTGACGCCAGCAGGAGGAAAATGCTATGGACATATGGGGAGCCTTGTGGTCATGGCTACCTAGCGGGTGGATGGCAGGATTTGTAAAAATATTGATCCTAGTGGCTGGATTGTTAGTGGGGTATGTTGTTGCCTGCAATGTTTTCCAAATTTAATAAGTATGGTAGCTACTTGTTTAAAGAAAAGTTTAAAGAAATCGCTTTGCAGAAAAACTTTACCAAGATATCAATATGTCCGAGGATGTTTATGTGGAACCCGTAAAGCATTGCAAGTCAGTGAGGAGAAAGACAGACGGTCCACAGTGGTGCTGGAGGAAAATGAAGAATATTTAGATTTAACCGTTCTGCAGTAATAAATAAAAAGGGGAGATGTGGGAAAAAGATTGTCAGGCTGGCAGTTTAAGATTGTCAGGCTAGCAGTTTAGCAATAGTGATTCAGCAATAGCAAGCATGAGAATAGGGATGTGGTTTTATCTGCTACATGTTATAATAATATTATGCTTGCTTAAGCACAAGATGAATTTGTTTTTACCTTCATGTGACTAATTGTGTAAGATGTAGGAAGGAGCTAATAAAAGAGTGGTCTCAACATGAAGTGGGGTCACTCATCCCGAGAACCTGGTCTCTGTCTATTTATTTCATGAGTGTCGCATCGCTACACATTGCCACCAAAGAATAATACAGGAGCCCTGTGTGGCACAGTGGTTAGAGTGCAGTCCCAAGCTACTTCTGCTGCAGCCAGCTGCCTACAATTTGGCAGTTCAAATCCCACCAGGCTCAAGGTTGACTCCATCCTACTGAGGTGGGAAAATTGTTGGGGAAATATGCTGACTTGTAAACCACTTAGAGAGAGCTATAAAGTGGTATATATCTATAAAGTGGTGCTAGTTTGAATGCTTGCTATATGTTTCATGTGAAATCTTTTACCTAAATCTTTTGATCCAGGCTCCCTCTGTTCATATAAACCACTCAAAGAGAACTGCACTTTCATACAGATTTTGGAAGCTCGCTAAAGATAAGGTACATATTTTCAGGAAGAAGACCCGAGAGCAATATTTGGGGATTCCTTTTGAAATAGGTCTTGAGAGATCCAGCCAGATAGTCAAAATGGTCAAAATCAGATGGATAAATTGTAGAAGCTCTAAGAATATTTTTCTTACTGGAGATGATCAATAGAAGCAGACTTACCAAAGAAAAGGAATTACTTAATCATACCAGTTTCTTCTCTTGCTGTAATTATGGTGGGACCAGGGTTGGCATTCTACCAGTTCGGCCTGGTTCGGGCAAACTGGTTCTCTGATGATCAGCTGTTGGGCCCACCCACCTGCCTCTGTCTCTAGTCCTGTGCTTTATTTTGGGGTTTTCCAGCTCAGCTGCTTCCTGCAGCACAGCAGATTGCCACACGTCAGTTGTTTTACACAGGGCTTGCAGCGGAAGGTGAGTTTGAATGCTGTGAATGTGCTCGAGCACGTGCTCACTGAACGGTTGTTACACTAATTGAATCCCACCCCTGGGTGGGACAAACATAGTTTTACATAATTTGATAATTTCTCCTCCAATGAATCTTAGCAAACCCTGCTAACTGCTTCCACTTCAGAAAGTGGATGGAAGTGAGGTCAAATTAAGCTTAGTCTGCCTAACCTGGGAGCATCTCTTCAACCAAGGTGGTGAAGAAGGGTTTATTTACATGTGGGTGATAGGAGTCAAAAACAAATTGATGGCATATAATAAGTCACAACTAAGAAGATGTTTGGTTTAAAAGAGGGGTTAACATGAAACTGTGGCCAAGCACCTGAATTCTGATCACTGCATTTGATGCTGCAAAGTTCATTAACTGTGAAAAACAGTCCTAAGTCCCATTTCTCAGGTCGGTTGTAACTTGGATCGGTCAGTAAATGAACGGTTGGAAGGCGAGGCCTGCCTGCGTATCATCTCCTCTTGTTCAGCTTCTCTCCCAGGAATTCATCTCCTTCCGAGTTCCCATCATCCACTGACTCCTCGGCCAACAGGCTCAACCTCGGAAACAAACCATGGTTAAGAGGTGCAGGTGCAATGTGACCAGACGTCCCGCTTTGGCGGGACAGTCCCGATTTCTAACAATTTGTCCCAGGTCCCAAGGGCGGTTTTAAGAAGTCCCGATTTCTGAGAGAATGCAGGACCCTAACAACTAGGCCAGCTTGCACGGCGAGGAAATCCCACCTTCCGCGCCTTAGATTGGCTCAAGGAAGCTACGGGAGGAGCAACATCCTCACCCAGCGGCCATTGGCTGCACCGGCTGCCGTTCGGCCTCTCAGAATCTCCCCACAAGGAAGGTTTGAAAGTTGCGGGTGGCAACCTCGTGAGTTGCGGACGAGGGGAGCGACTTCGCAGGGGCAGGAACGAAGCGGCTGCAGAGCCCTTGGTTGAGATCTCGGTTGAGGCAAAAGCCAAGCTAAATACTGTGGAAATAACGAAAGGAGAACAAAAAGGCAACGGCGGTGAACTCTGCTCCTCTGCTTACCGATTCAGAAGGGAGCAGGGTAAAAACTTTAATGGGGATGAAACGTGCGCGTGGGGCTGCGCTTTGCATTTCCTTGCTCGTAAAAGCTGCTTGGATTATAGCATCCATGCGTTTTCTGATTGGTTCGATTGATCGCCCGCAATGTGATTTACATGAGCTCAATTGATTGACGTGTCACTGAATCGCTTTCTGCTCCCAGCGACTACGTGGGGTTTTTCCCACCGTCTGCCCCCCCGGAATCCTGGCAATTCATTCGGACGTCTTTTCTCTCTCCTCTAGAAATCGCATTTCCCTCCCCCTCTAGATTTTCCTTCCCGTGACAGTTGCTTTCTCCTTTCCTACAGGCTGGGGAGGGGACAACTTATTCCACGCAGACTCGTGATGCAAAGATTTCCATGCCGGCCTGTCCCTGCATTCTCCAGGCGCTAGACCTGAGTATCAGAGAGCCTCTGCAAAAGGAGCCTGTGGAAGGACTCCAGCTTGTCTTATTTCCCCACCGTACAGTAGGATGGAAAACCGGGCTTGCATAGGAAGGGGCAGGGGAAGAGGATAGTTGTGATAGCACGCTTCCCTTTAAAGGAACGGCGGAAAACTTTGAGGAAAAAAGAAGTGGCAGATTAACGGCACATTAATGGCTAGGATATAGGGTTGTTAGTTCAGGTTGGGATACCCTCGGACCCAGACAATTGACTTGATTGGATCAATTGAGGGGCACATTCGAAGTCAGCTAATGATATTTGAGAAAGACAGCGCCTCTGCTATAAGAACCCATGTGCGAACTTGAAGTAGATCCTTTAAGAATAGTGACCTGCGGTTTATGTTGTCCTTCTTCCTACCTTTACAAGGCAGTGGGCTAAAGCCCCATAGATTACAAGTTTTTCATGTAGGCTTCATGCAGTCTAATGTCTTAAAACCTCCTCCTCCCTTAAAAGAGGCTATTCTGTCTCATAATAATAAAATCTATAGCTCACAATGGCTTCCTGCTTTCCAGATGTAATGGTGCCCACAGGTTAGGTTCTCCATTTGCCAGTTTGCATGGATAGCTCAAATGGGAGATTCCATGCCCAGTGGCAATCTACCTTGAGTCTATCGGATACTATCAATGAGCAAACAACTATATTACCATACTCCAAAAGCAAGCAGACCACACAATATACTTTTACTTTTGTCTTAAAAATTGGACACCTGAACAAATCCATTCTTAGATATCCCAAAATTCAGTTTAGTAATATGCCACCTTTCCCAGAATTCAGTGCTACCCACAAACTTTAAAATTATCCTGCAGTATTTAAACCCATTTCATTAACATCCAGAAATTAAAAACCAGATTGTTAGCAAACTGGGAAAATAAAAGTTAAAAAAATCCTCAGTCAAACAAGCCAACAGTAAACAGCTTAACCAAAGAACCTCTTACACCCTCTCACTAACACTTGCAGTGCAAGTCGCTAGGAGTCAAAGTTAGTATTGTTATTATTTAGAAAGAAATATAGGATTAAAATTAAAATAATTTTTAAAATATAGTTACTTTATAATAATCAAATCAATTTAATTTACAAACTAACAATAAAATATGTTCATGTAATTATGTACCTACTTACTGTGTTATTAAGCAATATGTATATAATAATTTATAATATAATTTTAAATTATTTTTTAGATTTTAACATAATGAGTAAGAAAAGAGGATGCAAATTCAACGATGATCTAGAAGTGAATTTCCTTTTATTAAAAACCAAAAGCATTACATGGTAAAATGTGAGAAATGTAATGGTGAATTTTCTTTGCAGTAGGAAGAATGATATTTCAAAGCACTTGGAGACACAGAAACATAAAGATATTTAAATACTGCTGCATCTTCCTCCAAAATACAGGAATTTTTTGGAAAACAACTTATGGAGAGAAGAAAAGTTAGCATTAGCAGAAGGAGTTATGTCTTTTCATACTATTAATCACAATCATTCCTTCAGATCTATGGACTGTACATCACAAGTTGTCAAAAGTTATTCAACAAATTTGCCTGTGCTAGAACAAAATCGAGGCAATTGTGTGTAATGTGCTTTCCCCATATGCATTTTCAGAATTAAACATTTTCCACAGGGGCGTTGGGGTGGACATCCCAGAAGTTCAGGCAATCTTTGGTTCACCAGAGGGGCCTTAAAGGTGACAGGACCCTCCCCACAGAGGATGAGTTTGGGGAGAGGACCCCAGCTTAGCCCCCACAATATGGGTGTTTTCAGCAGGAACTCCCAATCATCCCCAGTGGGGGCAGGGTGGAGAGGCCCCCTGGGTTTCTATAGGGTGAGGGAATTAGAATAGAATAGAATAGAATAGAATAGAAATAGAATAGAATAGAATGAATAGAATAGAATAGAATAACAGAGTTGGAAGGGACCTTGGAGGTCTTCTAGTCCAACCCCTGCTTAGGCAGGAAACCCTACACTTCAGACAAATGGTTATCCAACATCTTTTAAAACTTCCAGTGTTGGAGCATTCACAGCTTCTAGAAGCAAGTTGTTTCACTGATTAATTGTTCCAACTGCCAGGAAATTTCTCCTTAGTTCTAAGTTGCTGAATTCTGGGGTTGAAGTCCAAATGGCTGAGTCTGAGGAACTAACTCTGATTTAGGCCTTTCCGTTGAGAGTCCCTGATCATGGAAAGAGTTGAGTAGCCAGGATCACAATCCCCTCCCAAGTTGGCTGAGGGGCATTTCTACCTGACAAAGTGCAGGATCAGCCCCAGAGGAGGACAGGTTTCAGAGCAGCTTTTGGGGAAAGTGAAGGGTGAGATTCAGAGAAATCTGGTCCAATGGAAAGCGTCCGTCAATGATGCTTTCAGGGCCCTAACTGGGTTGCTGAAATGAAGCAATCTTGGGATAATCCCAGTGAAATTCTCTGAGAGTGAGGCCCTTCTGAGTCCTGGGTTCAAGGCGGATTCTGCTCAGATGGCTGAACTCTGGGAGGGGAGGCAGGTATTTCCAGTGATGGGAAGGGGGACAGGAGGAAGATCTGGGGTCTCCGTGGCTTCATTGCTGCTCCTTTCCTTTGCCTTCCCACTTTGGGTTTCCCCTAAGGATCCCATGGCTCTACCTTCCCTCCCCAGGCCATGTGGCTATTTAAGCCAGGATATGAGTTTCATATTATTTTTGTTAATTTTATAATTAATGCAAATTAATGCAAATTTTATATGCAAATTTGTATATGCAATTTTTAATTAAGAACCCCTGCAGCTAGAATTGTATTTGCTAAAAACTGAAGAAATGATAAGACACCTCATGAGGAGGAAGTGATTAAGAAGATCTTGGATTGTGCCGAAATGAGTAGATTAACATTTGAAATTAGGGACCAAGAAGAAAAGCAGTTTTATAAGATATGGAATATGTTCTATCAATGGTTAGACAAAAAGTTTGGTAATATATTTTGGGAATATAAAGATAGATAGAACTGTTAGAAACAATATAGAGATTATAATATGATAAAGGATTAATGATAATGATTATAGTTTCCTTTTTTTTAATATTGAGTATGAATAATGAGGGAAGGCACTGTGATTTTTGACCGACCGACATACTTGAAATTGATATGGATCTATGTGTTGTATGTTTGTTTGTTATGTTTGTGTTTTTGGAAAAATAAAACCTCTTATAAAAAAAAGAACCCCCAATGGTGTCCCGCTTTACCAATGTTAAAATCTGGTCACCTTACATAAGAAAGATCTCAGGTAAAGCTATAGCAATTGCCAAAAGCCCTTTTAAGGGCATAAATCATCCAGCAAGGTCAACCAAGCCTGGAACTCAGGACAGCCGACAGAGTTGCCCTCATGGGAGTCTGACAACCAATTAGAATACAAGGTCCGTTTCAAATCCCAGCAGGGCATAAAACCCAGGCACTCTCAGCACCTCAGCCCTTCTTGATCTTCTCCTTCACCTTGAAGCATGTGATCATCTTTCTCTGGAGCTCCAGACCATGTGGTCCTGTTCACCATTAAACTTTCCAAGCAGCCTCCATGTTTCCAGTGTCTTTTTCCCCACTTTGAACTGAACCCAGAAGGATATTTCTTTCAATACTACTTAAACCAGGATTCCCAAACTTGGTAACTTTAAGACTTTGGACTTCAACTCCCAGAATTCTCCAGGCAGCTGACTGGAGAATTCTGGGAGTTGAATCCCAATTAAACTACCAAGTTTGAAGAACCTCTGACTTAAACCTTAATACAACACCCAGATATTTAAGTAACACAGCACATAATTTTGTATGTTAAACGAACCATAAAGTGGAAGAGGGAAAATATTTGTGAGAAATATTTACTGTGTTTTTGCTTGTCAAACATAAAAGGCCATTGGACACTCCATAAAGGTTGTGACAGCAACAGAAGTAATGAAGCAGCAGCTAGGCAAACTGCTGAATAGTCTGAATTATGCTTTGGAAATTGGGAACATGCTCTGAAATTGAGCAAATGAATGAGACCTAAAGGTGAGCTGTTCTCTACAAAATCCACTCTGAACTTACCACACTAAGCCTGGCATTAAAAAGCAGAGCAACTTACTAGTTTTGAAGAGGAGGATATGGAAGAAAGAAAGAAGATTGGCTCCAACAGTTTAGGAGACTGCATAGTTTTGATTACCCAGAACATTCCCAAGGCAGGAATCAAGACTATATTAGCTCCAAATGTTCTTTTTGCTAAACACTGAATCCAGGCATACTGGATGGCTGGATGCTCCCAGGAGGCTGCAGGAAGGCCTCCTAGGCCCAAAATGGGGCCTAGCAAGCCTCTCTGGAGCCTCTTGGGAGCTAAAATGGGGTTGCCAAAAACGCTTCATTTTAAAACAGCAAGCAAGTCCATTGTTAAGTATGGAATTCCACCCGAATCTCGTCCTGGCATCCGTTTTTGCATTGGGGCTCAAAAAATATCACCCTATACTAAGGTGACCAGATTTTAACATTGGTAAAGTGGGACACCATTGTGGGGGTGTTTCTTGATTAAAAATTTGCATGTAAAAATTTGCATTAATTTGCATTAATTATAAAATTAACAAAATAATATGAAACTCATATCCTGGCGAAATAGCCACATGGCCTTGGGGAGGGAAGGTAGAGCCATGGGATCCTTAGGGAAACCCAAAAGTGGGAAGGCAAAGGGAAAGGAGCAGCAATGAAGCCACGGAGACCCCAGATCTTCCTCCTGTCCCCTTCCCATCACTGGAAATACCTGCCTCCCCTCCCAGAGTTCAGCCATCTGAGCAGAATCCGCCTTGAACCCAGGACTCAGAAGGGCTCCCCTCACTTCTCAGAGAATTTCACTGGGATTATCCCAAGATTGCTTCATTTCAGCAACCCAGTTAGGGCCCTGAAACCATCATTGACGGACGCTTTCCATTGGACCAGATTTCCTCTGAATCTCACCCTTCACTTTCCCAAAGCTGCTCTGAAACCTGTCCTCCTCTGGGGCTGATCCTGCACTTTGTCAGGTAGAAATGCCCCTCAGCCAACTTGGGAGGGATTGTGATCCTGGCTACTCAACTCTTTCCATGATCAGGGACTCTCAACGAAAGGCCTAAATCAGAGTTAGTTCCTCAGACTCAGCCATTTGGACTTCAATTCCCAGAATTCAGCAACTTAGAACTAAGGAGAAATTTCCTGGCAGTTGGAACAATTAATCAGTGAAACAACTTGCCTCTAGAAGCTGTGAATGCTCCAACACTGGAAGTTTTAAAAAGATGTTGGATAACCATTTGTCTGAAGTGTAGGGTTTCCTGCCTAAGCAGGGGTTGGACTAGAAGACCTCCAAGGTCCCTTCCACTCTGTTATTCTATTCTATTCTATTCTATTCTATTCTATTCTATTCTATTCTATTCTATTCTATTCCCCTCACCCTATAGAAACCCAGGGCCTCTCCACCCTGCCCCACTGGGGATGATTGGGAGTTCCTGCTGAAAACACCCATATTGTGGGGAGGCTAAGCTGGGGTCCTCTCCCCAAACTCATCCTCTGTGGGGAGGGTCCTGTCACCTTTAAGGCCCCTCTGGTGAACCAAAGATTAAACACAGAAAATTATTTCAGCTTCCATCATGCAAACTCCTGACTGAGGATCATCAGAGTTTTTCCAGCCCTTCCTGGAGGACGGCTCAATTCACAAGACATAAAATTTTACTAACAACGAGGGAAAAATCACATTAAGTCACTGTTTAGTTCTAAATTGGTTAAAAGAATCAAAAGAAAAGAAAATGAATAAAATGCTGCTGGGAAATCAATTAACCAGGAAAATCCTCAAGGCCCCTTTTGGTCTCCATTCTGAAAGCTCTTCAGATCAGAAATTCTTCCAGGGCACCAAAGATTTTAAAGATCATTTTCACGATCGTTCATGGGATTTATTTGGGCAGAACCTGGGTCTGCATACAAAAGGGCAGGACCTCCAAAGCCCAGAGACATAAATACAGGTAGTCCTCAACTTATGACCATAATTGAGCCCATATTGTTTGTTGCTATGTGAGACATTTGTTGAGTGAGTTTTTTGCTCCATTTTACAAATGTTCTTCCCTCAGTTGTTAAATGATTCATTGCAGTTGTTAAATGAATAACTTGGTTGTTAAGTGAATCTGGCTTCTCCATGGACTTTGCTTGTCAGAACGCTGCAAAAGGGGCTCACGTGATAGGGGAGACTGCGACCGTCATAAATATGAACCAGTTGCCCAGCATCCAAATCTCGGTCACATGACGATGAGGATGCTAAAATGGTCATAAGTGTGAAAAATGGTCATACTGTCACTTTTTCAATGACATTGCAACCTTTGGTCACTAAATGAACTGTTGTAAGTCGAGGACTACCTGTAGTCCCACTGCCCATTCCCTCCAGTCTGGCCTCCCAGTCCTTCCCAGTCCAAGGCAAAGGCCTGGGCCTCCTTCTTCCTGCTCCTCCCCACAATCCCAGGGGCTTCTCAGAGCTTTTGGAGAGGGATCCCCAGATCCAGTTCCTGCTCTGGGGAGATTTCAGAATCCAAAAGGGATCAGAGCTTTTCCCTAACAGAAGAAGGGGGGATCGGACTCTCCGTGATCCAGAACTGGCTTCTTTCCCTTGTGGGGCTGAGCAGTGAGGATGAAGTCCGAAGTCTGCCTGAGAGGAGAAATGTGTGAATGTAACGCACGTTGGGCCTCCTCACAGTCACGAATCCTCCTCAAGTCAGAAATGACACGTGTGACTACAACACAGGTTTGGCATCCTCACAATGGTGAATGTGCCTCCAGTCAGGAAAGGCTGGTGAGTTTGGGCCTGTCTGTGTCCAAGCAAGTGGTTCATTTCATGGTCACCATCCAAATTGTTTCTCTTTTCTTTTACATCCAAGCCAGTTTATTTAATCCTTAAATTCCTGCCAATTTTTAAATATCTTTTGAAAAGTTGCTACATTGATAATTTCTCAGAGCAAACAGCCAGGAGCACCCCAAATTCCTGATTGCTAAGGAATAATCTCTGCCTGTGCCAGGAAAAAAGCTCTGGGGCTATTGGGGTTTGACAATCAGGAAGGAGGAATCTTCACAGGACAACCTTAGCCCCATCGCTCCACTGCACCAACATCTGCCAAGACACGGATCCAATTGGAGAAACCAGCCGGGTCCTCCCAGCACCAGAAGCCCCAAAGAGCCCCAAAGCCCCACAAGGGCAGGAAAGGCGACCCAGGGGAGGGGTTGGCGAAGGCAGCCAGGAAGTTCCTGAACTGCCCTGATCCCCTGCAGCTTTCCGACAATCTCCGCTTTGGGGAGGGAAGGAACTGCTCTTGGGGGCCCAGGTAGACTTATTTATTTTATTTATTCATTTTATTCATATTTATATGCGCCTGACATCTGGAGGGGCCACCCTTCTCCTGTTCCCAGGGGGCTCTCCTGGATGGGGAGGCAGCAGAGTCCCCTCAACGCTTTGGGACCTAATCAAACAGGGCCACAGGGGAGGGGAGCGGACTGGAAAGAGGACCGAATCAGCATTCTATGTCTGGGAATAAACTTTTGGGGGCGGAGAGAAAGATTCCCAGGAAGAAAAAGGGCCGGATCTCCGAAGGCCCACAGGGACTCACCAACGCAGCTCTCCCAAGGGCGACTGCCAGCAGCACCAGGAGCCAGAGGGCGCAGAGCGCAAAGCCATCCTGGCCGTGACCCTCAACCAGCCCTCGGATCTCCTGGACAGTCGCAGGAAAAGAAGAGGCGCCCCTCCCCGTGATCAACAGTGCAACAATCCAGAGGAAGCCGGCGATTGGCCAACCTCAACCAATAGAAAAAGGTATTCCCGTGTCGTCATTGTTGCTAGGCAGACACCAGGTGCAATGCGAGAAAGGGGCGTGGAAAGGAAAAGAAAGTTCTTTCAGGAAATGCCCTTCCAGGGATTCCGTCTCTTAAAATCGGGACTTTTAAAATGCCGCGGGACGCGGGACAAATTGGTAAAACTCGGGACTGTCCGCCAAAAGCGGGACGTCTGGTCACCTTCATTTACTGCCATAAATCCAACTGAATCTGCAAACAGTTTTAACTGGGTCCATTGCTAAATGAGGCCAGCATTTAATATTTAGAATTTATTTAGAATTCCAGTCTCACTTGGTAATACAGGAGCAATAACTCCTCTATTATTAGATTGCTCTTTGAAGAATCTGCTGACTCTCTTGTACTAAGTCCCATGCCTGCACTGAGGGTGAAGTATTTTTCAGAGCAGACTTTGAAGTGCCTAGAAACTATATAAAATAAAAGAGGACAAGGTTGTAGTATAATTAAGGTGACCAGATGTCCGCTTTGGCGGACAGTCCTGAGTTTAATAATTTGTCCCGTCCTGGCGTTAAAAAGTCCCGATTTTATTAGCAGAAGGCTATCAGGTACTTACTTCCTTTACTTAGGTGAAAGCAGCTCTTTCAAACTTTATGAGTCCGCGGTCTCATCTATTAGAAAGAATACGGTCCAAGTAATGGAATCCCCAGGATTCCCAAAGTTTTCCCGGGCCTTCTTTCAGGCGCAGAATTCGGAACACTGACCGCAGAGGCCTCCTTCGCGTGGGGCGCCACACACTTTTCTCCCCGCGCCTGCGCTTGGGCTGGTGAAAGCATTAGGGAGGGACGGCGTTTCTTGGAAAGCTGCTTGGCTTATTTTCCCAGCCCCCGCTCCTTCTCACGGGTCGAATCCCTGCAAGGGTCACTTCTGCTGGAAAGGATGGGACTAGCGGTGGGCAGCGGAGGCTGTGCGGGAAAAGAGGTGGGGTCGGCCGGTGAGCACCCGTGGGAGGGATGCCCCCTGCTGCCAGGGCTCGGGATATCGCAGCCCACTCCCTGGCTGAAGGGTCCATTGGACGGGAAGGGTGAAGGTGATGCCCCTTCCCGACAGGCGGGCTCTGGTGGGGCAGGAGGAGGAATTTGCCATGGGACTCTGTCTGCCTCGCACACCGCTACGCGTCCCAGCCATGGCTCGCAACTTCGAGCTGCTCTTCGAGTCCCTCGGCCACTTCGGCAGGTAAGCGAGCCCTGCGTGGAGACTGGGGGTTAGGAAGGACACGCCGGGTGGGAGAAACTCGCTCTCCTCTCTCTCTCTCTCTCTCTCTAGCTCCATCTGGCCAGATTTTCCTTGAAGTGAATTCAGGAAATTGTCCAGCTGACTGGATAGAACATCCATTCTGATCAAACCTATCCCAAAGTTAATCAATTAATTAATCAATTTAGATTGTGGTTCCTTTAGTAAACAACGTGCTGACAGTAGGCTGCATGTAGGCTGACCCATAGTTCCTTTATAAGTAACTCATCTTAAAACAAACTGTCCATGCAAACTGCTGCATATTCTTTTATATTAATTCAGAAGCTGTAGATATACAGTGAACTCTTCACAGTGGCAGCCTGCATGATGAAAAAGCAAAAGTAGTTTTCAGTCTGCAGAATGCCTTAAAACGGTTACCATGGAAATAAATGTGGAAAGGGAGGGCTCCTCTGATGACAAATGCTGCTTCTAAATAGGGACAAGCCTTGAAGGGAGGCTGAATGGAAGCTGTGAAAGAGGAAGAAAATTTACTATTACTACCAGGCTCAGACTGCCACTGGTTTAAGATTTCGGTTCTTTCACTCTGAAATTGTACCAAAGTCATATTTTAAAATGCACCTAGATTTACCACAGAAGAATAGGAGGAAAATGCTTAAAGCAGCTTCCCCAACTTCTAGAAAACTGGGACCACCTGAAACTGCTTTATTTGCACTGACAGGGGATATCTTTATGCTGAATTTTACAATAGGAAATAACAGCACTGGAGAAAGCAAGCTTTGCAGGATTTGGTAAAATAATTAAAGACTTTAACTGAGGCATAAGGAAGAACATGTTCTAGTACTTAATGCTAGGGTGGGCTGTTTTTATATGCATTGTAGATGCAACATCTTTTCTCTAAATGAAGATAAATA